>JAVYIG010000607.1:0-514455 GCA_035222895.1 Strongylocentrotus droebachiensis | reverse complement strand
GTGAGTTTGACCTTTTTACAATATTGGCCAACTCACAAACCAAAATGAATTGGCCTTTGACACTTCAAACTTTCCTGCCATTTGCTTATTTTAAATTTTAAATCTTTGGGCTTGGACGGCGGTCAGAAATAGTCCATCATTCGTAATAGAGCAATGACTTAAATTGTTTCCAACTCTTTACAATAAGATTAATCGAGCCACAAAGACACTAGACTCTTAACTGTTGTTTAAAGTAGTGAGAAGATACCTTAAATATATACGTCCGCCATGCAGGGGCGTCGCTAGACCTTTTTCAGTGGGGGGGGGGGGGGGGTGTAGAGGCCAACGATTACCGACAAAACTAGCCACCAATTACCGACAAAATTAAATGTCCAATATCTACAATTTCAACGCTATAAACCTGGGGCCAAAGGCTAAATTGTTTTTCCTATGGACTATCTATAGTACTTGCACATTATGCGCTAAATGGTCATTTTCCGCGACGACATAAATATACGAATTATTTCTTCAATTTAGTCAGCATCATAGCTATATATTTTAATGCAGGCGCGGAGCTAGGATCTTTTTTTAGGGAGGGGCGGTAGTGAGCAGGCGAATCACTTAAAAGCGCGCTCATTAAGGGTGTGGTTGATGGGCCACCCGCGCGAAGCGCGGAAGCTTAGACGTTTCCTTAAACTATTAGGAAAAGAAGACGATTAATTGTACCGTTTTCGACTGGTAATCCTTGTCTGAATGAATTTCCACTCCCGCACGAAGCGCGAAAGCTTTGACGTTTCATTAAATTATTATAAAAAAGAAGACGATTTGCTGTACCGTTCTCGACTGTTTATCCTTTTCTGAATTCAGTTTCTCCCCTCCGCGCGAAGCGCGAAAGCTTTGACGTTTCATTAAATTATGAGAAAAAGCAAACGATTCGGTATACTGTTCTCGACTCTTGATCCTTGTCTGAATTCAGTTTCTTCCCCTCCCGCGCGAAGCGCGGAAGCTTTGACGTTTCATTAAATTATTAGAGAAAGAAGACGATTCGTCGTACCGTTTTCGACTGTTTATCCTTTTCTGAATTCAGTTTCTCCCCCTCCCGCGCGAAGCGCGGAAGCTTTGACGTTTCATTAAATTATTAGAGAAAGAAGACGATTCGTCGTACCGTTTTCGACTCTTAATAAGCCCTATTCATCTGAATTCAGGTTTCCCCTCTCGTGCGAAGCGCAAAAGCTTTGACGTTTCCTCATATTATTATAGAAAGAACACGATTCGTTGTTCCGTTTTCGACTCTAAATAAGCCCTATTAATTATGTCTGAATTCAGTTTTCCCCTCTCGCGCGAAGCGCGGAAGCTTTGACGTTTCCTTAAATTATTAGAGAAAGAACACGATTCGTTGTACCGTTTTCGACTCTAAATAAGCCCTATTAATTTTGTCTGAATTCAGTTTCCCCCTCTCGCGCGAAGCGCGGAAGCTTTGACGTTTCATTAAATTATTAGAGAAAGAACACGATTTCGTTGTACTGTTTTCGACTCTAAATAAGCCCTATTAATTTTGTCTGAATTCAGTTTCCCCCTCTCGCGCGAAGCGCGGAAGCTTTGACGTTTCCTTAAATTATTAGAGAAAGAACACGATTCGTTGTACCGTTTTCGACTCTTAATAAGCCTTATTCATCAAAATTCAGTTTTCCCCTTTCGCGCGAAGCGCAAAAGCTTTGACGTTTCCTCATATTATTATAGAAAGAACACGATTCGTTGTACCGTTTTCGACTCTAAATAAGCCCTATTAATTATGTCTGAATTCAGTTTTCCCCTCTCGCGCGAAGCGCGGAAGCTTTGACGTTTCCTTAAATTATTAGAGATAGAACACGATTCGTTGTACCGTTTTCGACTCTAAATAAGCCCTATTAATTTTGTCTGAATTCAGTTTCTTCCCCTCCCGCGCGAAGCGCGGAAGCTTTGACGTTTCATTAAATTATTAGAGATAGAAGACGATTCGTCGTACCGTTTTCGACTCTTAAAAGGCCCGATTCATCTGAATTCACTTTCCTCCTCTCGCGCGAAGCGCGAAAGCTTTGACGTTTCCTCATATTATTATAGAAAGAACACGATTCGTTGTACCGTTTTCGACTCTAAATAAACCCTATTAATTATGTCTGGATTCAGTTTCCCCCTCTCGCGCGAAGCGCGGAAGCTTTGACGTTTCATTAAATTATTAGAGAAAGAACACGATTTCGTTGTACTGTTTTCGACTCTAAATAAGCCCTATTAATTTTGTCTGAATTCAGTTCCCCCTCTCGCGCGAAGCGCGGAAGCTTTGACGTTTCCTTAAATTATTAGAGAAAGAACACGATTCGTTGTACCGTTTTCGACTCTTAATAAGCCTTATTCATCAAAATTCAGTTTTCCCCTTTCGCGCGAAGCGCAAAAGCTTTGACGTTTCCTCATATTATTATAGAAAGAACACGATTCGTTGTACCGTTTTCGACTCTAAATAAGCCCTATTAATTATGTCTGAATTCAGTTTTCCCATCTCGCGCGAAGCGCGGAAGCTTTGACGGTTCCTTAAATTATTAGAGAAAGAACACGATTCGTTGTACCGTTTTCGGCTCTAAATAAGCCCTATTAATTTTGTCTGAATTCAGTTTCCCCCTCTCGCGCGAAGCGCGGAAGCTTTGACGTTTCATTAAATTATTAGAGAAAGAAGACGATTCGTCGTACCGTTTTCGACTCTTAAAAGGCCCGATTCATCTGAATTCACTTTCCTCCTCTCGCGCGAAGCGCGAAAGCTTTGACGTTTCCTCATATTATTATAGAAAGAACACGATTCGTTGTACCGTTTTCGACTCTAAATAAGCCCTATTAATTATGTCTGGATTCAGTTTTCCCCTCTCGCGCGAAGCGCGGAAGCTTTGACGTTTCATTAAATTATTAGAGAAAGAACACGATTTCGTTGTACTGTTTTCGACTCTAAATAAGCCCTATTAATTTTGTCTGAATTCAGTTTCCCCCTCTCGCGCGAAGCGCGGAAGCTTTGACGTTTCCTTAAATTATTAGAGAAAGAACACGATTCGTTGTACCGTTTTCGACTCTTAATAAGCCTTATTCATCAAAATTCAGTTTTCCCCTTTCGCGCGAAGCGCAAAAGCTTTGACGTTTCCTCATATTATTATAGAAAGAACACGATTCGTTGTACCGTTTTCGACTCTAAATAAGCCCTATTAATTATGTCTGAATTCAGTTTTCCCCTCTCGCGCGAAGCGCGGAAGCTTTGACGGTTCCTTAAATTATTAGAGAAAGAACACGATTCGTTGTTCCGTTTTCGACTCTAAATAAGCCCTATTAATTATGTCTGGATTCAGTTTTCCCCTCTCGCGCGAAGCGCGGAAGCTTTGACGTTTCCTTAAATTATTAGAGATAGAACACGATTCGTTGTACCGTTTTCGACTCTAAATAAGCCCTATTAATTTTGTCTGAATTCAGTTTCTTCCCCTCCCGCGCGAAGCGCGGAAGCTTTGACGTTTCATTAAATTATTAGAGATAGAAGACGATTCGTCGTACCGTTTTCGACTCTTAAAAGGCCCGATTCATCTGAATTCACTTTCCTCCTCTCGCGCGAAGCGCGAAAGCTTTGACGTTTCCTCATATTATTATAGAAAGAACACGATTCGTTGTACCGTTTTCGACTCTAAATAAACCCTATTAATTATGTCTGGATTCAGTTTCCCCCTCTCGCGCGAAGCGCGGAAGCTTTGACGTTTCATTAAATTATTAGAGAAAGAACACGATTTCGTTGTACTGTTTTCGACTCTAAATAAGCCCTATTAATTTTGTCTGAATTCAGTTTCCCCCTCTCGCGCGAAGCGCGGAAGCTTTGACGTTTCCTTAAATTATTAGAGAAAGAACACGATTCGTTGTACCGTTTTCGACTCTTAATAAGCCTTATTCATCAAAATTCAGTTTTCCCCTTTCGCGCGAAGCGCAAAAGCTTTGACGTTTCCTCATATTATTATAGAAAGAACACGATTCGTTGTACCGTTTTCGACTCTAAATAAGCCCTATTAATTATGTCTGAATTCAGTTTTCCCCTCTCGCGCGAAGCGCGGAAGCTTTGACGGTTCCTTAAATTATTAGAGAAAGAACACGATTTCGTTGTACTGTTTTCGACTCTAAATAAGCCCTATTAATTTTGTCTGAATTCAGTTTCCCCCTCTCGCGCGAAGCGCGGAAGCTTTGACGTTTCCTTAAATTATTAGAGAAAGAACACGATTCGTTGTACCGTTTTCGACTCTTAATAAGCCTTATTCATCAAAATTCAGTTTTCCCCTTTCGCGCGAAGCGCAAAAGCTTTGACGTTTCCTCATATTATTATAGAAAGAACACGATTCGTTGTACCGTTTTCGACTCTAAATAAGCCCTATTAATTATGTCTGAATTCAGTTTTCCCCTCTCGCGCGAAGCGCGGAAGCTTTGACGGTTCCTTAAATTATTAGAGAAAGAACACGATTCGTTGTACCGTTTTCGACTCTAAATAAGCCCTATTAATTATGTCTGGATTCAGTTTTCCCCTCTCGCGCGAAGCGCGGAAGCTTTGACGTTTCATTAAATTATTAGAGAAAGAACACGATTTCGTTGTACTGTTTTCGACTCTAAATAAGCCCTATTAATTTTGTCTGAATTCAGTTTCCCCCTCTCGCGCGAAGCGCGGAAGCTTTGACGTTTCCTTAAATTATTAGAGAAAGAACACGATTCGTTGTACCGTTTTCGACTCTTAATAAGCCTTATTCATCAAAATTCAGTTTTCCCCTTTCGCGCGAAGCGCAAAAGCTTTGACGTTTCCTCATATTATTATAGAAAGAACACGATTCGTTGTACCGTTTTCGACTCTAAATAAGCCCTATTAATTATGTCTGAATTCAGTTTTCCCCTCTCGCGCGAAGCGCGGAAGCTTTGACGGTTCCTTAAATTATTAGAGAAAGAACACGATTGGTTGTACCGTTTTCGACTCTAAATAAGCCCTATTAATTTTGTCTGAATTCAGTTTCCCCCTCTCGCGCGAAGCGCAGAAGTTTTGACGTTTCATTAAATTATTAGAGAAAGAAGACGATTCGTCGTACCGTTTTCGACTCTTAAAAGGCCCGATTCATCTGAATTCACTTTCCTCCTCTCGCGCGAAGCGCGAAAGCTTTGACGTTTCCTCATATTATTAGAGAAAGAACACAATTTCGTTGTACCGTTTTCGACTCTAAATAAGCCCTATTAATTTTGTCTGAATTCAGTTTCCCCCTCTCGCGCGAAGCGCGGAAGCTTTGACGTTTCCTTAAATTATTGGAGAAAGAACACGATTCGTTGCACCGTTTTCGACTCTTAATAAGCCCTATTCATCTGAATTCAGTTTCCCCCTCTCGCACGAAGCGCGGAAGTTTTGACGTTTCATTAAATTATTAGAGAAAGAAGACGATTCGTTGTACCGTTTTCGACTCTAAATAAGCCCTATTAATTATGTCTGAATTCAGTTTCCCCCTCTCGCGCGAAGCGCAAAAGCTTTGACGTTTCCTCATATTATTATAGAAAGAACACGATTCGTTGTACCGTTTTCGACTCTAAATAAGCCCTATTAATTATGTCTGAATTCAGTTTCCCCTTATCGCGCGAAGCGCGGAAGCTTTGACGTTTCCTCAAATTATTAGAGAAAGAACACGATTCGTTGTACCTTTTTCGAATCTAAATAAGCCCTATTAATTTTGTCTGAATTCAGTTTCCCCCTCTCGCGCGAAGCGCGGAAGCTTTGACGTTTCCTTAAATTATTAGAGAAAGAACACGATTCGTTGTACCGTTTTCGACTCTTAATAAGCCTTATTCATCAAAATTCAGTTTTCCCCTTTCGCGCGAAGCGCAAAAGCTTTGACGTTTCCTCATATTATTATAGAAAGAACACGATTCGTTGTACCGTTTTCGACTCTAAATAAGCCCTATTAATTATGTCTGAATTCAGTTTTCCCCTCTCGCGCGAAGCGCGGAAGCTTTGACGGTTCCTTAAATTATTAGAGAAAGAACACGATTCGTTGTACCGTTTTCGGCTCTAAATAAGCCCTATTAATTTTGTCTGAATTCAGTTTCCCCCTCTCGCGCGAAGCGCGGAAGCTTTGACGTTTCATTAAATTATTAGAGAAAGAAGACGATTCGTCGTACCGTTTTCGACTCTTAAAAGGCCCGATTCATCTGAATTCACTTTCCTCCTCTCGCGCGAAGCGCGAAAGCTTTGACGTTTCCTCATATTATTATAGAAAGAACACGATTCGTTGTACCGTTTTCGACTCTAAATAAGCCCTATTAATTATGTCTGGATTCAGTTTTCCCCTCTCGCGCGAAGCGCGGAAGCTTTGACGTTTCATTAAATTATTAGAGAAAGAACACGATTTCGTTGTACTGTTTTCGACTCTAAATAAGCCCTATTAATTTTGTCTGAATTCAGTTTCCCCTTCTCGCGCGAAGCGCGGAAGCTTTGACGTTTCCTTAAATTATTAGAGAAAGAACACGATTCGTTGTACCGTTTTCGACTCTTAATAAGCCTTATTCATCAAAATTCAGTTTTCCCCTTTCGCGCGAAGCGCAAAAGCTTTGACGTTTCCTCATATTATTATAGAAAGAACACGATTCGTTGTACCGTTTTCGACTCTAAATAAGCCCTATTAATTATGTCTGAATTCAGTTTTCCCCTCTCGCGCGAAGCGCGGAAGCTTTGACGGTTCCTTAAATTATTAGAGAAAGAACACGATTCGTTGTACCGTTTTCGACTCTAAATAAGCCCTATTAATTATGTCTGGATTCAGTTTTCCCCTCTCGCGCGAAGCGCGGAAGCTTTGACGTTTCCTTAAATTATTAGAGATAGAACACGATTCGTTGTACCGTTTTCGACTCTAAATAAGCCCTATTAATTTTGTCTGAATTCAGTTTCTTCCCCTCCCGCGCGAAGCGCGGAAGCTTTGACGTTTCATTAAATTATTAGAGATAGAAGACGATTCGTCGTACCGTTTTCGACTCTTAAAAGGCCCGATTCATCTGAATTCACTTTCCTCCTCTCGCGCGAAGCGCGAAAGCTTTGACGTTTCCTCATATTATTATAGAAAGAACACGATTCGTTGTACTGTTTTCGACTCTAAATAAGCCCTATTAATTTTGTCTGAATTCAGTTTCCCCCTCTCGCGCGAAGCGCGGAAGCTTTGACGTTTCATTAAATTATTGGAGAAAGAACACGATTCGTTGCACCGTTTTCGACTCTTAATAAGCCCTATTCATCTGAATTCAGTTTCCCCCTCTCGCACGAAGCGCGGAAGTTTTGACGTTTCATTAAATTATTAGAGAAAGAAGACGATTCGTTGTACCGTTTTCGACTCTAAATAAGCCCTATTAATTATGTCTGAATTCAGTTTCCCCCTCTCGCGCGAAGCGCAAAAGCTTTGACGTTTCCTCATATTATTATAGAAAGAACACGATTCGTTGTACCGTTTTCGACTCTAAATAAGCCCTATTAATTATGTCTGAATTCAGTTTCCCCTTATCGCGCGAAGCGCGGAAGCTTTGACGTTTCCTCAAATTATTAGAGAAAGAACACGATTCGTTGTACCTTTTTCGAATCTAAATAAGCCCTATTAATTTTGTCTGAATTCAGTTTCCCCCTCTCGCGCGAAGCGCGGAAGCTTTGACGTTTCCTTAAATTATTAGAGAAAGAACACGATTCGTTGTACCGTTTTCGACTCTTAATAAGCCTTATTCATCAAAATTCAGTTTTCCCCTTTCGCGCGAAGCGCAAAAGCTTTGACGTTTCCTCATATTATTATAGAAAGAACACGATTCGTTGTACCGTTTTCGACTCTAAATAAGCCCTATTAATTATGTCTGAATTCAGTTTTCCCCTCTCGCGCGAAGCGCGGAAGCTTTGACGGTTCCTTAAATTATTAGAGAAAGAACACGATTCGTTGTACCGTTTTCGGCTCTAAATAAGCCCTATTAATTTTGTCTGAATTCAGTTTCCCCCTCTCGCGCGAAGCGCGGAAGCTTTGACGTTTCATTGAATTATTAGAGAAAGAAGACGAGTCGTCGTACCGTTTTCGACTCTTAAAAGGCCCGATTCATCTGAATTCACTTTCCTCCTCTCGCGCGAAGCGCGAAAGCTTTGACGTTTCCTCATATTATTATAGAAAGAACACGATTCGTTGTACCGTTTTCGACACTAAATAAGCCCTATTAATTATGTCTGGATTCAGTTTTCCCCTCTCGCGCGAAGCGCGGAAGCTTTGACGTTTCATTAAATTATTAGAGAAAGAACACGATTTCGTTGTACTGTTTTCGACTCTAAATAAGCCCTATTAATTTTGTCTGAATTCAGTTTCCCCCTCTCGCGCGAAGCGCGGAAGCTTTGACGTTTCCTTAAATTATTAGAGAAAGAACACGATTCGTTGTACCGTTTTCGACTCTTAATAAGCCTTATTCATCAAAATTCAGTTTTCCCCCTTTCGCGCGAAGCGCAAAAGCTTTGACGTTTCCTCATATTATTATAGAAAGAACACGATTCGTTGTACCGTTTTCGACTCTAAATAAGCCCTATTAATTATGTCTGAATTCAGTTTTCCCCTCTCGCGCGAAGCGCGGAAGCTTTGACGGTTCCTTAAATTATTAGAGAAAGAACACGATTCGTTGTACCGTTTTCGACTCTAAATAAGCCCTATTAATTATGTCTGGATTCAGTTTTCCCCTTTCGCGCGAAGCGCGGAAGCTTTGACGTTTCCTTAAATTATTAGAGATAGAACACGATTCGTTGTACCGTTTTCGACTCTAAATAAGCCCTATTAATTTTGTCTGAATTCAGTTTCTTCCCCTCCCGCGCGAAGCGCGGAAGCTTTGACGTTTCATTAAATTATTAGAGATAGAAGACGATTCGTCGTACCGTTTTCGACTCTTAAAAGGCCCGATTCATCTGAATTCACTTTCCTCCTCTCGCGCGAAGCGCGAAAGCTTTGACGTTTCCTCATATTATTATAGAAAGAACACGATTCGTTGTACCGTTTTCGACTCTAAATAAACCCTATTAATTATGTCTGGATTCAGTTTCCCCCTCTCGCGCGAAGCGCGGAAGCTTTGACGTTTCATTAAATTATTAGAGAAAGAACACGATTTCGTTGTACTGTTTTCGACTCTAAATAAGCCCTATTAATTTTGTCTGAATTCAGTTTCCCCCTCTCGCGCGAAGCGCGGAAGCTTTGACGTTTCCTTAAATTATTAGAGAAAGAACACGATTCGTTGTACCGTTTTCGACTCTTAATAAGCCTTATTCATCAAAATTCAGTTTTCCCCTTTCGCGCGAAGCGCAAAAGCTTTGACGTTTCCTCATATTATTATAGAAAGAACACGATTCGTTGTACCGTTTTCGACTCTAAATAAGCCCTATTAATTATGTCTGAATTCAGTTTTCCCCTCTCGCGCGAAGCGCGGAAGCTTTGACGGTTCCTTAAATTATTAGAGAAAGAACACGATTCGTTGTACCGTTTTCGGCTCTAAATAAGCCCTATTAATTTTGTCTGAATTCAGTTTCCCCCTCTCGCGCGAAGCGCGGAAGCTTTGACGTTTCATTAAATTATTAGAGAAAGAAGACGATTCGTCGTACCGTTTTCGACTCTTAAAAGGCCCGATTCATCTGAATTCACTTTCCTCCTCTCGCGCGAAGCGCGAAAGCTTTGACGTTTCCTCATATTATTATAGAAAGAACACGATTCGTTGTACCGTTTTCGACTCTAAATAAGCCCTATTAATTATGTCTGGATTCAGTTTTCCCCTCTCGCGCGAAGCGCGGAAGCTTTGACGTTTCATTAAATTATTAGAGAAAGAACACGATTTCGTTGTACTGTTTTCGACTCTAAATAAGCCCTATTAATTTTGTCTGAATTCAGTTTCCCCCTCTCGCGCGAAGCGCGGAAGCTTTGACGTTTCCTTAAATTATTAGAGAAAGAACACGATTCGTTGTACCGTTTTCGACTCTTAATAAGCCTTATTCATCAAAATTCAGTTTTCCCCTTTCGCGCGAAGCGCAAAAGCTTTGACGTTTCCTCATATTATTATAGAAAGAACACGATTCGTTGTACCGTTTTCGACTCTAAATAAGCCCTATTAATTATGTCTGAATTCAGTTTTCCCCTCTCGCGCGAAGCGCGGAAGCTTTGACGGTTCCTTAAATTATTAGAGAAAGAACACGATTCGTTGTACCGTTTTCGACTCTAAATAAGCCCTATTAATTATGTCTGGATTCAGTTTTCCCCTCTCGCGCGAAGCGCGGAAGCTTTGACGTTTCATTAAATTATTAGAGAAAGAACACGATTTCGTTGTACTGTTTTCGACTCTAAATAAGCCCTATTAATTTTGTCTGAATTCAGTTTCCCCCTCTCGCGCGAAGCGCGGAAGCTTTGACGTTTCCTTAAATTATTAGAGAAAGAACACGATTCGTTGTACCGTTTTCGACTCTTAATAAGCCTTATTCATCAAAATTCAGTTTTCCCCTTTCGCGCGAAGCGCAAAAGCTTTGACGTTTCCTCATATTATTATAGAAAGAACACGATTCGTTGTACCGTTTTCGACTCTAAATAAGCCCTATTAATTATGTCTGAATTCAGTTTTCCCCTCTCGCGCGAAGCGCGGAAGCTTTGACGGTTCCTTAAATTATTAGAGAAAGAACACGATTGGTTGTACCGTTTTCGACTCTAAATAAGCCCTATTAATTTTGTCTGAATTCAGTTTCCCCCTCTCGCGCGAAGCGCAGAAGTTTTGACGTTTCATTAAATTATTAGAGAAAGAAGACGATTCGTCGTACCGTTTTCGACTCTTAAAAGGCCCGATTCATCTGAATTCACTTTCCTCCTCTCGCGCGAAGCGCGAAAGCTTTGACGTTTCCTCATATTATTAGAGAAAGAACACGATTTCGTTGTACCGTTTTCGACTCTAAATAAGCCCTATTAATTTTGTCTGAATTCAGTTTCCCCCTCTCGCGCGAAGCGCGGAAGCTTTGACGTTTCCTTAAATTATTGGAGAAAGAACACGATTCGTTGCACCGTTTTCGACTCTTAATAAGCCCTATTCATCTGAATTCAGTTTCCCCCTCTCGCACGAAGCGCGGAAGTTTTGACGTTTCATTAAATTATTAGAGAAAGAAGACGATTCGTTGTACCGTTTTCGACTCTAAATAAGCCCTATTAATTATGTCTGAATTCAGTTTCCCCCTCTCGCGCGAAGCGCAAAAGCTTTGACGTTTCCTCATATTATTATAGAAAGAACACGATTCGTTGTACCGTTTTCGACTCTAAATAAGCCCTATTAATTATGTCTGAATTCAGTTTCCCCTTATCGCGCGAAGCGCGGAAGCTTTGACGTTTCCTCAAATTATTAGAGAAAGAACACGATTCGTTGTACCTTTTTCGAATCTAAATTAGCCCTATTAATTTTGTCTGAATTCAGTTTACCCCTCTCGCGCGTAGCGCGGAAGCTTTTACGTTTCCTTAAATTATAAGGGAAAGAAGACGATTCGTCTAAATGAAGTTTCCCCTTCCGCGCTTCGCGCGGAATTTTCGGCGTTTCATCACAATATAAAGAAAGGAAGACGATTCGTCGTACCGTTGTTGACTCTTAAACCTTGTTTGAATTTAGTTTCCCCGAAAATTTTAAACCTCTGATTTCTTTAGCTGATATTATAGGAAAGTGAAACTTAGAGAAAATACAAGTATTGTAGTTGTAGTCACTCTCGAAGTCGTCACAGCGGATAAGAAGTCACAGTTCGTAGGAAAAAAAAATTGTCGGCCGACCGACAATATACATCTCACCGACTTCAAACTTCTGCATTGATATAGTACACGAGGATCGAGTAAGAATACCGACACAGCTGACCCGACACAGCATCATATTTACCCGTGTCTTTGTTGCTCCCTCGACGAGACGACTCCACCCAACAACCACCTTCTCTCTTTTACTCCCACTCCTCCTCTCTCAGACTCTAACCTCCCCTCTCTCTCCTCTCTTTCATCCCCCGTTTCTTTTGTTTCCCTTTCACACTTTTTTTCTTCTTTTTTTCTTTTCTTTCTTTTCTTTCTTTTTCTTTCTTTCCTCTCCTCCCTCTTTTTTTTCTCTTTCTTTCTTCTCTTTTCTTTCCTTTCTTTTCCTTTCTTTCCTTTCTTTCTTTTCTTTTCCTTTTTTCTTTCCCTTTCCCTCTCTTTTTTCTCTCTCTTTTTTTCCCTCTCTTTTTTTCCCTATTTTTTTCCCCTCCCCCTTTTCTCCTTTTCCCGACGCCAGCGCAATTTTCCCGACAATATCCTGACAGGTGGGGGGGGGGGGGTGCGGTGCCCCCCCCCACACCCCCCTTTGGCGACGCCCCTGCCGCCATGTTTATCATATGTGCAATTAACGATTCAGAAGTGAAACAATTTTCTAGTCAGAGGCAACTGTCCACAACTTTGAACGAAGTAATTTTCGATATTTCATGGAAAAGTTTGGTTGACCCACATTACCTTGACAATTTGACAGAAAGTAAATTGATATCACTTAAGCTCTGTGTAAATAGTATACGTTCTTTTCTTTGTAATTTCTTTTCAGAAAGGTTAGCTGATCGCAGGCTCAAGATGGCAGATGAAAGCACCCTTCCTACGTCGGTATTTGATCCAACAAACGGCAGTCTTCCAGGCGGTTATTATGATTTTCAGTCTTTAGGCGTCGCCCAACGTGTTGTTTTCGTTATCATCCTCCTTATAATCAGCATCACAGGAATTATCGGAAACTCCATCGTAATCCTCGCCATCGTTCTCTCTCGCAAGCTCAGGTCGACTTTCAACTGGTTTGTCCTGAACCTTGCATGTGCCGATCTGTTGACTTCAATCTGCCTTCCCTTTTATATTGCAATCCGTCAGTTTGACTGGGCCTTTAAATTGTTGGTATCTTTCATGTGTGCCTGTGTTGGCGTAAGCCTTACAACCCATGCTTTCCTTGGCTTCACCAGTTGGTATCGCGTCACGAGAAACCAAGAAAAATTCAAGAAAATTTACAAGGCTCGAAACTTATGCCTTATGATTGCGTTCACGTGGTTGTTTAATTTCGCATCGGTCTGCGTAGTTGTTAGACTAGACGAGGAAGTAGCTGTCTTTGTCATACCTTTTTGGTCCTTCGGGCATTTTGCAATTATTGTCACTGTGTACATCAAAATATGGAGATTCATTGCACACCGAGGGGAGAAGTTGAAGCAAAAGAAGAAAGTCGACGGAAAGATACAGAATGAAATACGCATGGACACCATATGCCCAGATGAAAACCAAGTTACCCAACAAGATGGTTTGGTCATTGAGAATACTGTTTTGAGGGTATCTCATTCGTCCGAGCATTTAGGAAGCCAGAACTGCGACATATCAAAAGGTGAAAGACTAAAATCCGGTCAGCCGGAGAACCATACGCATGATGCGGAGACTTTGACGGTATCCCCATCTCTAGAAGAGATAGAAAGCACAGGTGGCGGACCTGACCTAAGCTCGAAAGAAGTACCAGTACGCGTCGAGGGATCGGAAACCAAAGTACCTGTCAAGAAACAGACACAACCTAAAATTGACAAGAAGCTTCTTGCTGTAACCAAGAACCTGTTGGTAATTCTCGTTGCTTTTGTCATCTGCTTCATTCCTTACGCTGTGAGCATATGTTTACCGAAATCTTACAGTGCACTTCCCTGGCTTTTGGCCCTTCCATTGTCGAATAGCTGTATTAATCCCATCATTTACGCCAGAAGGATTCGTGCATTTAGGGAGGTGATGGTATGCATCATACGATGTAGGCTTGGAAGCATTCCCATGCCAATCGACTTGGTAAGGAAAATGAGAACCACTCGCTGAACAAAATAACTTGCAATCGCCCAGTGAAATTAAAGCAAGGTCAAAGCATACCTTGGACAAATTTCCCCAAATTATCCGCGGGCAATTAAGACCCGGATCATTTAACCATAGAAATAGTGTAAGGTGGTAAAGTTTCCTAAAATTTACTCGCGGACAATTATAAACTGGAGGCTTACACATGGACAAAAACATCCGGTGAACAAGTTCCCCCAATCCCACGGACAATGAAAATACAGTTATCATGGGTAACTTTTCCAGATTTCGCCTGTCTTGAAGCAATTGCACAGAATAATGCGATGAATCACAACACAAGTCACTAATTATTAATCGATTACTTGAAACATCTCATTAATCCAATTAAAAAACTCATGATTTCAATTCTGTATAATAATATGTTGAGAAATATGAGAGTCGTTTTTCTTAAAGTATTCAGTTTTATTCTGAAAAAAGAAGCAATGCTTGCTCTAGTTTGTTTAGGATGACTAATATGTAGTGCGGTAATTGTTCCTATTATGTAATTGTAATATATTTTAGTCTTATACATTGTGAAATTATGAACATTGAATTATGTTGTATTTATGTTCGTTTATCAAATGATAAAAAGTCTTTGTTATAATTATGTTGCAGTTTGTATAAACTAGGACTATTGAAAATGCTTTGCTTCTATGTTATGTACGAAAAGGAATTGGAGTTATTATAAATAAATTCAATGAAAACCCCCAAAAAATCCTTCAGTGTGTACCAAAGCATGTAAATTGGAGGTGTCGTGGTATGGTGATTCATTCACTAGACTCTCAGTCCCAAGGTTCAGGGTTCGAATCTCAGCGCTACATATGACACTCTCCATCCGGGTGTTAAAGGGTACCTGGCAATTGCTCGGGGATAATAGGGAAAGAGCGGTATTAATCCTGATTAATACTGTTTTACTAATCTGTATGCATAATCTTCCTAAGATCCTTTGATGTGTATTATATCCAGTGGAGTATCCAACATTATACATATAAGATGGATCATTGTATACCCTCTAAAAGATAAAATAAATTGTAAAATACCTTTTTATTACACGGGTTGCCCGGTTAGATTTCAAAAAGAAGAAGAAAGTCTTTATGTAGGCGATCACACTCGCTATGGTTAGGGTTGTCTAAGTCACATTAGGCTGCCACTGGCATTGAAGGTACAATTATTATGTTCCGAATATGCCAATAATTCATGTGTGTATTTACAATTTGTATTTGTATGATATCTTAATCTTAGAATTAGATATAGTGTTTTTGTATAGATATAAGTAAATATGTACACGTCAATGAACACAAATGATTGCATGTATGAATGTATATTTTATTTATTCACGGTTAAAAACAAAATAAAATAATTGTGCCCGCATTCAGCAAATGCTGTTTTTCAGCCAGGCCGCGATTACATAAAATTCGAACAATAGAATATAAGACAATGAAAATACAATTTACAAACAAATATTATTAATTACCAATAATTTATGTGTGTATTTACAATTTGAATTTGTATGTTATCTTAAATGTATTAGGTATCTTAGAGTTAGACATAAACATTTTGTATAGATATAAGTAAATATGTACACGTCAATAACGTCACTGGACACAAATAATTGTAATCGTGTACTGTATAATAATGTATTTTGCACCACTTTCATCTCATATTATCGAATACAAAAAAGATGATAAAACACATCAAACTACATAAATATACTAAGTCTAGTGAATAATTTGCGGGATAAGATTTTGATGAGAAGTGGAAACACCATTGCAGAGAGATAATTGTGTATTTGTTGGTTGTCAGTTTGTTTGTAATACTTGACTGCTAAGAAAGCATGGGCACGATTGTGAGTAAGCTCCCAGTGACCAATGCTGTGGCTGTAAGTCCCTTTAGAGGGCCTTGGTAATGAATGCTGCCCTACCAAAGGGCACTGGGACATCGACTTGGTATCGAACCCGGGACCTTGACTTAGAGAATAGAAGAGGGAAAAAAAGGCAGCGTGAGGTAGAAAGCGAAGTTCAATATTTCAGGAGGCATAATGGCTCAGTGGCAGAGCAGTGGTCTTGTAACCGGGAGGTCCCTGGTTCGAAACCAAGTCGATGCGCTAGTGCCCTGGGTAAGGTATTAATACTCTTAAAAAGTCCCTCGGAGATGTCTTAAAGCCGTCGCACAGTGGGCCATGGAGGAACCAGAGTGATTTTTTTTAAAATAAATCCAGAGGAAATGTTTGGATTTCCGCTTAAATTTTATTACCAACATTTTCTCTGATGTCAGATTTGGCTGCCTGATTCTGCCCGTTATTCTGTTAAAGCCGTTTTCCTTGCAACATTGCCCCGACAAATGTGCTTATTTTGGTCCGCGGTGTCACAAGTTTCACGCACTCGCACGCGCCGTGATTTATGACCGCGAATCCTTCACGATTCAGCCGCGGACCAAAATAAACACATTTTTCTGGGCAATGTTTCAAGGAAAATAGGCTTTAACATAATAACGGGCAAAATCGGGCAGCCAAATCTGGTATCAACTTAAAACTTAGACATCAGAAGAATTGTTGGTAATACAATTTTAGCGGAAATCCCTGGGAATCCTCTGGATTTATAAAAAATATGGAAAGTTAGTCCATTTTCAGTGAATTACCCTATAATATATTAAGAAGATTGTGTTTCTATCCATTTTAACCCATTGATGCAGAGAAATGAACTATCAGGAGAATGTGCGAGAAATTTCATATCAATAACTTAAAAAGTTCATGTTAAATTGAAAGATTTATAAAATAAGTCACTTTTGCACTAAAACTGTGAATATGTAAGATTTTGTTGTTTGAAGGAGTAAATAACCCTTATTGTGCATACCAGAATTAAATATTTTACTAAGGTATTCTTCAATGTATTATCTTTCAACTGGGCAAGAACAAAATATATAAATAAATCATCCAAAAAAAAGTTTTGGCGCACTTTGGTTCCTTCCTGGTCCACTGTGCGTCGGTCCTCTATTTGCTTACTTTAGAAGCCTTCAATGCTTTCTTAGCAGTCAGGTAAGAGGAACAAACAAATACAATATTTTGAGGGGTTGAAGGGGAAAAGCTTGCATACTATCAGCAAGTAAGTGTGGAAACTTTAGGGAATCAAATAATTTAAAGAGTAATAACCTGGTGATGATTAAACATGTTCTGCGTATGAAATGAAAAAAATTTAGGAAAGTATACTTAAAGCAGACATTTTAGAAGAAAAATATCAACTGAATGAAATATTTAGAATTTTTACTCGAGAGCTTAAATGTAATATTATACTAAATAAATTTCTTAAATTCGTAGTAATTTCTTGGTAGTATCTTTGTAATCTCTGTAGTAGTCTTCTCCTGTTCATTCTTTTTTCATCCCGCATTAAAAAAAAACATTGATGGGTGTGAATAGACCTGTACACTAAATTTATGAATAATTTGTGTACCAAAGTTTCTCTTGACCACTTAAAAACCTTGAAAGGTTTTCCCGACTTATCAACGTCTATCGCATGGAAAGTGAATTACATCCATAGAGATGCTATTTTGCATAGCTGGTTAAAGACCGGTTATGGTCATGCGATTGCATTGTGAAAGAAACGTTGTGGAATCGATCAAAAAAGGTTGATCATCTAACATATAAGTATTGGTGTGTACTGCAAGGTTCTTGAATCATCAAAATTATAAGAAATTTGGCCCAGTCTTGATAAAGTTACAAGCACTGTACACAGACAGATGTACATGGGACTACCCACACACGTGCGCGACACGTGCGATATATTTATCATGTACAAATAGATATAACAATTTACCAAATATATCAATTAGTAGGCTTATGCCGAAAGGGTGGGTAGGGTAGCGTCGCGTCGCGTTGACTTGAACGCGACCATTCGTCCAAAGCCCCCCCCCCCTCCCCCCCCCCAGTTTGGCCGGAAAGGGTGCGTTGACTAGTCTTCCACATCTGTCGTTTATAATAAAATTTAAGGAATAGAAATTTAAGTCGTTTAGATTCAAATAATCAAAATAGAAACAGGGCTTTGGACGAATGGTCGCGTTCGACTCGACATGACACTCCCAACGCACCCTTTCGGCCAAATCAGGGGGCTTTGGACGAATGGTCGCGTTCAAGTCAACGCAACGCGACGCGACGCTACCCACCCTTTCGGCATAAGCCCAATTAGTAGGCGGTTTCTAGGCAAAAAAATTATGATCACTTATAGTCAAAACATATTCTTTCACATGATTGGTAATTAGAGCTTTCATTTCAATTTTTTTTAAAGGGGGGCGTTTCCAAAACTGGTCTTTACCTTTAATCAAAAGTTCGGGGGAGGGGAAGAAACATGCATACATTGAAATACATGATTAAACGGGTTTAAAGATTAGGGTACAGGAAGGGAAGACATTGTAGAGTAAGAAGTTTGTGTTGGGGATACTTGAACAATGTGTATAATACATGTATATTTTGCAGTGATAACGAAATGTTGGAATAGAGAAGAGAAGAGAAGGATAAGGAAGAGCAAGAAAGAGAATAAAGGAGAGGTGGCAAGGAAGGGAGAGAAAGCGAGAGAGGAAGAGAGAAAGAGAGAGAGAAAGAGATAGAGTGAGAGGGGTGATGGTAGTGGAGTAATAGGCCAATTAACTACCATGTTCAAGTTTCATGCATACTGTTTAAAGAAAGGTTGTTCTTGACACCCCGACAGATTTACATCAACTTAAAGCCGTCGCACAGTGGGCCAGAATCGCCTCAAAGTGTGCCAAAATTCAAAATTGGCGAATGTGAATTTTTTTATTTTTTTCATTCGCTTGGAGAAGAAAACATTCTAAAGAATATTTTTCCACCCATATTTTAATATTTAGCGAGTTTTAAAAGTGTCATATACCCCTGCGAACATGGGAAAATCTATATGTTGCTCCAAAAATGATAAAAGTGGCAACTTTACAATAGGTGTTGAGAATTTATGAAGGGAAAAGCAATCAACTTGATACTGCGTGCACTTCTTGCCTATCGGTAACCCAATTAGAAAATACAATGACCAAATTTATGGAAGCTTCATTTTGGGAAAAATGAGCATTAAATTTCACACAAAAAAGAAACAATTGCATTTTTTTATAAAAGTAGCATGTTTATTAGGATTCCGGCCGATTCCCGCAGTGATGTTAATCTCAAAATGTCCGCCCAAACCTAAGCTTTCCATGTATGGTATTTTTTTTTGCGAGAATTTGCTACACTGCATGTGCAGGCGCTTTTCCTCCCCACGTCCATCGATTATTATTAGGCATAATCGGTACACATTTGTATACTGTTTCGTTTACGCACAGCCGATTCAACGCTCGTCCGCGTAACCATGGCAACGCACAGTGGGCCAGGGAGGAACCAAAGTGCGCCAAAACTCATTTTTGGAGATTTATTTCTCTTCAATTCTCTTCTTGACCAGTTGAACTGTAATACATTGAGGAATACCTCAGTAAAATATTTAATTCCGGTAAGCACAACTAGGGAATAAATTTACTCCTTCAAACAGCAAAATCCTACATATTCACAGTTTTAGTGCAAAAGTGACTTATTTTATAAATCTTTCAATTTAACGTTCTTAAGTTATTGATATGAAATTGCTCTCACATATTCCTGATAGTTTATTTCGTTGCATGAATTGGTTAAAATGTATAGAAACACAATCTTCATGATATATTAAAGGTTAATTCACTGAAAAATGGACTAATTATCCATGTTTTTTATAAATCCAGAGGAAACGTTTAGATTTCCGCAGAGTTCCGCTTATATTTTAATACCACCATTTTGTCTGATGTCTAAGCTTTAAGTTGATACCAAATTTGGCTGCCCGATCGTGCCCGTTGTCATGTTAGAGCCGATTCCCCTTGCCACATTGTCCCGAAAAATATGTTTGTTTTTAGTCCGCGGCTGAATCATGAAGGATTCGCGGTCATAAATCACGGCGCTTGGGGGCGCGTGACACTTGTTCTGACACCGCGGACCAAAATAAACACATTTTTCGGGGCAATGTTGCAAAGAAAACGGCTCTAACATAATAACGGGCACAATCGGGCAGCCAAATCTGGTATCAACTTAAAGCTTAAATATCAGAGAAAATGTTGGTAATACCATTTAAGCGGAAATCCCTGGACATCCAAACATTTCCTATGGATTTATAGAAAATAAATCCCCAGAAATTAGTTTTGGCACACTTTGGTTCCTCCCTGGCCCACTGTGCGTCGGTCCCCAATTGGCTTACTTAGATGCCTACAATGCGAGGCGACTCCCCCGCCCCACACCCTTATATGATATTTTGGCCGGGGACCCCTAATATAAATGTTCAGTAAGTCCTTAGGAAGCCCTGTACCAAAAATAGCATTTGTACAACAACAAATCAATGTTATCAAATTATTTGGGGGCTACAAAATGACGCCCCCGCACCCTTAAATTAACATTTTTGCCGGGGGCTCCTAGCCTTATATCTTTTGGTAGGTCCTAATGAAGCCCTGTACCACAAATGGTGATTACGATAATCGATAAATTTGACGCTATAAAGCCGCCTGCCTAGCTATGAGCGGTCCCTTTCTCTTTTTCATCCCCTCCCGTGATAGCAATATATCCAACCGTCACTCCATGATGTTTCTGCTTTAATTTGTTGCAGCGCCATCTCGTGTTTCTATTCAATTAAGGGTTTTGTTGCAAGTTGCAATTTCTTTTTCTCACTCTCTTCCTCCTCCCCTCCTTTCGTTCTCGAGGGTATTTAGTTAATCCGAGACTTGACTAGCATTTGTGCTAACTTCTAGTTCTCATTAACAACTTCACCTAGCTTATACATTAAATAGTATGCAGATCTATGTATAAATATTGTTTTAAAACCATTACTGTTCAATCAAAATTACTCTTCTGTTCTGTACAGTGCGTATCAAAAAGAGTTTACCCAACTTTTGTAGCTTGTAATTGAAGAGTTATAATCTGTTTAACCTTTAATCATACTTATGCCCTGACTAATGATACCATTTTCATAATTTTGCTGCCAAGGATGACTGAACAGCAGGATTTTCAAAAAGTATTGTCAAAATCCTCTTGTACCAAGTTTGGGCTGAAGCAATGAATGATGGTCAAAGGCCATTATGTATGTGTTATCGCATTGCCCTTGGCGACCGACCCAAATATCTTAAAATCTACAGTCGGGTTTCTAATATTTTATTTTTACCGTTTGATTTACAAAAATAGGTATTTTGTTTGTTTAAATGGGATATAATTGCATAAAATCATCAAATTATTCCCAAATTCTCCCTCATCTTCTGCCCTAGTTTCGAAATCCTACTATCTGATAATTATTGTCTCAATTATCTCCATCTAGGCATTTCTATGCCAGAGCACTTCTCATGTTGATTACAGTGTCCGTGTGTGTAGGGCGTGTACGGTTATATTGTGCGTGTGTGTGTAAGAGGTGTGTATAGGGGGATGTCACGTGTGCGTGTATGTGTGCGTGTGTGCGTGTGTGTGTGTGTGCGCGTGTGTGTTGATGCGTGAAGTAGTCATAGCTGGAGAGGTGTTCTGGCGTGGAAGTGCCTGGATGGACGAGCTCAATAAAAAAAATAAAAAAAAGCTTTTTAATTGCACCGCCTTTTCCTCAGTATTATCTTATTCTTTTAATGCAACCTTCTTAAAATTGTGATGATTGTTAAATGTTACTGTATGTTGAAAAGTAATTATTTTGTCTGTATTTATATATTTATGTACATGTATTTTACATGACAATAAATTATCTTGAATCTTGAATCTAAAATCTTTAACCTTGAATCTTAAACAAATATAGACCCGCCCTCGTGTACGTGTATTGCCATGCACTGCACCAGTTAGAAACCAGCGAGATTTGGGCGACGTTCACGGTTTTGAGTGTTTTGGGCGACGGTCGCTGTTTTGTGGGAAAAAAAAAGGAAGAACAAAAGAATACATCTTTTTAAAAAGCCTTATCCGCTGCAAACGAAAGTGATTCTTCATAGGAATGAGCTGCAGGACGCAATTAAAAAGGAGGCATGACATCAGTTGAAGGCGTGGCTCAAGTATTGGGATCGGGTAGAGGGGGGAGAGTCACCATTTCTGGAGAGCTAATGTGATGAGTGTCTTCGTCTCAGGTCGTGGTGAATGGCGGATCTAAAAGAGTGCATAAAGTCATAAAGATAAAGTCATAATGATAATAATGATGATAATAATATTGGGTTCTTGTATAGCGCTGTGTCAGACTTTACACTCTTGGTGCTCTAAAATAATTCCCTCGGTTTTATTGACATTTTTTTAAAGAGGGAGGGGGGGGGGGGGGCGGTGGTGGCTTGAACTCCTATATTTTACAGGCCTGATTGGTACAGAAATTCAAATAGCTCGTTATCCATGGATATTATACCATAATGTCATATACATGCACTTGATTGACAACGGAAGATTGGAGTAATAATGTTTGTTTAAATTAATTCAAAACCTTGTTTTGACAGGAAACAAAATCCGCAATGTCATATATACAAGCACTAACTTGACATCGCAAGATTGAAAGTTATAATTTATGTTTAAATTGTTTCAAAACCTTGTTGTGACAGGAAACGAAAATCGCAATGTCATATATAAGCACTTTTATTTAAACGCAAGACAAACCTTGTATATATCGTATTTACATAACCCTCGGTTGAAAATCTTGTTTTTAGTTTCCCTTCATTAAAGATAAAGTTGAGTTCCGGTCACGCGAACAATTCTAGACATTTGTTGTTGTTAAGAGGATGGTTATGTAGTACAACCGGTGTACATTGTGAGCTTTTTAAATCCTAAAAATGAAGAAATCGAATAATATTGATAGAAGCCACGAGCACTGCACACAGAATTGGGTATATTGTTGTAAATAATGTTATAAAAAAGCAAGATTGAGGTAAAAACTTTTGTTTGAATTATTTCGAAACCTTGCTTTGTATTCAATAATTGTATTCAATCTCAAATTAAATGACGTTACGCTTCATTATATGCACTTTGGAATGTATTCCCCCTCCCCTTTCATTCACTTCCCTTTTTTCCTTTGGTATTGGTGTTGAGGTTTTCTCTGCTTATCTTTTCCTTTTTTTCTTTTCTCAACATCACAGTGTATACTTGTCAGGAGTTGACGTTCATAAGGCTAATTGCCCGATTTGTTAACCCCTCATTCCCATGCAACTTTGTTTGCTCCTTCCTTTTGTAATTTTCTTGTAATCGATCTTTTATTTGTATATCATGTTTGTATGTTAATTTGTTTTCATGGAGAATGAAATAAATGAAATGAAATGAAATTTATGGGACTACACCTACATGTGGCATTAATTTTTGGTTAAAGTGTTTGAGCTATTTATTGTCGTATTTCGAATATGGCTTTTTAGCCATAAACATACCAATACATTGCACCACTTAACCAGGAGAAAAAAAATTCAATTGATAGCACTAGTTTTCAGTTTCGATTTCTTAAATCATGAAATTATTGTCGAATGAAAGCACTCCATAATTTACAAATGCTAAATCACGTTCTGCTTCAATGATTTAAAATCTGATGTCTAAAGAACTTGTGGAAGAAATGGCATGCATTATCATACAGGCTACCGGTCAACCAATCAGATATCGCGAATAAATGGGTTGATGTTTTATATATTGCTATGTATAGTACCACAGTTAATTAATTTACGACAAAACTGCAATCGGATGAATAACAAAAACGACTCATCAGAAAGTTGCTGATTAAATCACGCTTTATCTATTTTTCCCTGTGCGGCTTCATGGCCCAGTGATGGTTTGTTCGGTGGATCATGTTCGTCTCAAGGATTATTACCAAATCTAGACTTCTCCTTCACGATCGACTTTCTCGGATTACGTGACTACTTTAATCAATGGTGAGCTTCATTTTGATATTAAGACCATCAATGTATTTGACAATTTGACAGAAAATAAATTGATATCATTTAAGCTCTGTGTAAATGGTATTCGTTCTTTTCTTTGTAAATTCTTTTCAGAAAAACTTTTAGCTGATCGCAGGCTTAAAATGGCAGCTAAAAGCATCCTTCCTACGTCGGCCTTTGATCCAACAAACGACAGTCTTTCAGGCGGTAATTATAATTATCTGCCTGCAGATTTCGTCCAACGTGTTGTTTTCGTTATCATCCTCCTTATAATCAGCATTACAGGAATCATCGGAAACTCCATCGTGATCCTCGCCATCGTTCTCTCTCGCAAGCTCAGGTCGACTTTCAACTGGTTTATCCTGAACCTTGCATGTGTCGATCTGTTGACGTCAATCTGCATTCTCTTTCGTGTTGCAAGTGTGCTGATCAGTCAGTATGAATGGACCTTTAAATTTTGGCGTTTTTTCATGTGTTCCTGTGTTGGCGTTAGCCTTACAACCCATGCTTTCCTTGGCTTCACCAGTTGGTATCGCGTCACGAAAAACCACGAAAAATTCAAGAAAATTTACAAGGCTCGAAACTTATGCCTCATGATTGCATTCACGTGGGTTTTTAACTTTTCCTCGCTCTGCTTAATTGCCAGACTGACGAGGAAAAACTTGTCTTTCACATAGCCTTTTGGCTCTTTGGGCATTTTGCAATTGTTATCACTGTGTACCTAAAGATATGGAGATTCATTGCACACCGAGCGGAAAAGATGAAGCCAACGAAGAAAGTCGACGAAAAGATACAGAATGAAATATGCATGGACACCATATGCCCCGATGAAAACAAAGTTACACAGCAAGGTGATTTGGTCAATGAGAATACTGTATTGAGGTTATGCCATTCGTCTGAGCATTTAGGAAGCCAAGACTGCGACCTATCAAAAGGTGAAAAATCTGGTCAGCTGGAGAACCCTATGCAAGATGCGAAGACTTTGGCCGTATCTCTAGAAGAGATAGAAAGCACTGATGGTGGATCTGATCTAAGAGCGAAAATACCACGACGTGTCGAGGGATCTGAAACCAAATTACCTGTCAAGAAACAGTCAGAACCTAAAATTGACAAGAAGCTCCTTGCTGTCACCAAAAATCTGTTGGTAATTCTGATTGCTTTTGTGATCTGCTTCATTCCTTACACTGTAAGCCTCTGTTTACCGATACCTTACATCAAACTTGTCTGGCTTTTGGCCCTTCTATTATTTAATAGCTGTATTAATCCCATCATCTACGCCAGAAGGATTCGTGCCTTTAGGGAGGTGATGGTGTGCATTATACGATGTAGGCTCGGAAGCATTCCCATGCCAATCGACTTGGTACGGAAAATGAGAACCACTCGCTAAAGAAATAACTTGCAAACACCTAGAGGAACTTAAAGGAAAGGACAAAAGCAAAGTGTGGACATGTTCCCCAAAATTATCCGCGGACAATTGAGACCCGGTCCATTTAACCATAGAAATAATGGAAGACGGACAAGTATCCCAAAATTCCCTTGCGGGCAATTAAAAACTGGAAGCTTAACCATTGATAAAAACATCCGGTAAACAAGTTCCGCCAATCCCTCTTCCCCGGGACAATGAAAAGACAGTAATCATGAATAACTATTCCAGAGTGTTGACTGGCTTGAAACGATCGCACGGAATAATGTAATAAATTGCAATAAAAGTAACTAAATATTAATCGATTACTTGGAACATCCCATCATTCCTATGAAAAAACTCACAATTTCCATTCTGTATAATAATACAGTATGTTGAGAAATATGAAAGTCATTTTTCTTAAAGTATTCAGTTTTATTCTGAAACAAATGAAGCAGTGCTTGTTCTAGTTTTTTTTAGATAACAAAATATGAATATGAACAGTGAATTATGTTGTATTTATGTTCGTTTATCAAATGATAAAAAGTCTTTGTTATAATTATGTTGCAGTTTGTATAAACTAGGACTATTGAAAATGCTTTGCTCCTATGTTATGTACGAGAAGGAATCGGAGTTTTGAGAAATAAATTCATTAAATACCAAAAAAAATAACAACCCTTCAGTGTTTACCAAAACATGTAAATTGGAGGTGTCGTGGTATGGAGATTCATTCACAAGTCCCAATGTTCAGGGTTCGAATCTCAGGTGTAAAAAGGGTACCTGGCAATTGCTGGGGGTAATAATAGCTGTGGGGAAGGAGCGGAATTAATACCGACCGAATCTGTATTACTAATCAATATTCATCATTTCCTTAAGATCCTTTGATATATTATATCCAGTTGAGTATCCAGCATTATACATTAAAGATGGAGCCAGTGTTTACCCTCTAAAAGATAAAATAAATTGTAAAATATCTTTTTATAACATGGGGTGTCGGTTAGATTTCAAAAAAAAAAAAAAAAAGTTTCAATATGGGCGATCACACCCCCTATGGTTAGGGTTGCCTAAGGCACATTAGGCTGTCATTGGCAGTAAAGGTACAATAAGTATCAACCAATGTTCTGAATATACCAATAATTCATGTGTGTATTTACAATTTGTATTTGTATATCTTAATTTTAGAATTAGATATTAGCGTTTTTGTATAGATATATAGTAATTATGTACACGTCAATAATGTCAATGAACACAAATGATTGTATGTATGAATGTATATTTTATTTATTCACGGTTTAAAACAAAATACAATAATTATGCCCGCATTTAGCAATTAATGTTTTTCAGCGAGGCCGCGATTACATAAAATTCGAACAATAGAATATAGGACAATGAAAATACAATTTACAAACAAATATTATTAATTTATACCAATGATTTATGTGTGTATTTAAAATTTGAATTTGTATGTTATCTTAAATGTATTAGGTATCTTAGAGTTAGACATAATTGTTTTTGTATAGATATAAGTAAATATTTACATGTCAATAATGTAAATGGACACAAATGATTGTAATCGTGTACTGTATAACAATGCATTTTGCACAACTTTTATCTCATATTATCGAAAAAAAGAAAGAAAAGATAAGACATATCATACTACATAAGTATACTAAGTCTAGTGAATAGTTTGCAGGATGAGATTTTGATGAGAAGTGGAAACACCACTACAGATTGATAATTGTGTATTTGTGTATATATATACTAAAGTATTATAGTCGGTTGTCATTTTTTTTGTATTACTTGACTGTTATTAAAGAAAGCATGGGCATGATTGTAAATAAGCTCCACATGACCGATATTGCGGCTGTAAGTCCCTTTAGAGGGTCTTGGTAATGATTGCTGCCCTACCAAAGGGCACTGGGACATCGACTTGGTATTGAACCCGGGACCTTCCGGTTTCGACACCTCTGCTCACCCCTTAATGCTCTTACCAAGTCCATCATTGATGACTTAAAGGCCATCTGTACTTGCAAGGTTACTGGACAGGTGATTATCTCATCAAATCAGCTCTCAATTGACATAAGAAAAAGAGGATCATGAGGGACCAATGGTCACCGATTAGACATTGCTTCTTATACAGAGGGCGCAAGTAGCTGTAAGTAGTGCAGTGTGCCTTTGAAGCCACCGGTCCCCTATTTTATACTCAGAAGCCTACAATGCTTTCTTATCAGTCAGGTAAGACAAACAAACAAAATATTTGGAAGGGTTGAAGGGGAAAAACTTGCATACTATCACATAAGTGTGGAAACTTTAGGGAATCAAAATATTTAAAGAGTAATAGCCTGGTGATGAATACTTATGTTCTACGTATGAAATGACAAGTGTAAGCAATTCATACTTGAAGCAGACATCTTAGGAACAAAATGAAGTGAATGAAATATTTATAATTTGTTTTCGAGCTTAAATGTAAGATTATACTTTATATCAAATTCTTAAATTTTAGTAGTTTCTTAGTAGTATCTTTGTAGTCGCTGTACTCATAGAGAAATAAAAGGTGTTCTTGGGAAGTAAAACGAAATTGGAAAAATAGGGCGCCCCCTATTACACCTTTTAGGGTGTAAAACACGGAAATACGCAAGGGTGTATATATTTGTGGGATGTAATTTTACACCCTATTTAAGTCAGACGAGCTCAGATTGTTCAGTGCATATGCGCATGCGCTACAGCAATGGCGCATCATGCCAATATAGGTACTGCCAAATGAAGAAAAATTAGCATAATTCACATATTTTAGTCATGTTAGGGGAATTATCATGTTTCATTTGGGCATATTATTTGTGTGAAAGTTATTCGATCAAGAATAAGGGGTTGTACCAAAGGTTATATTTGATAATTTAATGAAATTAGCAGAAGTGTTGTTTTACTATAGTACATAATTGTCTTCTTATACGTGTAAGTAAGGGGAAGATACATTACATTTGAACCGATACGTCCAGCCATAAGTTAGTTTTTACAGTCTGCACTTGTGTTAAATTCACACTAAGTTCACACTAATTGTTGCTTAGGTAAGCATTAAAGCCTTTCAACATGTAACTCGACATTCTGGTCTGATTTCTTTAGAGCAGTGAAACGTAGACAAAAGGGTGAGAATCAGTGACTGTTAGGTGATTACGAAGCATGGATGATTGATTGCTCGATGGATGATCAATTGGTTGATGCTGTGCATAAAAAGGGTGCAGATTTACTCCCCACAGGGTGGGGAATCGATCATAATGGGTATACAATTCAACCCCACGGGTGTAAATTTGAACCCATTTTTAATGAAAATGGAACCAAAAGGTGTTAAATGAGCACTATTGGGTGCAAATTTCACTCCTTAAAGGGAGTACAATCATAACCTTGGGGTGCAAATTTACACCTTCTTATGAAGAACAAAATTTACTCCCTACATTGGGGAGTAAATTTACTCCCTGAGGGGTGTCACTTATGTGACAAGCAGTTACTCCCTATAGGGAGTCAATTTACACCTACTTTTCTGTGTGTGTAGTAGTCTCCTTTTGTTCATTCTTTTTTCACCCCCGCATTAAACAAATATTCATGGGTATGAATAGACCTATACACTAATTTTGTGAATACTTTTTATACCAAAGTTTCTCTTGAAGACTTAAAAACCTTGTCAGGTTTTTCCGACAAAGCAACGTTGAGTGCATGCAAAGTGAATACCATCCATAGAGATGCCATTTTGCATAGCTGGTTTATCAAATAGTTGGTAACCAAGGATTCGGATGGGGGGGGGGGGGGGGGTAGGGGGAAGAAACATGCATTTATTGAAATACATTATTAAACGGGTCTAAAGATTAAAGTACAGGAAGGAAAGACCTCGCAAAGTAAGAAGTTTGTGTTGGGGATAATTGAACAATGTGCATAATACATGTACATATATGGGAGTGATAACAAAATGTTGGAATAGGGAAGAGAAGAGAGGGATAAGGAAGAGCAAGAAAGAGAATAAAGGAGTGAGAGAGAGAGAGAGAGGGAGATGTGGTAAGGGAGGGGGAGGAAGCGAGAGAGAAAGACAGAAAGAAAGAAAGAGATAGAGAGAGAGAGAGATAGAGTGATATGGGTGGTGGTATTGGTACTGGAGAAATAGACCAATTTACTACCATATTCAAATGTCATGCATACTGTTTAAAGAAAGGTTGTTCTTGACACCCCGACAGATTTCCATCAACTTAAAGCCGTCGGTCCCCTATTTGCTTACTTAGAATCCTACAATGCGAGGCGACTCCCCCGCCCCACACCCTTAAATTGACATTTTTGCCGGGATCTCATAGCCTAATATCTTTAGTAGGTCCCAAGAAAGCCCTGTACCAAAAATTGTGCTTTTATCCGGCAAGTAACGCTAATAGACAAATTTGACGATAAGCTACCTGCTTTAGAGCCGTCCCTTTCTGTTTTTCATCCCCTCCCATGATCGCACTATATCCAACCTTGTGAGTTATGTGCCGTGGGATTCCATATTCTCAAACTCCTGGCGAACAGAGCAACAAGACCAAACTCTGTAATTATTAGGATCTCTGTCCAGTAGTGCCGTGTTTGTGCCATCGAACTGGATCGACCAAATCAATTGATTCATAATATATTTATATATATATATATATATATATATATATTAAAGCAAGTTTAGTAAAACTGCACTTTCTGACAGTGCTCAACTGTAGGAGCAAATGTAGATATAGGAGTTGGAAAGGTTAAACTTTATTGGTAAGAGTTATACAGACTGTTTCGCCAGAAGGCTCCTCAGCAACTAAATACATTATACATGGCAAAGTTAAAAAACACTCATGTGCAGTCAGGCAAGAATACAAAAGAGACACAAATAATACCCAAGTAAGGGTGAACGCAATAATACAATAGTTGAATTAAGTAGTTTAAGGGTAAGGGGAAAGGTCGTGGTGGTACGGGGGGGGGGGGGGGGGGGGAGGGGGAAGGGTTTTAACCATATTCAGAGAGTAGAAACTTTCTCTTATGTTTACATGTGGAAATGAGTTCGGTTCTGGAGTTTAGGATGGTGGATTTCTCAGCAGTGATGATGTGGTACTTTTCAGAGATTGCAGCGATTTGTTCTGAGTGAGTATGGTTGGGCGTGCCGGATGATTCTCCATGATATTGTGTCCCGTCGTCTTTCAGCATCCAGGTGTGTTTGCTTAGCTCGGTCTGGTATCTCTTTTCTTGGTGCTTGCTTTGTGAGTTGCATATATGGCTCTGAAAGAGGTGGATGTGAGTCCAATGTAGAGTTTCTCATCGTTGGGGTCACAACCTTGGCTTCATAGACGATATTTTTGGTTGTGCATTTTTCTGGGAGGGGGGCAGTCGTCTTTCTTTCTGCAGTTGCAGGTTTCTGGGTCTCGGTTGGGGTTGTGGTTGATGACTCTATTGTTGTGGGCCTTGATTATGGTTGCTATAATAGCCATGCAGCTGTAGCTGATCTTCGGTGTGTTTCTATTGCAGATTTGTTGTAGTTGGTGTCCCTTTGGGAAGTGCTGGTCTACGAGAGCAAGGAACTTTCTGCCCATATTCGTCTTCGTGTGATTGCTATATGGGGGGTTGAACAAGGTTATGTTGCGTTTCCGTTGGTGCTGCTTATTGTTGTTGATGTCACTGGCCTTGGGTGTGTAGGTTAAGTTGGTGTTGTGGCCGGCATCACGGAGTGATTTTTCATACTCCGGTTTCGCGTCGTTGAATACCTCTGCGCTGCTGGAGATCGTGGATAGGCGGGTTTGTATGGAGTGCGGAATCTTCTTGGGGACGTTTGGTGGGTGGTTGGATTCTACATGGACGTACAGCTGGGTATTGTCAGGCTTCGAAAATGGTTTGTGTTCTTTGCTATTGATATCGAACGTGGCATCTAGGAAGTCTACGACGGTAGAGTTAGCACTGGCTGTCACCTGGAGGCCTTTCTTTCTGAATTTCTCACATAGCTTCTTTTTTAAGGTCTCTGCTGCTCTTGCTGGCTTGTGGACAATAGCTAGTCCATCATCCCTGTAGAGCCCGATGTTTTCCTTGGGCACTATACTTTTGATCTCATCCAAGATGAACGAGCCTTCGAGCTCGCATGTTTCCGCGCCATCGTATGATCCCATTTTGACATCGAAAAGATCATCAGCTGTAGCCTTGTGCCAGGACATGTTACCATGGAAGAGGAGGGTGTTCTTGGCTTGGAAGATAATTTCTGCTTCGGTTGGGGTTATGGTGGTGAACCTCTTGGCAAAATGGATGGCTTTTTGCAGGAGTTGGCGGTCGATGGAGGGGTAGAAGTTCCCAATGTCGAAAGAGATGAACGTGGAGTTGGCTCTGGTTTCAATACCCTTGAACCAATCTATAACTGCGGTGGAATTTTTCCATTGGTTGACATACGTAGCTGCTATCACCTCGTTGTTGATTCTTTCTAGTATTTTCTTGGAGATGATGCCGATTTCACTTTTACTTGGATTGATCAGTCTACATGTCGGGTGGCTTCGGAAGTTTTGCTTGTGATCTTTTAACGTTACATATGCGGGCTTCGGAGCTAGTACTTGCATCCTATCTGAGAGATCAAGGTTGTCGGCGATCTTTCTTGCTTCTATGTTGGTGGTGTTTTCTGATCGCTGATAATCTCTTGTATGCAGCTGTGACGCTGTCTTTCATCATATTTTCGTACTGCTGCGGGGTGACATTGTATTAGTTACTCATCTTGTCAGCTGGTACAAGGATGTTCTTTCCGTTTCGGATTCTGTTCACATCTTTCTTATATAATAAAAGTGCGAGAATTCTCAACTCTGACATGACAACGGGTGTTCCAGAATATGTAGGCGTCAAGAAAATGGTCTAGGAACGTGAAACGTAGCTGTACTTTACAAGTTTATTACGAGCTTTCGGCTTGTGAGGCCTTCTTCAGGTTCTGAAGTACAAAAACATACAAATAAACTTGTAAAGTACAGCTACGTCTCACGTTCCTAGACCATTTTCTTCACGCCTACATATATATATATATATATGTATAATATTGTTTCCCGTAACATGAGAGTAATTTTAATAGTTTCATACTTTTAATTAAACGTAATGTTAATTGTTATTGTATAATCGTTTTAAATGGGGGGCACGCTACAAGAGTCCTATCTCGTACCCCGGGGCAACGTGTCTGACACGGCCGGTTGTAGCAACTACTTCGAAGATCAAGATACATTAATGTTGCTCTAAGGAGACATGAACGAACGAACTATATCCAACCGTCACTCCATGATTTTTTTTTTTAAAGCTTTTTTGCCTTTATTCAGATCTTCATAATTATACAAAATGATAAATAGGAACACAATTGTTCTTACAGTATAAACATACATGTAGTACATTGTCTCATACATTATAAACACAGACATATTTAAACAATATTTTCCATAAGTATCCAAACTAATATAGTACACATTCAAACAAGTGTACAGAATGTGCTCCAATTCCTTTAAAAAAGGAAAAGGTGACGGTAATACTTGGATACAACATTATAAAAAGGAACAATGTTTACAACATAATATGCAAATTAATTAGTTCAATATAAATTAAGCAATCTGAACAAAGATTTTCTTTTATAAACAAAAAAGTATAAGGTGAAGGTGCTGCTTCATAACCCATGATGACAACATTTGTTATATTTACATATAATGATATGGTGCATTTTTCATTATAACTATATAAGGGTCTTGTATTAGTGGAGGTCTGTAACTATACCGTTATTTAAAAAAAATATAAATATGAAATATAAAAAAACTTGCAAACACGATAGCAGATAAATGTCCGGATCGATGGGAAAATGAGTGAGTGAACAGGAAACAGGAATTACAATATATATACAATCAGTTCCCCTGCCTTAAGCTATGGTCACAAATCTGAGCAGCGACCGGCCGATCAGTAGCCTGCTCGGTCGCTGCTGGAATTTAGGCATCGCCCAGCATTTAGGTCGGTGCCGGGCGGCGACCGCCCAGGCACCGAGCGTATTTTGGGCGGCGAGTGAAAAGTGAGCAGGCGCCGCCCAAATTTTAACTCCGCGCTAAAACTTCAGCGGCGACCGAGCGATGCCCCAAAAACGGGCGGTGCCTGGTCGGCCGCCGCTCGGTGGCCGGGCAGCCGCCGGGCAGAATTGGTTAAAAACTCGCCGCTCGGCCGCCGAGCAGGCTACTTTTTGGTAATGTGACCATAGCATAAAGGGGTAAAATTTTCCCATTTTTGATAATGTATTGGCAGTTTGTCCTTTAATTTTGCTTTTTCATGTTCAACTTTTTTTGAGTTCTCTACAGCCTTACATATTTCTTAACTAGTTGGGAACTTTCCATTTTTACGATTACTGTAAATCATATATTTTACCATAATCAATACATGATTTAACAATATATTATCTTTCATATTTTTTCTGAAACCAAGCAACACATCAATCCATTGCATATTAAGAAACTGAAACATCTTTAAACTGTTTCCCATCTCATTCCATATTCTGGTCCCTTCAGAACATTCAAAGAAGACATGACGATAGGTTTCTACTTCTTTTCTACAAAAGGAACATAAATTTTACTGTGTTAATCCAAAAAGATACAATTTATCATTACAAAATTATGATGTTATGTAAAAGTTTATACTGAAATTCCCTTAACTTCCCATCTAGAGTGGAAAATCTGGGGATTGAGAAACATGTTGTAGTTTCCGACTTATCTAGATTTAAAGCTATTACCTCTGGATGTTTAAAAGCAAATGCATCTTGTATTATAGCAATAAAAATGTTATAGAGCATTTTGGAAAAGACAGACTCAAAAGAATACACTGTTTTGTTAATGATAAAGTTAATGTTGGAAAGATCAACAGTGTCATTTAGAGTATCATCTCTCCCTCTGCAAATTCTCTTAATCTTCCAGGCAGCTGGCAATTTGTTGTATAGATCATTAAGCAAAAACAGATCGTCTACATTAAGACCTTTCCTTATGAAATAGTCCCCTGATCTCATATCACCTTCTGCGTCCGTCAAATGTTTAACTTGAAAAATGTTCACATGAAATAATTTTGCATTAAAAGGAATTATCCTACCTTCAATAAAAGTATTGTTAAAGATATTTGATTTTCATTATGTGTTTCTTTTACAATATATTCCTTCTCCTTTAGATAATTCCAGATGTTCAAAAAATCCAAGTATAGATTGGGTGCCTTAATATTGATTGTTTTGGGATTATAATTGCCAAAAAATATTAACTTTCCTCCTACCGTTCTGAATATATATTCGAAAAATTGTTTCCATTTCATGTCATTATTGCCACCAAGCAGTTTCTTAATCCACACTACACGCTGTGCATAGATCATGTACTTGAAATTCAACATTTTCAAACCCCCTTTATCATAGTTCAAATATAAAATATTCCTTTTTATCTTATCATGTCCATTCCATATAAAATTGAAACATATCTTTTCAACTTCCTTGAAAACACTTGGTGGTACCGACATTATAGAAGACACATATAGTAATTTAGAGATTGCAAAAACTTTAACCAATTGAATTTTCCCAAAAAGTGTTAAATCCCGTTGCTTCCACCACCCTAACAATCTTTTTATTTTGCTCAGTATTTCCTTATAATTCATTTCTTCTTTAACATTAATATCCAAAGAGAAGTATATTCCAAGAACTTTTACCAGAGAAACCATCTTACCCAATGTTATACCATTCAAATTTTCATTACTGTGACTAGAAGAACCAAGACTTGCAGAGTTTTTATAAACTAATTTAGAATAATTTATAATCACTGTCCCAATTTGTTCCCATATTCTGAGAATGAGTACAAGGAAATAGAATTACTTGCATTCGTCACGGCTTGTTGTATTTGAGGAAGTTTACGAAGATCAGCTCTCTTTCTCTCTATGTAATACAGGAGTTATATGCTGGTACTCTAAATGCTGGTTTCTCGATTGATTGCAATATTTATAGTAAATTTACAGTCATCGAGGAAAGTATTTCTGTAATATAGGGACCACTTCATGGTTGAATCTTAAAAGTCACCTAGCAGAATATTTTCGGACAAATAAGGTAAGTTGGAACTCCTTTGTCGCTTTAATGTTGAAAATGTTTAATGTTTCGGAAATACTTTGCTATACTTTTCAATATTTTAGGTAAAATTATCATAACAAACTGCTTTATTTAGATATGTTATGAAATCAACAAACTCCACTCTAGCATCAGAAAAGAACACTTCATATTTTCACAGCAAACTCAGTCCTTGTGTTGCCTTTGTTCAAGAAATGTTGCCGTTCTGTATCAGATGTTCTTGAGAAATCCGAATTAAGTCATGTGGAAATTGAAAGAAAATAACTACATCATATTTCATTATTACAGTGGCGCAAGTCATTTAATTGCTTTAATAATAATGAAATAATAATGATATTTAATCATTATAAGTCTTGATGGGTCTAAGCGAAATCAATTTTTGGGTAGGTCGTTCAGAATAAAAGCTATGTAGGTTCAGGTTTTCCGTACTTCTTTTATTAATGCTCTCCCTTGTTCTTTAACATGTATAAATATTGGGTGGTTTTGCTGCTTCATTTATTAGTTTTTCTATCAAATATTATCTTATCTTAGTAACTGAATGTGTGTACAAATTCTCTCAAAAGCAATTCATGAAAGTTATCGTTGCATGTTTTTGTTTTTGTGTGTGTGTTAGTGTAAAACGGAACTAAACTAAAAAATAAGATTCACTAAAATGATAAATAAAGAAGAGATGATGGTAGTTACCAACAAGACGAAAGGCTCATATAAACCCGAAATTGATTATACATCCTTAAAGATGGCTCATTTTCATCAACCTAAATTTGATTTACTAAAACACCCTACATAATAAACTAACCTTAGCATCAGTTTGTTAAACCGATGTTATTAACGTCTACGTTCTGAAAACGGAAGTTTGGTCCGCAGTGCAAATGTGCTTAATTAACATAATAATTGGGAATACTCATGGGTTCTTGCTTTTGTTTTTATATAAATTATTCCCCCAGATACAGCCTTTGAGATTTAAAAAAAAAAATGGCAGCTGAGGGTACCCTTGAAACAATGACAGCTGATCCTTCAAGCGTATTTTACGATTATGAGCTATATAAAGAAATGGACCACCAAAGTATCATTTTTGTTGTCATCTTCATCATGATCGGCGTCACAGGAACTGTGGGTAACCTTCTCGTGATCCTTGCGATCATCCTCTCTCGCAAGCTTAGATCGACCACCAACTGGTTTGTCATGAATCTTGCGTGTACAGATCTTCTGACATCATTCTTCGTTGCTTTGTATGCCGTAGCTTTACTAAGTCTGGATTTTGGGTCGCACTCGGATGGATTATTTTTTGTTGCTGCTAGTGGTTCTCTGGTATGCGTTGGCGTAAGCCTTACGACCCATGCTTTCATTGGCTTCACCAGTTGGTACCTTATCACCAAGAATCATGTCGAATCCAAGAAGCTGTTCTCCAATCGGAACATCAGCATCATGATTGTGTTTTGTTGGCTGTTTACTTTCATAGGTGCCCCGGTAATCCACCTCACTGGAAGTCTCCATGAATATGCGGGCAGGTGTGTTTTGGGTTTTTTGATAATCGGACATTTTGGAGTTATTATAACCGTTTACACAAACATATGGAGATTTATTGTGCAACGGGACAAGACCATGCGACAAAAAAGGAAATCTTCTGCGAAACCACAGAGTGAGAGCGAAACGTCTACCAGAACAAGTGACAAAATCGTCGTCAATCCAATAGAGAAATGCGCAGAAGATACTTTGCAGGCATCTCCATCTCTGGCCCATCCAGCTCAAGATGAATGCCGAAGTTCTGACGGAACCAGCGAAAGAGCAGATGTCTGTCCACCAGAGACCCGTGGTAATGGCCCGTCTGCTCTGCGGACATCCCAATTACTGGAGGTGAAAGGGAGTGAGGAAGACGAACAAACCTCCAGTGCGAGTCCAGCAGAAGTTCAGATACCCATACCTAGAAGTGATCGTGTGATGAATGATATATTCAAGAGACGGACAAAACCTAAAGTTAGCCGAAAGACCATTGTTGTAACTAAAAATCTCTTGATAGTACTGGTGGCTTTCGTCATTTGCTTCATTCCCTATTCTGTCTGCCTGTATATCCCGACAGGGTCAAATACAGAGCCCTGGCTTATGCTCCTGCTTTTTTCGAACAGTTGCATAAATCCCATCATCTACGCCAGAAGGATCCGTGCCTTTAGGCAGGTGATGGTGTGCATCTTACGATGTAGGATAGGAAGTATTCCCATGCCCATCGACTTGGTACGGTGAATGACGCAAAGGAACTAAAGCAACTTGCGTGAAAGATCTACATTGGTTGCCAGTACTGTTTTGTATCCACCAGAGAGTCTATATCCCCGTTTTCAAAGCTCAAGAATACATCTCAGAATATTACATCCCAAGGGGCGTCTACGGTCATCTTCACAACGCCTTCTCACCAGTGAGCTTGGGGCGACAGAGACCTCTGGTGACAGAGCACCGGCTTGTGGAGGTCGACCGCTTTGGAACGTTTTCCAGTATCGCTACGCTCCGTGACATACCTCGAAGTTTTTAAGGAAATCGCTAGAAACAGTGAATGTAAACCTTTTCAATCAATGTAAAAAGTAAAAACGCACTTAGAGGGTCTATACGACCATAGACGCTCAATAGAAGCTCATTTGGCTCCGCATTTTTTTGCATTTTTTATAACTGTTTTGTTTTGTTCATGTGTTTGGTAATTGAATTGAAACTTATAGATACTTTCACGTCTTCGATTGTTCTTTATGATCCAAGTATTGTAGAACATTTCTTTCATTGTCAATATGTTTAAACTGATAATCAAACATGCTCTACACAAAGTCATGTCTCAATTTTAAATTGTTTTATTTCATGTTTGGAAATGAAACTAAATAAAATGAAGACAAAAATGAAATGATAGATTATGATAATTATTATTTAAAATTAACATTAGGCTAGACAATGTCACATTGCATCATTGACCGCTTACAACTCTTTTTCAATTCAGCTTCCGGAATGTACGATCTGGAACTTACCACTATGACAAGTAGCAACCATATCATGATCGCAAAGAATTTCGAAAAATCAAGTCTAAGGCAATTGTAATACCCTTTTTTATACACAGAGATCATTTTCGGATAACGTAATATGTTTGCACCTACCACTAGTTGATCATCATCCTCATCATCGTCAGGTTTCTGGTCTGTTACATCATAAGTGGTCAAGGACCTCTTTTTTAATCTTTTATATGCTATTCTCAAAAAGCTTGTATTACTGCTATCACTTGTGTGGTTGCCCATTTGTTAAGAATTTGCAAATGTGTAATGCGTTGCTTTACCATTTTACTTGCCTGTTACTATTGTTTTTTACTAGATGATCTTTCCTGTATGATTATGTGACCAAGAATTATTAGCCTCTTTCTTATTGTTGAGAAGAGTGATAGTTTTACTTTTGCTTTTCTGAACACTTCTCCATTTTTTAAATTCGTTCTGTCAATGATGATATATTCACATCATTTCTCAAGAACCAGGTCTATGTATAGCCTCTAATCCTCTTTCTAGCTCTTTGTTTTTGGACCAACACTCACATTCGTAGAGACGAGCTGACCAGATATATGACTTTAAGACAAGGATTTTGGTTTCATGGTACTGTTCTTATTTTTCATTACTGATTTCATTAACTGTATCCTGTGCCATTGACTTTGATTGATTTATTTCATGAATACTTTCCCATTTGATACTAAAGTGTATCTAGGATATGTAAAGGTGTTTACTTGCTTTATTTTTGAGATTTTTGAGATAAAAAAATATATTATCATACACATTGTCTTTTTGTTGTATAAATCCAAGCCTCTATTAATACTTTCTTTTGAATTCTGCTGCTAAAATTGTATCATCTGCATAGCAAACTTGTTTATATTCTGGCCTCCAACCTTAACACCTAAGTGATAGACAAGGCCATTGCACAATACCTTGTGTTAATTTGTTGAAAGTCTTTTGCGATCGATCGTACGTGTTTCATATATCATGTGTACAATACAAAGGTCTCTTGCCCGCTCTCAAGATTTCTGCCTTTTTATTATTTATTAAAATAACAAGGGCAATGAAATATGAAAATATAAATAATGGATTATGTTCTTTTACAGATAATACTGACTTTTTGTTTGGAGAAATATGTTAACAGATTTTGGCTCCACACTCAGCCATAGGACAATACATAAACATCGTGTAGATATTTCGATAACATTTCCTTTAAATTTGAAATAAAATAAAATTCTACCATTCAGAACTATGAATATAATCGTGTATAGTTAAAAACTATTAACGCACGTAGGCCAACAAAAAATAAAAAATAAAAAATGAACAGAAACAAGGAAGTACTGGGTCTAAGATACTTTTCCTTTCACTTTCAATACTGGAACACAAAATAATCTATGATCTCAGCGGAAATAGTTCTAGGTCAATAACTCTCGTGGAAAATAATGAGACCATTTCCTTAAAGGTTACATGAACTATTCGCATAACCCGAAAGAAGTGCTTGAAGACTTTGACATTTTGATTTATTTTCCATTTAATTTCAGTTATTCTAAAACAATGTGAACATATATAAGTGCAAGGGTAAGATAATAATAGCATTAAAATCATAATAATCTTTATTAGAAGGTGGGATACTATACCATAAAAAGCGTATTGCTTATTGGCAGGGTGCAAGTGTTACAGAATAAAATTAATGTATGGTATTAGATAACATCAAAATATTCAAGATTTACACATCACTCACCAAAACACGTTGAGGTATATCGCGCACGCATGCACGCACACACACACACACACACATACACACAGCTGGTGCAGAGAAAAAGAAAAAGATGAAATGGTATCAGAAATAAGAAACTCGGCAATGAGAACTACTATATTTAAACGGATGAATATTTTAAATGTTAATTCTATATATATTATGCAGCTTGGTCAATTCATGTTCCAGTACAAACATAACAACTTGCCACCTGTCTTTGATGACCTTTTTATACTGAACTCTTCTATTCATTCATATGCTACAAGAAATGCAAGTAGTTTCCATATACCCATAGCTAAGACTTCTTTCTTACAAAAACGGAAAACCTTCAATGGACCTATGTTTAAATATGGAGTCATCTTCCACCTGACATCAAAAATTGTTCTCCATTCAATTACTTAAGGCTAAGTTAAGATTATTCCTGATAATTAATCCATCCTTTACAACACTCACATATAGATAGATGCACTTTTTTCCCTGTCTTTGATATTTGTCTCCCTCATCTTTCTCGTACCACCTCATTATTTTACCCTATATTTACTTTTAAGTTATAATTGTATAATTCTTTTTGTATTATTGGGGGTAGTCCTCGACAAATCATTTTTGATTTTTCACTACCCCTTCCACATTTGCTGATTTTTTCTTTTTAAAACATATGTTGCCCCAACTGGAGTCGTTTTTATATATGATGTACATGTTCTATTATTGTATTGTATATATGTATTTTATTTATGTCTCTCCCTATGTTTTGCATTTGTGGAGAAATAAATTGAATTGAATTGAATTAGATTGAATTGTAGATATTTTATGGTATCGTTTTACAAATTTTAAGAGCAATAATATATTACTTTAAAAAGAAATATTGGTTTGACAACACCTATCTATTATAGGTACATGTATATGTGAAGACAGAAGCAGATCACGGGGCAATTGTAGAACGTATAATGACGTCGAAAAACTTTGCTCTTATACTAAACTAGCATTCCGGTAATGATATTTTTGTTTACAAGCAAAGTTATTGCCTAGTACCCAGGCTAGTTTATCTGTATATTTTTAAATTATCAAATACAATTAAATTAACATGAGCACAAATACTAAAGTAAAGAAAATGTATGATATAGATATTTTGTAAAGGCAAGTCGTGATGTAAATGTGAATTTCAGTAGAAATAAATGGACCTAAACAGAATTGGAAAAATATGTCTACCTTTGTTTTTGTTATTCGATATGATTACAAAGACGGCTCCAGAATTTGGATTCGGTCCAATTCCAATACACGATGATGTCAAGCAAAAAGAAATGAATATACAAAAAGAAGGGCAGGGGGGGGGGGGGGGGGGGGGGGGGAGGTCCATCCAATAAAAAAATGAACTTTGGTAATCAAAAGAGGGGAGTCGGACCCCATCGATCCCCTAATTCGGTCCCTCCTTTACCAGATAGATTTACCACATGAAGACCATTTTTGGATCACTTTTACTTCCTTTACTTGGTTGTATAATCACTGTTTACTGAAATTTTCATAGATTTCCATTCTCTTGGCTGTTGAAAAAGGATTCAATCTATTTCATAAAATGGCTGTGTATAAAAGGAATGTGCAACTGTCAGTTGTTTTCAGGGTACATGTACATGTATTTAAGATAAATTTGATTTTGTTTAGATCAAATGGAAATTCATGAATTATTTAGTATAGAACAAATAGAATAGGTCCTTGGAATGTAGAATTGTCGCGGATTTGCCAATTTACGTCTGATTGATCACAACTTTAAAAAAACATAATTGTCTTAATTGCAAAGATGTTCATAGCTTTCTTATTTCTAACGGATTTTCCTAAAGCATTCCGCTCCCTTAATTTTCCTCTTTTTGTAAAAGCTCAAGGTTCGAGTACCTCGAAATCCGGTTGCTTTTTGGGTTACAGGATATTATCATATTTTCCATGGAACATGTAACGTTTGGTTTCCAGCTAATGATACGTAAGTATTCATATGGACCTGGTCAGCTCTCAGCAATATCACTTTCACTTCGTAATTTGAGTGTCTTCCTGACTGACAATATTGCGAAATTGGAAATCATTCATGAAAAATTGAGGACTGTGGCTGCTGGCAATTAGTGCATCTCGAGTCATTTGAGTTCGGTTGAACAACGAAAGAGTTAGATGTGACGATTATTATTTGAAAGGGTAAGTATACTCTCTGCAGGCTACTTTGCAGGTTGGTTTTTGTTTTTTGGGAAATACCACCTTGTCTGTTTCATTTCAAGGAGCCACTTAAAGAGCATGAGTTCTATTCACACCTGATAATTATTGGCTGCTTCACTTAGATAATGAGAAACAGGTGTAAACGCAGTGACCAACACTGCTACCAGTCCAAACGCTATAACCAAGAACTGCTGCAAGTGTATACGCAGTGAACAACAACGGCTGCAAGTCTAAACGCAGTAACCAAGAACTGATACAAGTCTAATGGCATTGTCACACCTTGACGATTTAGGCAGCGTATGCCCACATATGACAAATGTTGCGAATACGCTGGCGTACGTCGGATAAGTTATGGGTAATAGGGTTTCACACCGGGCCATACGTAGAGTTGCGTAGTGTTGCGTACCGACTACGCCGAGCATACGCTGCCCTTCGCTGGCCTACGTAACTATACGCTGAAGGACGCAAAGGGGTACGCAAGATTTGGCGTACTTTCGGCGTAAACACTACCATTTACGTACCATTTACGCTAGGCTTATACTAACATACGCAACCCTTCGCACAGGGTACGAAACCCTTTTTGTCATGAATACGCAGCTTAATTTCGGCAAGGTCGTCGAAAAGTTGTGTGTATACACACAACTTTTCGACGTTTGCCAGCGTATGGCTCATACGTCCCACATACGCGGGCTATAAGTTGTAGGTACGTAACTTATGCGATCGTTGACACACGTTCACATTCGTTACTTGTAAGTGACAAGTCGACATACGTCGAGATAACGTCTAGCGCACCCAAAAAGTATTTCTAACCTACGGGTAACGTGCTTTGAACCTATGTCGAACTTATCTCTAACGCATATTGACGTATGTAGACGTATTTTACGTGTTCAGGACGATCCCAGAACTTACTGAGCGTGTTTCTAACTTACATCTACCGTACAATTGTACCGTATTACTTATCAAAACATTCTACATAAGTTATTATTTACGTAATGTATACGTCAAACTCGTTATGAATGTGGTATGTATACGCCAACAATGGAAAAAAAAATCATCGATACGGTTCAGCGTATGCCAGCGTTTTAGAGAAAATTTGATACGTCTGCATACGCAGGCTAAATGTGTGACAGGTCCATAACTAAGAACTGCTTCAAGTGTAGGCCTACACGAAGTGACCCCAAAACTGCAATAATTACAATTGCATTTTTGCACAGTGTGAATGAGTCTATTGATCATGCAACAAATATAACAAAGAATGGTTCCTCTTATGTTGTATACGGGAAAGAGTTTGCAGGCTTCAATATGATTTTGTTAACGATGTGTTCAAATGTCATTTCTAGTTGAAATGTATATTCGCTAACATAATCTATTGTTCGAGGTATCGTGGTCTAGTGGATTCGTCACCGGACTGTGGATCACATTATTCACGGTTCGAGTCCAGCCGGGGCACTCAAGTTCTTTGGCAAATTATTTGGCACGATAATAGCCACTCTCCATCCAGGTGTAGATAGCTGTTCTGTATGGATATATTCCTTGAATGCTTTCAGAGCCTTGGGGCAGCTGGGCTTAAGCCATGGTAATGACAGTACTTTGTAGGTGCCTTGGGCATTCCTTGATATGGATACGTGCTTAATATAAATGTAGCTATCATTATTAACGATGTTTTATTTTTGCTTTTGTAGATTCCTTCAGACGCGTTTACTACCTGATTTTTATCTAGAGATGGCAGACTTGAGTACCATTTCCATTTTCACATCGACTCCACCAAGTGGCAATTCTTCCAACTATTACCTTCATAAAGACTTGGACCTGCCACAGCGTGTCATCCTAGCAATCCTCCTCCTTATTACAAGCTTCACCGGAATCATCGGAAACTCCATCGTGATCCTCGCCATTGTTCTCTCTCGCAAGCTCAGGTCAACCCTCAACTGGTTTGTCCTGAACCTTGCATGTGCCGATCTGTTGACGTCTCTGTACGTGCCCTTCCATGTCGTATTTTTGCTCGAAAGAATGGGATGGGTCCAGCTAGACTGGGGTCAATACGGGTTTTACGTCAATATGGCCTGCGTTGGCGTAAGCCTTACAACCCACGCCTTCATCGGCTTCACCAGTTGGTATCGAATCACGAGAAACCAAGACAAATTCAAGAAACTTTACAAGGCTCGAAATTTATGCATTATGATTGCATTCACGTGGTTGTTTAACATCTCCTCGCTCTGCTTAGTTGCCAGACTAGACAAGGAAAAAATTGTCTTTGTCATAGCCTTTTGGATCTTCGGGCATTTTGCAACTGTTGTCACTGTGTACCTAAAACTATGGAGATTCATTGCACACCGAGCAGAGAAGAGGAAGCTAACGAAGAAAGTTGACGAAAACATACAGAATGAAATATGCATGGACACCATATGCCCCAATGGAAACAAAGTTATCCAACAAGGTGGTTTGGTCATTGAGAATACTGTTTTAAGGGCATCTCATTCGTCCGAGCATTTAGGAAGCCAGAACTGCGACATATCAAAAGGTGAAAGACTAAAATCCGGTCAGCCGGAGAACCATACGCATGATGCGGAGACTTTGACCGTATCCTCATCTCTAGAAGAGATAGAAAGCACGGATGGCGGATCTGATCTAAGAGCGAAAGTACCACGACGTGTCGAGGGATCGGAAACCAAATTGCCTGTCAAGAAACAGTCAGAACCTAAAATTGACAAGAAGCTCCTTGCTGTCACCAAGAATCTGTTGATAATTCTCGTTGCTTTCGTCATCTGCTTCATTCCTTACGCTGTAAACATATGTTTACCGATATATTACAGTGCACTTCCCTGGTTTTTGACCCTTCTATTGTTTAATAGCTGTATTAATCCCATCATCTACGCCAGAAGGATCCGTGCCTTTAGGGAGGTGATGGTATGCATCATACGATGTAGGCTCGGAAGCATTCCCATGCCCATCGAATTGGTAAGGAAAATGAGAACCACTCGCTGAAAAAATAACTTGCAATCGCCCAGTGAAACTTAAAGCAAGGACAAAAGCATAGTGTGGACAAATTCCTTAAAATTATCCGCGTGCAATTAAGACCATAGAAATAATGGAAGGGGGACAAGTATCCCAGAATTTCCTCGTGGACAATTGCAAACTGGTCGCTTTAACATGAATAAAAACATCCGGTGAACAAGTTCCTCCAATTCCCCTTCCGCGGACAATGAAAAAACAGTCATCATGAGTAACTATTCCAGATTTTGCCTGTCTAGAAGCAATTGCACGGACTAATGCGATAAATCACAATAAAAGTCACTAATTATTAATCGACTACTCGGAACATCTCATCAATCTCATAGAAAAACTCATAATTGCGATTCGGTAAAGTAAAATGTTAAAAAATATGAGAGTCCTTTTTCTTAAAGTATGCAGTTTTATTTAAAAAAAAGAAGCAATGATTGTTCTAGTTTTTTTGGGATGGCTATTTAGTGCGGTAATATTGTCCAATTATGTAATTGTGATATATTTTAGTCTTATACATTGTGAAATTATGAACAATGAATTATGTTGCATTTATGTACGTTTATCAAATGATAAAAAAGCTCTGTTATAATTATGTTGCAGTTTGTATAAACTAGGATTATAGAAAATGCTTTGCTAGTATGTTATGTACGAAAAGGAATTGGAGTTATTAGAAATAAATTCAATGAATACCCCCAAGAAACCTTCCTTTAGTGTGTACCAAAGCATGTAAATTGGAGTTGCTGTGGTATGGTGATTCATTCACTAGACTCTTAGTCCCAAGGTTCAGGGTTCGAATCTCAGCGCTACATATGACACTCTCCATCCGGGTGTAAATGGGTACCTGGCGATTGCTAGTAGCTGTAGGGAAAGCGCGGTATTAATACAGTCTGATTAATACTGTTTTACTATTAAATCAGTATGCATAATCTAAGATCCTATGATGTATTATATCCAGTGGTCTATCCAGCATACATGTAAGATGGAGCCAGTGTTTACCCTCTAAAAGATAAAATACATTGTAAAATACCTTTTTATTACATGGGTTGCCCGGTTAGATTTCAAAAAGAAGAAGAAAGTCTTAATATAGGCGATCACACTCCCTATGGTTAGGATTGCCTAAAAACACATTAGGCTGCCACTTGCATTGAAGGTACAATTATTATGTTCCGAATATGCCAATAAAATGTGTGTATTTATAATTTGTATTTGTATGATATCTTAATCTTAGAATTAGATATTAGTGTTTTTGTATAGATATAAGTAAATATGTACACGTCAATAATGTCAATGAACAAAAAATGATTGTGTTTGAATGTATATTTTATTTATTCACGGTTGAAAACAAAATACAATAATTGTGCCCGCATTTAGCAAATGCTGTTTTTCAGCGAGGCCGCGATTACATAAAATTCGAACAATAGACTATTAAGAAAATGGAAATACAATTTACAAAGAAATATTATTAATTACCAATAATTTATGTGTTATTTACAATTTGAATGTATATGTTATCTTAAATGTATGAGGTATCTTAGAGTTAGACATAAATGTTTCTGTATAGAAATAAGTAAATATTTACACGTCAATAATGTCAATGGACACAAATGATTGTAATCGTGTACTGTATAACAATGTATTATGCACAACTTTTATCTCATGTTATCGAATACCAAAAAAGTTGATAAGACATATCATACTACATAAGTATACTAAGTCTAGTGAATAATTTGCGGGATGAGATTTTGAGGAGAAGTGGAAACACCACTGCAGATTGATAATTGTGTATTTGTGTTTATACTATAGTATTATAGTTGGTTGTCAGTTTGTTTGTATTACTTGACTGTTGTTAAAGAAAGCATGAGCATGATTGTAAATAAGCTCCACATGACCGATGTTGCGGTCCCTTTAGAGGGTCTTGGTAATGATTGCTGCCCTACCAAAGGGCACTGGGACATCGACTTGGTATTGAACCCGGGACCTTCCGGTTTCGACACCTCTGCTCACCCCTTAATACTCTTACCAAGTCCCTCATAGATGACTTAAAGGCCATCTGTACTAGTGAACTGGAGGGATTAGGCCACCTTGCAAGTTCACTGGACAGGTGATTATCTCATCAAATCAGCTCTCAATTGACATAAGAAAAAGAGGATCGTGGGGGACCAATGGTCACCGATTAGGCATTGTTTCTTAAACAGAGGGCGCAATGGCTGTAAGTAGTGCAGTGGGCCTTTGAAGCCATCGGTCCCCTATTTGCTTACTTAGAAGCATACAATGCTTTCTTAGCAGTCAGGTAAGACAAACCAACAAAATATTTGGAAGGGTGGAAGGGGAAAAAATTGCATACTATCACGTAAGTGTGGAAACTTTAGGGAATCAAATTATTTAAAGAGTAATAGCCTGGTGATGATTACTTATGTTCTACGTATGAAATGACAAATGTAAGCAATTCATACTTGAAGCAGACATCTTAGAAAAAAATGAAGTGAATGAAATATTTAGAATTTGTATTCGAGCTTAAATGTAAGATTATACTTAAATTTTAGTAGTTTCTTGGTAGTATCTTTGTAATCTCTGTAGTAGTCTCCTTTTGTTCATTCTTTTTTTCACCCCGCATTAAAAAAATATTCATGGGTATGAATAGACCTGTACACTAATTTTGTGAATACTTTTTGTACCAAAGTTTCTCTTGACGACTTAAAAACCTTGTCAGGTTTTTCCGACAAAGCAACGTTTAGTGCATGCAAAGTGAATACCATCCATAGAGATGCCATTTTGCATAGCTGGTTTATCAAATAGTTGGTAACCAAGGATTCGGGGGGGGGGGGGGGGAGGGGAGAAACATGCATTCATTGAAATTCATTATTAAACGGGTCTAAAGATTAAAGTACAGGAAGGAAAGACCTCGCAAAGTTAGAAGTTTGTGTTGGGGATACCAGAACAATGTGCATAATACATGTACATATATGGGAGTGATAACGAAATTTTGGAACAGAGAAGAGAAGAGAGGATAAGGAAGAGCAAGAAAGAGAATAAAGGAGTGGTGGAGAGAGCGAGAGAGAGAGTGAGGTGTGGTAAGGGAGGGAGAGGAAGCGAGAGAGGAAGAGAGAAAGAGAGAAAGAGATAGAGAGAAAGAGAGATAGAGTGATAGGGGTGATGGTATTGGTTGTGGAGAAATAAACCAATTTACTACCGTATTCAAATGTCATGCATACTGTTTAAAGAAAGGTTGTTTTTGACACCCCGACAGGTTTCCATTAACGTAAAGCCGGCGGTCCCCTATTTGCTTACTTTAATAGAAGCCTACAATGCGAGGCGACTTCCCCGCCCCTCACCCTTAATTTTTTTTTGCCGGGATCTCCTAGCCTAATATCTTTAGTAGGTCCTAAGGAAGCCGTTTACCAAAAATGGTGCTTTTATCAGGCAAGTAACGATAATCGATAAATTTGACGCTAATTTGTAATACTATGAGCGGTACCTTTCTGTTTCTCATCCCCTCCCATGATCGCACTATATCCAACCGTCACTCCATGATCGTTCTGCTTTAATTTCTTGCAGCGCCATCTCGTGTTTCGAATTCAACTAAGGGTGTTGTTGCAAGTTGTAATTTCTTTTTCTCACTCTCTCCCTCCTCCCCTCCTTTCGTTCTCGAGGGTATTTAGTTAATTCGTTAGAACAAGGCTTGACTAGCATTTGTGCTAACTTCTATAGTTCTCATTAACAACTTTACCTAATACACCTATGTATGTGTATAGCTTGTACATTATATAGTATGCAGATCTATGTCTAAATATTGTTCCAAAACTATTACTGTTCAATCACAATTCTTCTTCTGTTATGTACAGTGCGTCCAAAAAAAAACTTTGCCCAACTTTTGTAGCTTCTAACTGAAGAGTTATAATCTGTGTTACCTTTAATCATATGTTATTGTAATGGAGAACTTATTCCCTGACTAATGATACTATTTTCATACTTTTGCTGCCAAGGATGACTGAACAGCAGGATTTAAAAAAAGTATTGTCAAAATCCTCTTGTACCAAGTTTGGGCTGAAGCAATGAATGATGGTCAAAAACCATTATTGTGACGTGTTGGTTGTTATATGATGAACTAAATAAAAAATTAAAAATAAAAATCAAATTCAATTCAGTTAGTTATACATTTATCAATTTCAAATTTTATCTAGTAGAGCCTGTTCAATAACATAATATAAAAGTATAAAATGCATATACCATTGAATAAAACAGAGCATATAGGCCTGCAATTGAATAATACAAATGGTCAGGCGCGTACGCAAGGGGGGGGGGGGGGGGGGTTAACCCCCCTCAAATATTTTAAACTGTAAACAAACCCAAAAAGTGTTCCCCCCCAAGTCCCTGAACGAAATATCTGACGACATAATTTTCCAATTTCCGGGACCACAACCCCCCCCCCCACACAAACACACACTCACGTTCCCGGTTTTGGGTTTTTTGAGCGACAGTCGCTGTTTTGAGGGGGGAAAAACGGAGGAACAAAAACAGACATTAAAAAAAAGCCTTATTCGCTGCAAACGGAAACGATTCTTCAAAGGAATGAGGATGCAGGACGCCATTATAAAGGAGGCATGACGTCAGTGGAAGGCTGGGCTTGAGTATTAGGATCGGGTAGAGGAGGGAGAGTCACCACGTACGGATGGCTAATGTAATGACTGTCGTCGTCACAGGTCGTGGCGATTGGCGGATCTGAAAGACTTCATAGAGATAAAAATGCAAAGTTATAATGGCTATGATGATAATAATGATGATAATAAAAGTAGGTTCTTGAATATCGCTCATGTTTGTCAGACTACACGCATGGCGCTCTACAATAATTTCCTCGGTTTTATTAATACAAATTATATATATATTTTTTTCTTAAAGAGGGGTGGGGGTGGCTTGAACCCCTATATTTTACGGGCCTGAGTGGTACATGAATTCAAATAGCTCATTATACATGGATATAAAGACCGTTGAGATGTCATCCCAACGTCAGAGTAAGTTTTTAGTCTTCAACACAAAGCTCAACACAGAGGCCTCGCCCCCCCCCCCCCAAAAAAAAAAAAAAAAAAAAAAACCCAATAGATTAACACCTGCTAATGCCGCCACTCCGCATTGTTTAGATGATCGGTCAACCACCGGTTAGGTTTTTTTTTAAATTTCGACCTATGACTTTCGGTCTCCTAGTCCTATCGGTTTGCAGTCGGTCCACTATCGGTAAAGCCTTTTTTGGGGTGATGTACCCTTGGCATACATTATAAAGCCAAAAAAAGATCCCTGAAAAATGTTTGGGGTTAAAAAAAGGTCACTACCTCTTTGGAGATGATTTTCCTCGTTTACACACAGGGTTCCTAACCACCGAGGGCCTCTAGTTCCATACCTGCAACATAACCAAATGCCAACCTTGACACCACAGCTCGGAAGACTATAGCGCTGACTCCCCCTGATAAAAAAATAAAACACGGACAAAAGATGACAAAAGTGGAATAAACAGATTGGTGTGCAACGAGGGGATACTTTTTTTAAATAAATCATGGGAGTTTAATTTTACTTTGATTTATATGAGTGAAAACCTGTCGAAGATTTACACAATCTATTCAAAATTTAATGTGCGTTCATCTATTATTGCCTAAGTGTAAAAGACATCAACACAAAACAAACAAACACATCAAGATATATATTATAATACTTGCAATTCCTCCAATATCCATGGTCCTTGTAATAGGAGTATTGAAGCAGGGTCTAAACAAACTGTTGGTAAGGAGAACACAAACACATGTTAGGGCCCGTTGCATTAGACTTACCATTGATGGTAACTTTGCCGTCACTTTTAACTACCATGTCAACATCACCCAACAGCCAATAAAATCAAGGTTTCCTTCCAAGTTATCTTTAGTGACAAATTTACAATCGATGGTCAGTTTTATGCAACGGTGGCAAGATATTGGTACGAAGCAAAACTGTTGGTTAAACAAATGTTTTTAATTTTTTTGTTATCGGAGTTGGTCTCCTTTAGCTCCGCTTAATGAAATCCCAGCATTGTTCAATTATCTAACTCGATTATTGAACCAAGAGAAAAACAATATTCCTTGTAGTTTACTTTCATGAGGCTATTCGGGCAACTTGTTGCTCAAATATAATAATAATAATAATAATAGCCTAATAGTCCACTCCAAATTTTATTAAACCGAAACGGAAATTCTTTTTGCCCAATTGATCGTGAGCCCGGCAGCCACTGAGCAGCGCCAGATCGACGTTGCTCTATCCCTTATTGTTGAACGCCAAACAAGGTAGCAACAACTCCCATCTTTTAACGTCTTTTGGTATGACGCGGCCGGGGTTCGAACCCACGACCTCCCGGCTGTGAGGCGGACGCTCTACTGACTGAGCCAACACTCCGGTGCAATATGGAGGTATTCAAGCACTTCACTGCCCGAAAGCATCATGTTTGTAAGGGTTGCGAGCGAGCAAGCAAGCGAAGCCAGCGAGGAAGAAAAACATGTTATCATCTTTAAAATGGTATTTCCTTATGAACATGTATGTACCCAAGCATTTTCTCATATTTGTTTTTCATGAAATCGATGATATTCCCATTTAATTATAACTTTAACAAAAAGTTTAATTGGTTTATATAATAATTACTTAAATTCTCTCGCGGCACCCTAGAGTTGTCTCGCGGCACCCGTAGGTATGTCCTGTGGCACCCCAGTGTGCCACGGCATCCCGGTAGGAAAACGCTGGTCTAGACTATATTGAAACATTTATTTAAAACAAAATGCATCGCATATGTGGAGTTTCTGACAGCAGGAATTAAAATAGTTCCCGAATGTAGGAATTTAAGACGAATCAATGAATATATATATATATATATATATCAAATTCAAGAAAGGAAATTATGATATTATATTTGTGATCCCTTGTACAAGATAATGTTTAACATAGTAATTACTTCATTAATTCAAGTATTTTCAAAAGTTAGAAGAATGTCTATTTTTCATGGTAAACACAACTTATTTTGATTACAAGAATTTCATGTGAGTTTAAAAAGATAATAATTAACTTTTATTATGAGGGTTTCTTTACGATCTTTTAAATAAATTTTTCCCCTTCCACAGGGTTCTTTATTTTCAAAACCAATTCCATCATATATAGTATATCCATATATCATATACAAATAATTAAAGAAATAATTTCCATACATAATGGCTAGACACAGATAATAATCATCACGGCCGAAAACTTTTGTGGCAGATAAAAACAAACATTTATGACAAAATTAGTACTTTAAATATATAATTAAAAAAATACCAAACATAAAATACATGATCATGTTTATGTTAGCACATTTCCAACACTCTCAAAATATTTTCTAAAGTGAAACCATTTCTTTTTCAATTTATTCTCTCTGAGATTTGTTTGGTATATATATTTTTCCATTTCATAATAACGTTTTACAGCTGATAAAATTATATCAAATGATGTTAGTTGATTTCGTAATTTAGCTGAAAATATTCCTTGTCTTACAACCATCAGAACACAGTTGAGTGCATTATTATTGCTACCGCAAAATCCAAACAATTTCTTTTGATTTGTAAGTTTGATCCTTTCCCCCGTATTACGAAATATCCAGAACTCTAACTTCGACCATACTTCATTAGAATAGTTTCATCATTGTTACTAAAAAAAGTACACTTCTTGTCAGCCACTACACCAAATCTTAACAACTGTCCTTCATATATAACATTCTATTTAAAATCTTGATTTGAGACCACCTCATGTTGATATCTATTGTTGACTGAAATGGAAATTGACAGTACGAACCCCAAAGTACATCTTGAAAATCTAAAAAACTTTTCCACTTTGTAAGGGCTTTACATTCTTTTACTTTTTTTTTAATAGAAAAGACTGATAAATATGTGAACAACCAACATTTGTTTTCACCACAAGGTGCACGGCTTCGGGAATGATAGGTTCTAAGGCCTTACTAGGAGCTACATGTGTAGTCATTTTAAAACCTGACCGAATTGCATTAAAAGACCATAGTACTGGAGGAAATTTGTTTGAAAGTCAAATCTCCGCTGAAACCCAAAATATGAAAAAAAGAACCATCTATTTTTAGGATGTCGTTCACAAAACGTATTCCTCGTAAATTCCAAGCCCCAAAACATACCACTTTGTCATTCATTTTAATGTGGGGGTTATTCCAGAGAGGTTGACTTGCAATGTCGTCAATAAGAAGTTCGACCAAGTCTGACCAAGCGAAAAGGACCTCTTTCCAAAATGTATTTGGAGTCAAGTCTGCTAATTTTCTAAAATAATGTGAGCCCATATACAGGTGAAAAAATAGAATGAATTGAACATGTGAAAAGTGAAACTTTCTATCTGAGAATCAGTTACAAATCTTCTAATCCATGATATTTTCAGGGATTTAGCATGAATGTAAATAACAATCATCTTAACCCCACCTTTATTATACAGTTGACACATTTGTTCTCTATTGATTTTATCAGGTTTGTTATCCCATATAAATGCATACAAAGAATGATTTATATCTTTCATAATTTGCGAATTCGGTTCTGGAAGTGAAAGCAATAAATAGTTCAATTTTGGCACCAACAAAGATTTGACTACAGTTATTCTTCCGAGGACAGTTAAGGTTCGTTTAGACCATGAAATAATTTGGCGTTTTATATCTTTAATTCTTTCACTATAATTATGATTTACCATCTCTACTAAAGTTAAAGGTAAAGACCAGTATTGGAAACGCCCCAATTTCAAAAAATGAAATAGAAGCTCTTATTACCAATCATGTGAAAGAATATGTTTTGAATAATACATGATGATAAAAATGTTGACGGGAAACCGCCTACTAATTGATATATTTGGTAAATTAGTGTATCCCTTGCCTGTTGAGAGATACAAATGCACGTGTCGCGTACGTGTGTGTAGTCCCATATACATCTTTCTATGTACAGTGATTCTAACTTTATGAAGACTTGGCCAAATTTCTTATCATTTTGATGATTCCAGAACCTTGCAGTACATCTATGCTAGATGATCAACCTTTTCTGATCGATTTCACAATGTTTCTTTCACAATGCAATCGCATGACCATAACTGGTCTTTAGCTTTAAGCGAAAAATCTATTCCTAAGTATCTCGAATAACCTTCTGATACCCAATTTAGTTTGTGCTCTGGAATTAGCTGTTTTTGCAGGCTCTACTTTCCCCAATCCATATCACATGAGTTTTTGTAATATTGATCTTTAGGTTTGACATTTCTTCAAAATCACCCAATATTTTAGTGAGCTCTGTAAATCTTCTTTTGTACCATTAAGTGTCAAAATGGTGTCATCTGCGTATTGTAGTAGTTTACTATTTTTTCCCTGTAGATGTAAGCCAATTAAATCATTGGAATGTCTAATCAAAATTCCTAATATTTCGCTAACAAGTAAAAACAGGTATGGAGATAATGGGTCTCCTTGACGACACCCTTGTCCTATAGTAAATCTTTCTGTGCAAAAACCATTTACTGTGACACAAGAAGAAGCATTTTGATAAAATAGATGAATCCATTTTTTCAGCGGTGGCCCTAAATGAAAAAAAGTCAAGGACATTGATTAGAAACTTGTGAGATATACAATCGAAGGCCTTTTCAAAATCAATCATCAACAACATGCCTGGAATGTCATTAATTTCGGTATATAATAATATATCATAAAGTAAACGGATATTTTTTCCGATAAAACGGCCTTTCAAAAATCCTTTTTGATTCTCGTGTATCAAGTGAGGCAATACTTGCTTTAATCGATTAGCTATGCACCCAGATGCTATTTTGTATACATCATTTAAAAGTGAAATAGGACGCCAATTCTTTAATAAATGTCGAGGCTTGTTTCCTTTAGGAATTAAAGTGATTATTCCTAATTTTTGTGACTGCGACAATTCTCCTGTAAAATAAGCAAAGTTCAAAGATCTGATCATGAACGTTTTAAGATAATGCCAAAAGAAAGGAAAAAATTCAACGGTGAAGCCATCTTGCCCAGGGGATTTATTATTTTTCATACTTTTTAGCATTAAACAAACCTCACTTTCACTCAAAGGACCTTCTAATAATTTGGACAATTCTGGAGTTAACTTAGGAATATCTGGATAGTTTAATAATGTGTCTATATCTACCTCTTCAGTGTCTTTCGTCTTATATAAGTTTGAATAAAATTTAAAAATTTCGTTTGATATACCATCTTGTCCACTAATAACATCTCCATTTTCTGTTGACAATTGCCGTATTTCTTTGTTTACTTTATTCTGTTTTTCCAAGTTTAAAAAATATTTTGATGACCTTTCTCCTAGCTCCATCCATTTGATTCTAGATATCATGATAATTCCATCATTTACTTTTAAGCAATAGGTTTCAAGTTGTGACTTTTTGTCACTTAATTCTTTTAGTAATGCGGTCTTATCATTCGTTGTCACTAGTCTTTGTTCCAGTACTTCGATATTTCTTTTCAGTTCCTTTTCCCGACTGATGTTTTGTTTCTTAATGAACGAGCCATAGGATATAGATTCACCCCGCAATAGCATTATCAAAATTTCAAAAAATAATTGGTCATTGATAGAAAATTCACAATTTCCAGCTATGTTATCGTTTTCATCAAACTCTATCTCATCTTTTGCATAAAATGTAATTATCTCTTTTATAGTTTTTATAATTTTTGACACAAAATTTTCATCTTTTAATAGAAAATTATTAAATTTCCAAATTCCCGGACCGCGTTTAATTTGATTTAACCCTAATAAGGCCCGGGGGGGGGGGGGGGATTATGCCCCCCTCCCCCCTCCACGATTTTTCTGATATTTCGGGAACGCATATGGAGGGCGACCCGCCGCTCGCTGACTTTTTTCTTTCAAGTCTTGCGCATCTTTAAACAAAAAGAAAATCGGACCTACAGTTACAAGCTCACGTGACCTTTTGTCTTTGCATGTCAGCCCGAAAATCGCTCATTTTTGTGATTTGTGTACAAAACAAGGGAAATGTCATTTTTCCCCAAAATAGATCAAACCTTGGTTATTGGGTCTTGTTCAAAGTTTAGGTGGTTGTTTCGGAGTCAAAATAGTTGAAATGTAGTAATAAATGAAATAAAACCAAAAAAAAAAAAAAAGTACATAAGTTAAAAAAACAATGAAATACCTAAGAAATTATCAAAACAAGAGATAACATAAGGAATAAGCTGGCTCTTCCAAATTTTTTTGTCGCATTATTATTCCAAATGGTCTAATGAATATATGTGGTGAAAAAGAATGCTTAAATATGAATAATATATGTTTTATGGGTAAAAATGTGATTTTATGACCTTATTTGCATATATTACCATAAATATGCAAATAAATGAATTTTCCAAAAAATTGAAATTATCATATTATTCTATACACTTCACTTGACATGCGTGCAAATTTTCGCGGAGATCGGCCGTTTCACGGCCGAGATCTTAAGGGGGGCCATAATGCCCCCCCCGGCCGTACTAAGACCTCAAATAGCCCGGCCTTTTTAGGGTTAAAGTCAAGCTAAGACGAACTAATGAGTGATCTGTTCGATAACCAGATAAAATATCAGATTTATTAACTAATGATAGTAATTCTGATGATATAAAAAGAAGTCTAATCTACTTTTTTTAAAAGGGTTCGGCTGGCGCCACGTGTAATATTTATTCACAGGATATCTAATTCTCCATGGGTCACATAGATCTAATTCGTCCTTCATATTTTTAACCTGCTGTCTCGCCCTACGATTATTTACATGAACATAATTATGAGTATCAAGGGTCTGGTTCTGCACTAAATTCCAGTCTTCACATATAACAACATGTGGATTTTCGAACTCTGTTATGATACGTTGTAAATCAGTATAAAAAGTTGGATTATCAGTGTTCGGGCCATATAAAGACGCCAGTGTAATGTCGTACTCATATAATGTCAAATCTAAAACTACTAAGTTTCCACCATTGTCTATTCTACTTTGATTAACTTTGACCTGAATAGTATCCTTAAACAAAATTGCTACTCCTCTAGAGCTGGATGTATGATGAGAGAAAAAACACTTGCCTTCCCATTTGCGACATGTATTTATGTTTCTATGTCAGGAGTGAAATGAGTGTCTTGAATACAACATACATCATATTTTTTAGATTTCAAATATAACAAAACATCTTCTCTTTTCTTATCATTTGCTAGGTCGTGACAATTCATTGAAATAAATGTAATGTCACCCTGCATCAGACGAGAGTACCGAGGCGAAAAAAAACGACGAACTACCTGTGGAAGATTTTTCAATATAAATACAACTAACACACACACAAAAACACAAATATCAAACACAAAGGTTGAATAACGACACGCCCGACAAGCCACGGGCAACAGCATTGTGGCCAAAATATTCATGGTTAAAACAGCCATACGACGATTTCCAGATGAGGACCCTCCCTAGTAAACACTCAGTTCAAATTATCAGTTTCCATTCATTAACCGATAAATTATACCATAATGTCAAATAAAAGCACTTGATTGACATGCATGATTGAAAGTAATTACTTTTGGTTCAATTAGTTCAATTTTTTTTTTGACTGGACGTATTCATTGATGCAGAAAAAAAAGCCATTATGTAATTTAAAAGCACTTTTTTTGACACGCAAGATTGAACAATACATTTTGAAACAATTACTTCTAACCTTGTGTTGACAGAACTCACATTATTATAGGATTTATATTTACGGTCGAAAATGATTGTTTTCAGTTTCCATTCATTAAAGATAAAGTTGACTTTCGGTCATGCGATTACATCCTGGACATCTTCTGTTGTTGCAAGATTGGTTATGTAGTACACCCGGTGTACACTGTGAGCTTTTCAAATCCTAAAAATGATAAGAAATCGAATAATCTTGATAGAAGTCACGTGCACTGCACACACAATGTGACATGAACCTTGGGTCCAAGCCTTTTAGCTATTTCTTGTCGTAATTCGAAAATGTTTTTCTAGGCATAAACATACCAATACATTGCACCCCTTACCCAGTAAAAAGTCAATTGAAGGGATATCAGCACTTTTCAGTTTCCATTTCTTAACAAAGAAAGCTCTCCATCATTCTTTACCAGGCTTAAACATCTTCTGCTTCAATGATTTAGAATCTGGTGTCTAAAGAAATTGTGGAAAACAATGGCATACATGTCATAAAAGCTGCTGATCAACCAATCAAACATCGATAATAAATGGGTGGATGTTTTTTATAGTGCTATGTATTTCCACCGTTTATCAATTTTCAACAAACTGAAATTGAGTGAATAACAACAGGCGACTGATCTAAAAGTTGCTGATAAAATCACCTTTTTAAAAATGTTCTCGTCTGGCTCCTTGGCTCAGTGATTGTTCGTTCGGAAGATTATTTTCGTCTCAAGGATTATTACCAAATCGAGACTTCTCCTTCGCGGATTATCTGCCCCCTTTAGTCAATGGTGAGCTTCATTTTAACATTAAGACCATCAATGTATTTGATATGCACTAATTATCAGTATTTTCTCCAGTGTATGGTTGTAATAGCTTATTCCACTATTTGCTATATCGTGATGGAATAAATATTCAACAACCAACATCTGCGAATATTTTATTTTAAATGTATAATGTTGTTATGTGTAGAACATACAGCAAAATAGAATTCACATCATACTTATCTTCCACAGGGTTCCTTTATTCATTATCAACATAAAGGTTTTCACGAAATATCAATACATGCACTATTCTATGACTTGTCATATAGGTCCTGCAGTCTCCATCAGTTATTACCTTCAGAAAGGCCTTAATTTTTTTTTGCAGTTTGTAGATGCAGTTCTTATTATATATGTATTTACGTAATTTTAATTTTCATTCACTCTATATTTGGGCCTTTTTGGAAAAGCGCGCTATAAGTAATAATAATAATAATAATACAAATATTTCAATAATAAAATAATACAATATAACCTAGGCCGCACAGCGACATGAAAGATATTAAGCGTGAAAAAATGTAATGTGTACACAAATTCGTTAACATAAACAGAAACAAACAAACTGAGAAAAGACACTCCGACGAAACATTTGTTAAAATGAAACCATTTTTTCACGAAATTTTTTTCTTGAAGATTTGTTTCTGTATATATCTTTCCATATCATAATAAGTTTTAACAGCTGACAAATAACTTTTTCAAACATTGGTTTCTGATTTCTGCACTAGCTGAATAGATTTATTTCTTACAATAATGAAAGTTAAAATTCAAAGCGTTGTTATGACTTTCTTTCAAGCCAAACAATTCATATTGGTTTGTGTGTTTGACCTTTATACAATATTGGCCAAACTCACAAACCAAAATGAATTGGCCTTTGACAAGTCAAACTTTCCCGCCATTTGCTTATTTTACATTTTAAATCTTTAGGCTTGGAACGCGGTCAGAAATAGTCCATCATTCGTAATAGAGCAATGACTTAGATCGTTTCCAACTCTTTATAAAGATTAATCGAGCCACAAAGGCACTAGACTCTTAAAGATAAAGACCAGTTATGGTTATGCGATTGCAAAGTGAAAGAAACGTTGTGAAATCGATCAGAAAAGGTTGATCATCTAGCATAGATGTACTGCAAGGTTCTGGAATCATCAAAATGATAAGAAATTTGGCCAAGTCTTTATAAAGTTACAAACACTGTACATAGAAAGATGTATATGGGACTACACACACGTACGCGACACGTGCGTTTTTATCTCTCACATTCCAATAGATAAACTAATTTACCAAATATATCAATTAGTAGGCGGTTTCCCGGCAAAATTTGTATCATCATTTATTATTCAAAACATATTCTTTCACATGATTTGTAATAAGAGCTTCCATTTCATTTTTTTGAAATTGGGGCGTTTCCAATACTGGTCTTTACCTTTAACTGTTGTTTAAAGTAGTGAGAAGATACCTTATGTGCCCACCATGTGTATTATATTTACAATTAACGATTCAAAAGTGAAATAATTTTTTAGTCAGAGGCAACTGTCCACAACTTTGAACGATGTAATTTTCAATATTTCATGGAAACAGTCGGTTGACCCACATTACTTACCTTGACAGTTTGACAGAAAGTAAATTGATATCACTTAAGCTCTGTGTAAATGGTATACGTTCTTTTCTTTGTAATTTCTTTTCAGAAAAGTTAGCTTATCGTAGGCTTAAGATGGTAGATGAAGGCACTCTTCCTACGTCGACCTTTGATCCAACAACCGGTAGTCTTCCAGGCGGTAATCATAACTATCAATCTTTAGGCGTCGCCCAACGTGTTGTTCTCGTTATCACCCTCCTTATAATCAGCATCACAGGAATCATCGGAAACTCCATCGTGATCCTCGCCATCGTTCTCTCTCGCAAGCTCAGATCGACCCTAAACTGGTTTATCCTGAACCTTGCATGTGCCGATCTGTTGACGTCGATCTGCCTTCCCTTTTATGTTGCAAGTTTGCTGATCAGTCAGTTTGACTGGACCTTTAACTTTTGGTTTTTTATCATATCCCCCTGTGTTGCCGTAAGCCTTACGACCCACGAGAAACCAAGAAAAATTCAAGAAAATTTACAAGGCTCGAAACTTATGCCTCATGATTGCATTCACGTGGTTGTTTAACTTCTCCTCGCTCTGCTTATTTGTCAGACTAGACGAGGACAAACTTGTCTTTGTCAAAGCCTTTTGGATCTTCCGGCATTTTGCAATTGTTGCCATTGCTTACCTCAAACTATGGAGATTCATTGCACACCGAGCGGAAAAGATGAAGCCAACGAAGAAAGTCGACGGAAAGATACAGAATGAAATATACATTGACACCATATGCCCTGATAAAAACAAATTAACCCAACAAGGTGGTTTGGTCAATGAGAATACTGTTTTGAGGGCGTCCCATTCGTCCGAGCATTTAGGAAGCCAAAACTGCGACCTATCAAAAGGTGAAAGACTAAAATCTGCTCACCCGGAGAACCACATGCAGGATGTGAAGGCTTTGACGATATCCCCATCTCTGGATGAGATAGAAAGCACAGGTGGCGGACCTGACCTAAGAGCGAAAGAAGTACCAGTATGCGTCGAGGGATCGAAAACCAAATTACCTGTCAAGAAACAGGCACAACCTAAAATTGACAAGAAGCTTCTTGCTGTAACCAAGAATCTGTTGGTAATTCTCGTTGCTTTTGTCATCTGCTTCATTCCCTACGCTGTATGCCTATGGTTACCGGATTCTTACAACGCTCTTCCCTGGTCTTTGGCCGTTCTATTATTTAATAGCTGTATTAATCCCATCATCTACGCCAGAAGGATCCGTGTTTTTAGGGAGGTGATGGTATGCATCATCCGATGTAGACTTGGGAACATTCCTATGCCCATCGATTTTGTACGGAAGATGAGAACCACTGGCTAACAAAAAATAACATGCAATCACGCAGTGAAACTTAAAACAAGGACAAAAACATACTGGAGACAAGTTCCACATTAATTATCGGCAGCCAATTGAGACCAGGAACATTTAACCATAAAAATAATGTAAGGCGGACAAGTTTCCTAAAATTTCGCGGACAATTGAAAACTGGAGGCTTTGACCAAGGACAAAAATATCCGATGAACAAGTTCCCCCAATCCCCCGTCCACGGACAATGCAAAGACAGTTAAATATCATGAGCAGCTATTCCAGATTGTTGACTGTCTTGAAGCAATTGCAATTAATCGATTACTTGGAACTTCCTTCAGTGTGTACCAAAGCATGTAAATTGGAAGTGTCATGGTATGGTGATTCATTCACTAGGCTCTAAGTCCCAAGGTTCAGGGTTCGAATCTCAGCGCTACATATGACACTCTCTATCCAGGTGTAAACGGGTAACTTGCGATTGCTGGGGGTAATGATAGATGTAGGGAAAGGGCGGTATTAATACTGATTAATACTGTTTAACTTATCAGTTTGCATAATCTTCCTAAGATCCTTTGATGTATTATATCCAGTGACGTATCCAGCATACACGTAAGATGGAGCCAGTGTTTACCCTCTAAAAGATAAAATACATTGTAAAATACCTTTTTATTACACGGGGTGTCGGTTAGATTTAAAAAAGAAAACAAAAAGAAGTTTCAATATTGGCGATCACACTTCCTATGGATAGGGTTGCCTAAGACACATTAGGCTGTCATTGGCAGTGAAGGTACAATAAGTATTAATCAATGTTCTGAATATACCAATAATTCATGTGTGTATTTACAATCTGAATTTGTATGTTATCTTAAATGTATTAGGTATCTTAGAGTTAGACCTGAGGGTTTTTGTATAGATATAGATAAAGGTATAGATATAAGTAAATATGTACGCATCGATAATGTCCATGACACAAATGATTGTAATCGTGTACTGTATAATAAGGTATTTTGCACAACTTTCATATCATTTTATCGAATACAAAAAGAGATAATAAAACATATCATACTACATAAGTATACTAAGTCTAGTGAATAATTTGTGGGATAAAATTTAGATGAGAAGTGGAAACACCACTGCAAAGAGATTATTGTGTATTTGTGTATATATTTTAGATTTGACAAAAGACTTAACTCCGTTTCGTTGACAATCAGCCATGCATGAAGACTCTCGTCTACGGCTGATTGTCAACGAAACGGAGTTAAGTCTTTTGTTAATTTCGTTTATTGATACGGCAGGCAGCCAGTGAAAACGAATTCGTTTAATAAAATTATGGAAATGCAAGCACTACTTCAAACAAACAGAACTTTGTCATTCCTCGCTCATTTTTCCTGATTGAGGTGTCATATGAAAGGGCAGAAACTCAACTTTCAAGAAATGTGAATTTTTCTTCGAAATTCAGATACCACCCGCCAAATCTCTTTTTGGTTTCCTTCCTTCAAATTGCTTTTAATCACTCATGCGTGAAATATGCATCATCTGAGTAGCATCACATGAAAGAAGAGACCCTAAGCTTTCCAAATATGTATCATTCAATAATTATAGTTGTGATTAAGTTATGATAAAACATCGATACTTCTCGGTTTCGTTTTTTCTGGGACGCACTGTATATATATATATATATAAGCAAGTTTAGTAAAACTGCACTTTCTGACAGTGCTCAACTGTAGGAGCAAATGTAGACATACGAGTTGGAAAGGTTAACATTTATTGGTAAGAGTTATACAGACTGTTTCGCCAGAAGGCTCATCATCAACTAAATACATTATACATGGCAAAGTTAACAAACACTCATGTGCAGTCAGGCAAGAATACAAAAGAGACACAACTAATACCCAAGTAAGGGTGAACGCAATAATACAATAGTGGAATTAAGTGGTTTAAGGGTAAGGGAAATGTCGTGGTGGTACGGGGGAGGGGGGGGGGGGGGGGGGGTCGAGGAGGGGTTTAACCATATTCAGAGAGTAGAAACTTTCTCTTATGTTTACATGTGGAAATGAGTTCGGTTCTGGAGTTTAGGATGGTGGATTTCTCAGCAGTGATGATGTGATACTTTTCCCATAGGCAGAGATTGCAGCGATTTCTTCTGGGTGAGTATGGTTGGGCGTGCCGGATGATTCTCCATGATATTGTGTAGGGTGTCCCGTCGTCTTTCAGCATCCAGGTGTATTTGCTTAGCTCGGTCTGGTATCTCTTTTCTTGGTGCTTGCTAAATGTGAGTTGCATATCTGGCTCTGAAGGAGATGGATGTGAGTCCAATGTAGAGTTTCTCATCGTTGGGGGTCACAACCTTGGCTTCATAGACGATATTTTTGATTGTGCATTTTCCTGGGAGGGGGCAGTCGTCTTTCTTTCTGCAGTTGCAGGTTTCTGGGTCTCGATTGGGGTTGTGGTTGATGACTCTATTGTTGTGGGCCTTGGTTATGGTTGCTATATTATCCATGCAGCTGTAGCTGATCTTCAGTGTGTTTCTATTACAGATTTATTTGTAGTTGGTGTCCCTTTGGGAAGTGCTGATCTACGAGAGCAAGGAACCTTCTGCCCATATTCGTCTTCGTGTGCCGTTGCTATATGGGGGTTGAACCAGGTTATGTTGCGTTTCCGTTGGTGCTGCTTCTTGTTGTTGATGTCACTTGCCTTGGGTGTGTAGGTTAAGTTGATGTTTTGGCCGTCATCACGGAGTGATTTTTCATACTCCGGTTTCGCGTCGTTGAATGGGTTTGTATGGAGTGCGGAATCTTCTTGGTGACGGTTGGCGGGTGGTTGGATTCTACATGGGCGTACAGCTGGGTATTGCCAGGCTTCGAAAATGGTTTGTGTTCTTTGCTATTGAAATCGAACGTGACATCTAGGAAGTCTACGACGATAGAGTTAGCACTGGCTGTCACCTGGAGGCCTATCTTTCTGAATTTCTCACATAGCTTCTTGTTTATGGTCTCTGCTGCTCTTGTTGGCTTGTGGACGATAGCTAGACCATCATCTCTCTAGAGCCCGATGTTTTCCTTGGACACTATACTTTTGATCTCATTCAAGATGAACGAGCCTACGAGCTCGCATGTTTCCGCGCCATCGTATGATCCCATTGTGACATCGAAAAGATCATCAGCTGTAGCCTTTTGCCAGGACATGTTACCATGGAAGAGGAGGGTGTTCTTGGCTTGGAAGATAATTTCTGCTTCGGATGGGGTTATGGTGGTGAACCTCTTGGCGAAATGAATGGCTTTTTGCAGGAGTTGTCGGTCGATGGAGGGGTAGAAGTTCACAATGTCGAAAGAGATGAACGTGGAGTTGGGTCTGGTTTCAATACCCTATGAACCGATCTATAACTGCGGTGGAATTTTTCCATTGGTTGACATACGTAGCTCCTATCACCTTGGTGTTGATTCTTTATAGTATTTTCTTGGAGATGATGCCGATTTAACTTTTACTTGGATTGATGAGTCTACATGTCGGATGGCTTCGGAAGTTTTGCTTGTGATCTTTTAACGTTAAATAATTATGCAGGCTTCGGAGCTAGTACTTGCATCCTATCTGAGAGATCAAGGTTGTCGGCGATCTTTCTTGCTTCTATGTTGGTGGTGTTTTCTGATCGCTGATCTGATCTCTTGTATGCAGCTGTGACGCTGTCTTTCATCAGCTTTTCGTACTGCTGCGGGGTGGCATTGTAGTAGTTACTCGTCTTGTCAGCTGGTACAAGGATGTTCTTTTCGTTTCGGATTCTGTTCACATCTTTCTTATATATAAACATATATGTATAATATTGTTTCCCGTAACATGAGAGTAATTTTAATAGTTTCATACTTTTAATTAAATGTAATGTTAATTGTTATTGTATAATTGTTTTAAATGGGGGGCACGCTACAAGAGTCCTATCTCGCACCCCGGGGCAATGTGTCTGACACGGCCGGTTGTAGCAACTACTTCGAAGATCAAGATACATTAATCTTGCTCTAAGGAAACACGAACGAACGAACTATATCCAACCGTCACTCCATGATGGTTCTGCATTAATTTGTTGCAGCGCCATCTCGTGTTTCCATTCAATTAAGGGTTTTGTTGCAAGTTGCATTTCCTTTGATCACTCTCTTCGTTCTTCCCCGCCTTTCGTTTTCGAGTTTCGAGTTTTCTAGTTCTCATTAACGGTACTATTAGGTATAGCACACCAAAAATAAGTACAACAAACACATGTTATCTGATGATTGCAAATGATCAAGCTTTATGAGAGCTTCAAAAAACAAAAAACAGAATTGAAATCGGTCAATGCGTAGTGATTTTATACCATTGCCAGAAATGGTCAAATTGGCAAAAATGGCAAAATTCGACAAACTTGACAACTTAATTCATCACTTTCTTGGACACAAATAATAAATTAAATTATCAGACACAAAAATATCATCTTTGTGGTAAAAAATACAAAAAAGGAAAATTCATATACCTACATGTATTACCGTTTTGAAAACAGAAGCCAACAAAATAAGTCATTTTTGCCATTATTGGGAATCTGCAGATATGAAAAAAGTTGTGAAAATATCTAAGTCCGCCTAATAAATATGCGCATATGAAATCAAATCAAAACCGAACATGATACATCAGTGAAACCTATGTATATCAGACAGGTATGGAAATATATTTCATTTGAAATATTTAAAAAAAATCATGAATATTCATCAAATATGCAAATTAGGTCATTTCAGCTAATTATATATTCGCGCACTCTTTATGCAAATTAGGAAAGTCAAACCGTTCATTTTTTAAATCATATAATAATAGATCATATTTACACTAAATATTAACCTTAAATTCCAAATATTTTTGCAATGCCAATATAATATGGCGATGGAAATTACTTGGATCACCGTCACAGCTATTTCCTAATGTGTTTCACAAATTATTAAGAAAACCGATCATATGATAAGAATTTGCAGACTTTCAGCTACAACACAGTATATTTGTATTTTTAAAAGATGTCAGATTTGAGGAGTTATGACGATTTTCCGAGAAACCATTCAACAGGCTATAACATTCCACAGAGACTGAATTTTAGAGTAACAAAACATTTAGTGACCCCAGTACAGTTGTGGCTACCTTAGGCGTATAAAACAACAATTTGATTTAATAAGTGAAACCCATGAGGATATTGCATTTTTTGTAGAGGAGTTTTATACATTGAGGTGCATTTTCACCACGCAGAATAATAATGCGAGTCAATGGGCGATCAGCGGGCCATGTCACACATGGCTGAAAAGACAATATTTTAATTAAACAATTTAACATATTTCCCACATGCCTATAACAATGAAACTACACAGAATTGTAGTTAAAGGTATGCTTGAAATATATGTGAAATAATTATAAAAAAAATATTGTTTAGTTTTGTTAAAAATAAATTTACAAAAATTGCTATTTCTACCAACTGACTGCTGTTGTGTGTGTGTGTGTGTGCATGGGACAGACTGTTTGCACAGTCATTGTGATCACCCTAGTACTATGTCCCATTTGCAGGCCAAAAAATGAAAAGGTTAAATTCCAACGGCATTTGAAAGATAATATTTAATTTAGAACTTCCCTAAAAAAGGTGGGGCTTGAAAATGTCTTCAAGTGGGAAAATAACGACTATTAGTTATCAAATCGACTTAGGAGCTATAGAGCCAGAAAGTAATAGTCTTGATTTTCAGACTATTGTACCAAATGGTCATACGTTTTATGCTGCGCAAAGATTCAATCAGTTTAATTTTGGCCATCACAAGAAGTGGGTTATTGATGAAGACACATGCTCATGTACCCTTTAGACCTACAGCTCATTTTATGTATGTTACCAAAGAAGAAAAAAGCCAGTCAGTCACTCAATAGTGTCTGACGATGAAGTCTAGCAAGTAAACGGGTTTACTTGTATAATTTGAATACTTGGGCACTGCTTACGTTTACATTTCACAGATAGGATATACATGACATATTCAAAATTCCTGCAAAGTTCTACAGCATTTGAGGTTGGCTGCAAAAGAGACATAGTACCTTTAACAACTTTCCCTAATACACATATGTATGTGTATAACTTGTACAGTAATAGCATGGAGATCTATGTCTAAATATTGTTTTAAAACCATTACTGTTCAATCAAAATTACTCTCTTCTGTCATATAGCTCCGTTTAGTCTCATTTCACAACGCCCCCTATCGTCAGAGTCAGCAGCCATACATGTTAGCCTATGGAATTGTACAACAACAAAACAAATCGTTAAAACTTCATTTTTTGTTTAAACGAAAAGCACATCCACCCCGACTTACGTTATCACTAGCTCTTTCATTGGAACCCTCATGTCCCATTGACTTTTGGAAGTTCACCCACCATAGGCGCCGGAAGTGGGGGGGGGGGGGGGGGCAGGGGGGGCAGTTGCCCCCCCAGTCAAAAAAGTGGGGGGCAAAACGCATTTTTGCCCCCCCAAAACGCCCCCCCCCCTCCAATAAAAAAAAAAAAAACAGTAAAGGAGTAAACATGGTTTGTATTTTTAATCCAAAAGAACGTAACAATAATAAAAACCTGAATTAAATCACATATACAATTCCATTCAAAGAAAAAGGAAAGTTCACAGGAATTAAATTTCATAAACATTGCGCATGCCACCTATACGGTATTTATCAATGGAGGTCTCTATTAATAGCGATACGCGCATATCGTGGACATATTGTGCGAGAATAGGAAAGCGTGTCCGTTTTTTTTGTTATAGGGGTGAGAAGACATGAGCCCCCGAACGCTGGCGTACTGATGGAGGGGGGGGGGGGGGGGGTGGGTGATGTATTTCTTATTCGAAACAAGTGGTTTACAAATGTTGATGTTGTGACATGATTTTCCGGCATTTTTTCTCCATTTTTTTTGTAAGTCATACCTTTTTATGCGTTTGTTGGAAAATAAGAAATTCCCAAATTACAGTCAGACGAAATACGCTTATTTAGAAGTCTTTATGTCATGGTCTGCAAAGTGGCTGGGCTCGAGCCCCCCCCCCCCCTCTTTTTTGAAAAAGTATGCTAAAGAGAAAAAGAAAGAAAGACGGAGAAAAAAATAAGTGACCTGCCAATGTCACAAATAAGGTATAAAAAATGCTCATCTGACCGTAATTAAATGCTTAAAACCCCAGAGCTTACGGGGGCTCCGCCCCCGAACCCCACCAAGGGACCTAAGGCGGGCCTCTGGATGCTCATCTGACCGTAATTAAATACCTAAAACCCCTGAGCTTCCGGGGGCTCTGCCCCCTGGACCCCACCAAGGGCCCTAAGGCGGGCCCCTGGATGCTCATCTGACCGTAACTAAATACCTAAAACCCCTGAGCTTCTGGAAGCTCTGCCCCCTGGAACCCAACCAAGGGCTCTAAGGCGGGCCCCTGGATGCTCATCTGACCGTAATTAAATACCTAAAACCCCTGAGCTTCCGGGGCTTTGCCCCCTGGACCCCACCAAGGGCCCTAAGGTGGCCCCCTGGATGCTCATCTGACCTTAATAAATACCTAAAACCCCTGAGATTCCGGGGGCTCTGCCACCTGGACCCCACCAAGGGCCCTAAGGCGGCCCCTGGATGCTCATCTGACCGTAATTAAATACCTATAGAACCCCTGAGCTTACGGGGGCTCTGTCCCCTGGACCACACCAAGGGCCCTAAGACGGCCCCTGGATGCTCATCTGACCGTAGTTAAATATTAAAACCTCTAAGCTTCTGGGGGCTCCCCCCCCCCTTGGAACACGTCAATTGCCTTACAGAGGGCCCCTGGATGCTCATCTAACATTTATTAAATACCTAAAACCCCTGAGCTTCCGGGGGCTCAGCCCCTTGACCCCCTGCCGAGGCTCATGCCCTAGACCCCATGCCAATTTACGCTCTACCTGATCGATAATACTCCACTTTGAAAAACGTTCCGCGGGACCTGCATGTAACGTGTAAGACTGGTGGTGATGCAGATTTTTCGTCTGCCCCCCCCCCCTTACGAACTTTTTTTCTCATTACATCACTGCCCCTGGAATGTGAGCCCCCTGGAATGTTTGCCCCCCCAATCCCAAACTGCTTCCGGCGCGCCTGTCACCCACCGTAATTTGATCAAAATAGGTTGCAAGCTCGTCATTGCCTATAATACACATGTGAAACAAGTCGAACTTTGGACTCACTTTGCCAAGCGATTTTAAGATTATACGTCAAGCACAAGAAGCATAAGAAGCATGAATTATCATAGATCACTTCTGCTTGGTTCATTATGTCCATTTCATCCAACCCCCCACCGTCATTTTTCTATTTAGTAAAAGCAAACATTTTGGCGAGGTAAGCAAAAACATGAATATTCATGAACGGTCAGACAATACAGCATTTTAGTACATAACGTATAGTGAATGGGAATGGGCGATGATCCGTCCAGGAGGTAGAGGTCAGTGGTTTGTGCTGGCAATGTTCCAGCGAGCGATAATGAAACAATCGGAGCAATATGCTAAACAAACTGTGGGGAAGGAGAACAAAAACACATGCTAGGGCCCCGTTGCAATAAAAGGATAGTTGATTTTGTGTTTCAGACAGCAAATGCCTTCAAAGTGCATGATTATTGCTTTTATTCTATTTTATGACATTTCTAGTGCCCTTTTAGAACCTAAAATTGCTATGGATCAAATTTAGACCCCTAAATGTGTGAAATTTAGCCAATACAATTATACCAATTTAGCTCTACTTAAAACAAAATAGGGTGACCGTTTAATTAATTAATTAATTGATTGATAATAACAATACACGGGCCTGCTGGTTGTGCGTATTATAACCATCACCTAAAAGCCAACAAAAAGTCAACATCGGCATCGGCTAGAATAAAACGTTTAAGGCCATATTTTGTTTTTTCAACGGCTGGTTCAAATTATCTAATATTTGTGGTGGAACACAAATATTAGAAATGGTTTTTATTTATGGATATTTCAGCCGTCTTTGAACCGATATTGATCAAACAATGATGACTTTGATATTTAAAATGGATGTTCTTTCCAATTTGACACTGAGTTTTTCATTATCTCACGAAAAATTATTTTGTGTAGCGCCCTCTGCAACAGAACTCAACTGAACTCAACTATCCCTTTAAGCTTATCATTGACGCTTACTTTGCCGTCACTTTTAACTACCATGTCAACATCACTCAACAGCCAATGCAATCAAGGTTTTCTTCCAAGTTACCATTAATGACAAATTTACAATCGATGGTCAGTTTTATGCAACGGTGGCCAGATATCAGGACAATTACCCCCTGGGCAATCACCCCCCCCCGGAAAATTACCCCCCGGAAAACTACCCCCGTAGGACAATTACCCCCCGGAGAATTACCCCCCGGAGAATTACCCCCCAAGGACAATTACCCCCAAAGGACAATTACCCCCCGGAAAATTACCCCCGGAGAATTACCCCCCGAGGACAATTACCCCCCGGGGACAATTACCCCCCGAGGACAACTACCCCCGAGGACAATTACCCCCCAAGGACAACTACCCCCGAGGACAACTTCCCCTGAGGACAATTACCCCCCCCCCATGGACACTACTGGGCATGGTGGCTCAGTGGTTAGAGCGCCCGCCTCTTGAACGGGAGGTCGTGAATTTGAACCACGGCCGAGTCATACTAAAGACCTATAACAATGGGACCTTCTGCCTTCTAGCTAGGCGCTCAGCATATTAGATTAGAGAAGGGTTGTAATAACATTATGTTTTGCAGGGCCCGCTGGAAGAGCAGTTTCATAACTGAAGTGGCTACCCTGGGTAAATAAAACGTTATAATCAGGTGGGCTGTATCTATACAGACCACCTTATAATTTTGTTAAAATTGCCTTTATTATTATCAGGTGGGCTGTATCTAATACAGACCACCTTATATTTTTGTTAAAATCGCCTTTATTTATTTCTTTATTATTTATTTTTCTTAATTCTTACCACTTTTTTGTTAGCAAGATAACTTAAAAATGGCTGAATTAAATAAATTGAAATTTGACACACATATGTATAGGCATATGGACAAAGCACGGTAAGGTTTTCAACCTTGACCTTGACTGATGACGTCATCTAGGCGCCATTTTGTGAAATTTTCTGAAAATTAACTCATGATCATATCTTCATAACCCAAAGTGAGTTCTCATTCATATTTATCATGATCAAGGTCAATATCAGTCCGGTCAATTTTAAGTCAAAAAACGCGCGCATGCGCGTACGTCCGCGCGTCAGTGCGCGCACAAAATTTCAAAATGCTCAAAATCGTCTTTCATTTTTTTTGCATACGTTTTAGGCCATTTTCAGCATTTTATAAAAAATCGCGCACACATGCATGCGCGCGCGTTTTCGCGCGTAACACCATTACAAAACATAGAATCGCCATTTTTTTTTCTTTCATGATATTTCTCATATTTTTTTAAGGAATTTGATACCATTTTTATCTCTTTATGACCATTATTAACAAGATGAGCGTAAATTCAAGATAAATGTCAGTGCGCGCGAGCTCTTTTAATACATAGCATATATGGGCAAAAACATGCCTATACAAATCCGTTATAGCTCTTTGGATTGCACCGGGATCCTCAATTTTTTTCATATTTAGATAGAGTATGAGTCGGAAATATGATTCCATGTCTCATTTGGCCATTAAGTGTATCGTGACATCATCACAATGGCCTTGGAACTCAAAATACGAATTTGCATATTATGACGTCAGCATATTTATGTAAAATTGATTGTATCTCTGTAAATATTGATCAATTTTCTTCAAAATTTCGATATGTTGTAGCTAAGACAATTCTCTACAAGCGCAGTAATAACCATTTTTCATTTTGATGACGTCATCATAGTGAAAATTTTGATTAAAGGCCTCATGTCAAAAACTTCATAATTTGCGTGTTATGCCTATAGAAGGTGAATTTAGTTCACGTTATGAATCTACATGATATTGTTTTTTAAGAATTTGTAAGCAGTATGTCGCTTATTTTTGCTCTATTTTGTCTCAAATTTTAGTTGACCAGCCCACCTATACTTGTTCCAAACAAGTATTATATGTCTAGTTTTTATTATTATTTATTTATTTTATTTCTAACCACTTTTTTGTTAACAAGATAACTTAAAAATGGCTCAATCAAATGCCTTGAAATTTAACACACATATGTATAGGCATATGGACAAAACACAGTAAAGTTTTCAACCTTGACCTTGACTAATGACGTCACCTAGGCGCAATTTTGTGAAATTTTCTGAAAATCAAATCATGATCATATCTTCATAACCAAAAGGCATTTCTCATTCATATTTGTCATGATCAAGGTCAATATCTGTCCAATCAATTTCAGGTCAAAAAACGCGCGCGTGCGCGTACGTCCGCGCGTCAATGCGCGCGCAAAATTTTTAAATGCTCAAAATCGTCTCAAATTTATTTTGCATACGTTTCAGGTCATTTTAAGCATTTTATAAAAAATCGCGCGTACGAGCATGCGTGCGCGTTTTCGCGCGTAACACCATTAAAAAACAGAGAATCGCCATTTTTTTTTCTTTCATGATATTTCTCATATTTTTTCAAGGAATTTGATTCCATGTTTATCTCTTTATGACCATTATTAACAAGATGAGCGTAAATTCAAGATAAATGTCAGTGCGCGCGAGGTCTTTTAATACATAGCATATATGGGCAAAAACATGCCTATACAAAATCCGTTATAGCTCTTTGGAATGCACCGGGATCCTCAATTTGTTTTCATATTAAGATAGAGTATGAGTCGGAAATATGATTCCATGTCTCATTTGGCCATTAAGTGTATCGTGACATCATCACAATGGCCTTGGAACTCAAAATACGAATTTGCATATTATTACGTCAGCATATTTATGTAAAATTGATTGTATCTCTGTAAATATTGATTAATTTTCTTCAAAATTTCGATATGTTGTAGCTAAGACAATTCTCTACAAGCGCATTAATAACCATTTTTCATTTTGATGACGTCATCATAGTGAAAATTTTGATTAAAGGCCTCATGTCAAAAACTTCATAATTTGCGTGTTATGCCTATAGAAGGTGAATTTAGTTCACGTTATGAATCTACATGATATTGTCTTTTAAGAATTTGTAAGCAGTATGTCGCTTATTTTTGCTCTATTTTGTCTCAAATGTTAGTTGACCAGCCCACCTATACTTGTTCCAAACAAGTATTATATGTCTAGTTATTATTATTATTATTACCCTCGAGGACAACTATCCCCCAGGAAAACTACCCCGACGACAATTCCCCCCCCCCGAGGACAACTACCCCTGTCCCCCCCCCGAGGACAATAACCCCCCGGAGGACAACTACCCCCAATGACAATCACCCCTGAGGAATTTATAACTCTGTGACGTATAACACAAGCTTCTCTCCAAATTGCTATATACAGAAAATTGCATCAACCTTCATTTTCTTTGTTATTTATGAAGTTCATTTCAGTCTTTTCAAATTATTTAATTCGATATGGGGGGGGGGGGGGGGGGTAGGTGGAGGTTGCCCAATTCCCCTGTAGTTTTGCTACCGAGTAAAGAACAGGAATTACATTTCTTAGAAATTGAACAATACATTGCGCGCAGATGAGTACGCATTACAGCCTCTCTCATCATCATTATCAATGGCACAACAAAGAAATTAGGATGTAAGATTTCCTTTATGCATCCTCTGTAACTTTTTTAATCAGCTGATCATGTATTTGTCTTTGTATGTATAATGGGCCCTCATCCATGCCATGATCCATAATTAAGGTTTCCTTCACGTTATCTATTTATTTCTGTTGTCATGCTGAAGTATAATATGTTTTTCGTGTACGTTAAATTATTTTGAAATAGAAATTGCCTTCAAGTTATATGTACGGTGCCATGTCAACAGAAAATAAATATCCGCTCTCTGGTAATTCATCTCATTTGATTTTGTAACTCCAGCACAGCGTTTTTCAACCGGAGTGCCGCAAGAGAATGATTTGGAAAACGTTGATTTCGTTAAAAAAATCAAATACCAGAAACTGTTAAAATATGTTATTGAATGAGAAAATCAAATTTTTAAGATACTAAAGTGTCTTCCTTCCTCGCTCGCTGACAATATTTTGACAGCAAGGCAAATAAGGGCAACGAGAGGCCCGAATATCCTCATATTCTTGTATCAAGGTCATGACCGAATATATCACTTTTTATTTATGTACATTCGGCGGCAAGGTGCCCGCATACAGTACTTATAATAGTTTCTAGTGTGTGGATTACAAACTAATTTTTTTATCAGTTTGAAATGTCTTCTCCTTTTTATTCTTAAAGGTGAAATTCAAAGAAAATCACAAATATGTCAACTAATGTATGACTAGAAACTGGTAACCTAACAGATGGCCATCGTACAAGTTATAGGTCAACTACATATCGGGTAATTTATAAAAAATACAAAAACAACCACCTCCATAGCAGCTGGGATATACCAGAGATTCGCCGGAAAAATAACGATGTTTTAATGACGTCACTATATGGACCAACACTGCCCAAGCAGACGACATCCCATAGAGAATGAACATAATTGCAAAGCTATTATTTGTCAAATTATAATGAGTTTAGTGTATATAAATGTAATGGCATGTTAAACCATTCAAAAGGGGATATGACCCGATTCTGATAACTATCTTTTGCTTGTAAATACACAGGATAGGGGGGTAATTAACAATCAAAGAAACCAGACTTTCAAATTGAAAACCCCCTGGAATGATATTAAGGACGGCATTTGTTCCCTCTTGAAACGCCGAACATACCCCGGTGTGTGCACCTGAATATACAATGGCGTCTTATTTTGTTTACAAGCGACAGATTCCTTTATTTTTGTATCGCTGCATTTGTCATCAAAATAAAACCATGCGCGGGGTTAAGAGTGAGGCAATATATTATACATTTAGCCTGACGGTAGTGGGAAAGATGAAAACACAGGCACTGAAAATGTGTGAGATGTCATGGGGCATCGTCTGCTTGTGCAAGTCATGTCCATACTGTGATCTCACACATCTCAGCAGCGTTCGGAGAGCTCTTCCGGTGCTATACCGGGGCTGTATTTAAGCGTTTTGTAATTTATAATAATCATTACTTTGAATGTTTCCAAGCATTGAATTTTGATAACCTTGTCGAATCAAAGTTTCAACTTTGCAATAATGAAAATAAATTTAGTTTTTAAAATCAATGAATATCAACTTTAAATGTGCCCATACGTGTTTGTATAGCACTTGACGAGAGCCAGAGTCAAAATTAATAGTCTGTAAAGACTTTGGGATTTGGGAGAAACTTTTCATTTCTTAAGTGGGTACCGTGACTAACAAAAAGTTAAAAATAACGCTGCTCCAGAGAAATGTATTTCTATGCATTTTGAAAAGCGCTGGACAATTACCTAAAACTTACATTCTTCGTGCAAATTTGCAACCGCACTTGCGTTGCATAAATTATAATAAAAGGGAAATGTGTAGTAAGGAGGAAGACAACGTGCTATAGTATTTGAAAGAATATGGGTTCATGCAGGGGATCTTATGGGCTCGTAGCCATCTCTCAATGTGTCAGATCGTCTTTTGCTATTGAATCCTGATTCCCACGGGGGTAATTGTCCTCGGGGGGTAATTGTCCTAGGGAGTAATAGTCCTAGGTGGTAATTGTCGTCGGGGGGTCGTTGTCCTCGGGGGGTAGCTGTCCTCGGGGGGTAATTGTCCTCGGGGGGTAATTGTCCGGGGGGTAATTGTCCTTTGGGGGTAGTTGTCCTCGGGGGGTGATTCTCCGGGGGGTAATATATCAGGGGTAATTGTCCTTTGGGGGTAGTTTTCCGGGGGGCGATTGCCCAGGGGGTAATTGTCCTAGAACCGCCAGATATTGGTAAGAAGCAAAACTGTTTGTTAAACAAATGTTTTTATAATATTTTTTATCGGAGTTGGTCTCCCTCTGCTCCGCTTAATGAAATCAATTATCTAACTCAATTATTGATCCAAAAGAAAAATGAATTTTCCTTCTCAGGCAATGTCTCGAGTAAACCAACCCCCCGTAGCCCCCATCATAGGCTGTATTGCACTGCAATTTGACTATAGTCATGGACGGAACCAATTTGGCATGCATAATGTTAGATGTGATTAATATTATTCCGTTAACAAGCCACCAAGGTTGATGTACACATCAAACTAGCTCTTTCGCAAGTAACGAAACTCTGATGAATGCCCATGACCAATTGAAAATGAAAAGCAAGAAAGAGGGAAGAGGAAGAACAGGAAAAATAGAAGTCTTAATATCTCCAATCAAGGGCGGGATCCTGATACTTATTCAAAGAAGATTCAATATGAAAATAGCTGGCCTTATGATGTCATCTTTACTTCACTTGTTGATCTTCAACCTATGTAAATTTACAACATTTGTTGAAGAACATTTAAAGTATAGCAAAATAGAAAAGAAAATCAAAACGTATTTCTCAACCTTCACCTTTTCACGATGGAGTCACACACACTTGGTTTAAAATCTGGCTTAATAAAGGAAGTTAGCCTTAGGTCTACGTTTTACTTTTGTTTAACATGATTGTGTATCCAGGGTCGGGTTTAACTGAATTATTAGAATACGGATCAAAACGTTCTTGGTACGTAAATAAAAGGCGTTTAAATGTTTTAACGCCGTCTGGAAATCTTGCGAATGTGTTGACTGTTGAGAACGTTGCATGTTGTTTGGATGCTGTTAATTCTTGCGGTTTACTCTCATTGAGTACATTACGAAAAGCTTTATATCGTGTCTTTATTCACTGCTATTTCTCGATTCCGTAGTCTCATTCGTCTCTTGATATATCCTACTTCCAGTAAGGTGGCTAACTGGATGCTAGTATACAATAACTGATATGCGCGCTCACCTCAATCAACAAATATGAGGATATTCGGACATTCTCTATAATTTTCCTGTTTCTATATTTTCTAAGTTCATGGCAGAAATTAAATTTCCGGAAAGATATAATACAAATCAGAAAACCAGAAAACCTCGCAATCATATAGAAGTCTACTCGGGCACCTCGTTGCTCAAATATGTAGGCTTTCAGACAGGCGCGGATCCACTTGGGGGGGGGGGGGCTGGGGTGCCGACGGACCCCGGCCCCCCTGACCCCCTATAGAATTTAAAAAAAAATAAAAAAAATTGTGCTGTTACCCCCCCCCCCCCTCCCCCGCTTATTCACCGGCTGGTTAAGTCGCCGCTAAATATTTCCTCCAAAATTGGACCAAAACAAAGGTCCTCTACCCCCCCCCCGCCTATTCACCGGCAGGCTGAGTTGTTGCTAAATATTTTCTCACGGATTCCCACCCCCCCCCCCTCTTACCACCGGCTTGATCCACACCTGCTTTCAGGCACTTCACTTTCTGAAAGCATCATGCTTTTAAAGGTTACTAGCGAGCTAGCGTAGCAAGCGAGGAAGAAAGACATTTTGTTATCTTTAAATGCTATATCCTCGTGAAATAGTATGTACTCTAGCATTTTCTAAAATTTGTTTTTCACGAAATCGATTTCATTCCAAAAATAATGATACCCTTTTTGTTTTGTGTGTATATATACAGTGGCTGATCCGCGGGGGGGGGGGGGGGCCTTGAGAAAAAAAACATGTAAAAACACGTGATTTCTACCTATTTTTTGGGGGGGGGTCCAAATTTTTAAATTTTCGAGGGCCAAAAAAAAAAAAAAAAAAAAATGTGCTCACTACCCCCCCCCCCCTCCCCGCCCCCACTGAGCGACTTTCCGGCCGGCGCGATTTTCAAATTTTCGGGCGCAAAAAAAGAAAAAAGAAAGTTGGGACCCCTCCCCTAAGAATTCCTGGATCCGCGCCTGTATAAATATATATTACTTAAATTATCTCGAGGCACCCCCAAATCTGTCTTGCGGCACCCCGGTTATAAACACTGGTCTTGATTTTATGGTAACCCTTTTATAGAAAATTAATTCATCGTATATGTGGAACTTCTTATAGCACGAATTGAACTAGTTCCTGAATGTATGAATTTGTGACGAATCAATAAAGCATAAACCTATTTATAATAAATCTAAGAAATAAGTGATATTATATTATAGATCCCTTGAAGAAGAACAGAATCTTGATATTGCAAAAAAACACGAATTGCATAACTGAAACTACAACAGAATCTGAATTAACCCTTTTCGAATTTTAAATTTATTTTAAATGCGTTTGGGCAAACCGAAGTATTACAAAGGCATGTATTTCTTCATGGTTTGAGGCGAAAGGAATATTCCCTCTTAAAATTCAATTAAACCAACTAATGTGCATGTGTTACAAGGAAATGCAATTATACTCTTGCCCTTAAAGTTGGAAAACGTTTTTCTTACCTCCTCAGGGGCGGATCTAGGGGGGGGGGGTGTTCGGCGGTTTTAACCCCCCCCCCCCCCCCCTTGGGCGGCCAAGTGAGGAAAAAAAAAGGGCAAAAAGAGAAGGAAAAAAAAGGGGGAAAAAAGGAGGAAGTAAAACAGTAAAAGTAAAAAACAGATCCAGAAAATCCGGGATCCGCCACTGGGTCAACCCCCCCCCCGCTAAAAACTAGATCTGCCCCTGCTCCTTTAATATAATGATTTTGACAGATGGTTTAATTGATCAATCTCTATGGCTCTTAAGATTGCTAATTGAAGTTCTGAAATTATGTAATTTTGATGTATCAAGAATAAAAATTACAATCACTTCATGAAAAGAGGCTATAAGTTGTTTATATTTTATGGGTAACAATGAAATGAAGAAAAAAAATGCTTTCACTAAAATGTTGACTAAATTCACAATTATGCCTACACGTGGCATATGTATTCGAATTTTAACATGAACATTCTTACCTTGACTAGGGTAGTCCAATTTAATTAAATATAATTCAATGAAATCCTATTACATGTAATTTAATTCTCGTGGGAGCTACAAAATATTCAACATAGTACTTACTTCATTATTCCAGGTATTTAAATAATAAGAAGGGTGGTATATTTGTCATGGAAAAACAAAACTCATTTTGATCGGAGGCAATTTAAGTGATGAAAAAAGATAATAGTTATATTATAAAGATTTCTTTATGATTTTTTTGTATAAGGGCTTTCTTTTAAAGATAAATGTAATCATAGTAAAAACAACCATAAGATGATTTACAGATGAAGCCGCTCTCCCAGTAAAAACTCTTTTCAAATATCAGTTTCCATTCCTCAAAATGATACCATAAAGGCATATAAAAGCACTTGATTGACACACAAGATTGAAAGTATTAACTTTTGTTTAAATTATTTCAAAAACCTTGTTTTTACAGAATGTATTCATGAATGCTGAAAAGAAAACCAAAACGTCATATACACTGTTGCTCATAACGGTGGAATATTTTTTTTTATCCCAATTTATGGAATTATTTTAAAAATAATTTAAAAATACTAGATCTAGATAATAGTATACAGTCTCAGATTTTATTGAATAATAATTTGCCAATATGTGTTTTGCGTGACTGCTAAAGCATGTATATTATGCTACTATGTTTATTAACTAGGGGACCTATGCCCTTAAGTCATAAATGACAGTAATGAGGATTAATGCCTCACAAAAGGGCACTAATATAGCACATCGACACGGTGTTGATCCTGGGGCCTCACAGTTACGAGGCCATTGCTTTGTCACTGAACCATGACTGTACGCAGCGGGGGCTATGGTAGGGGGCAGTTTCCATAAACAAAGTTCTGTTTGTTTAAAGTAGCCCTTACATTTTCATAATTTCAACAAACGAATTCGTTTTCACTGGGTGCCTGCCGTAGCAAAAAGCAGATTTGACAAAAGACTTAACTCCGTTTCGTTGACAATCAGCCATGCATGAAGACTCTCGTCTACGGCTGATTGTCAACGAAACGGAGTTAAGTCCTTTGTTAATTTCGTTTATTGATACGGCAGGCAGCCAGTGAAAACGAATTCGTATAATAAAATTATGGAAATGCAAGCACTACTTCAAACAAACAGAACTTTGTCATTCCTCGCTCATTTTTCCTGATTGAGGTGTCATATGAAAGGGCAGAAACTCAGCTTTCTAGAAATGTGAATTTTTCTTCGAAATTCAGATACCGCCCGCCAAATGTCTTTTTGGTTTCCTTCCTTCAAATAGCTTTTAATCACTCATGCGTGAAATATGCATCATCTAAGTAGCATCACATGAAAGAGGAGACTCTAAGCTTTCCAAATATGTATCAATCATTAATTATAGTTGTGATTAAGTTATGAAAGAACATCGATACTTCTCGGTTTCGTTTTTTCTGGGACGCACTGTATAATGTTGTTATACCCTCCCATGCCATAAGTATTGCAACATAGCTAAAATGCATGCATTTTTATTTTATTTTACAAGCCTTTATATTGTTATATTTCATTCATAACCATAGTGTTGTCGACCATTTTTGTATATTTTGAGAGGGAAAACTAGTCCCTTTTCATTCCTGAGAGAAGTAGATGACCAGACCTGGTCATTTCTGAAACAAATTGGAAGACAAATGAACAAAGGCAAAACAAATGAAATTTTGGGAGATGGGGATTATCAGTGAACGAAATCATGAAACTGTTTCATATTTCTCCCAAAACTGTTTACAGGTCTCGTTTATACTTGTCGCAAAGAAATAATGGCCATAAGGTGCCAAGACAAGGGCAGAGGAAAACGGCAACACCCAGAGAAGACAAATTTATTTGTGCCGTTGCCAAGGAGGATTTAGATCTGTATTGCAAAGACGTTTTAATGCAACTTTATTCCACCGATATATTAAATTATAGTCAGTTTCTAGAGGTGAATATATTGTACTAGTTTATTGAAAGTAAATTTTCACACATTTATTATATTTTGTTGGATAATCACAACCTCTGATTTTGGCGCGCATCCTCCTTAGCAACGGCACAAAGAAATCTTTCTTCTCTGGGTGTTGCCCTTTTCCTCTGCCCTTGTATTGGTACCTTACGGCCATTATTTCTTTGCGAAAAATACAAACGAAACCTGTAAACAGTTTTGGGAGAAATATGAAACAGTTTCATGATTTCGCTCACTGATAATCCCCATCTCCCAAAATTTCATTTGTTTTGCCTTTGTTCATTTGTCTTCCAATTTGTTTCAGAAATGACCAGGTCTGGTCATCTACTTCTCTCAGGAATGAAAAGGGACTAGTTTTCCCTCTCAAAATATACAAAAATGGTCGACAACACTATGGTTATGAATGAAATATAACAATATAAAGGCTTGTAAAATAAAATAAAAATGCATGCATTTTAGCTATGTTGCAATACTTATGGCATGGGAGGGTATGTACAACGTACAGCAAAATAGAATTCACATCATACTTATTTTCCACAGGGTTCCTTTATTCATTATCAACATAATGGTTTTTCACGAAATATCAATACATGCACTATTCCATGACTTGTCATATAGGTCCTGCAGTCTCCATCAGTTATTACCTTCAGAAAGGCCTTAAAAACACATTTTGTTTTGCAGTTTGTAGTTGCAGTTCTTATTATATGTATTTAAGTAATTTTAATTTTCATTCACTCTAAGCGATTTGGGCCTTTTTGGAAAAGCGCGGTATAAGTAATAATAATAATAATAATAATACAAATATTTCAACAATAAAATAATACAATATAACCTAGGCCGCACAACGACATAAAATATATTAAACTTGACAAAATGTAATGTGTACACAAATTCTTTAACATAAAGAAAAACAAACAACCTGAGCAAAGACTCTCCGAAACATTTGTTAATTTTCTTGAAGATTTGTTTCTGTTGTATATCTTTCCATATCATAATAAGTTTTAAAAGCTGACATAACTTTTTCAAACAGTGGTTTCTGATTTTTGCATTGGCTGAATAGATTTATTTCTTACAATAATGATAGTTAAAATTCATAGCGTTGTTATGACTTCCTTTCAAGCCAAACAATTCATTTTGGTTTGTGAGTTTGACCTTTATACAATATTGGCCAAACTCACAAACCTAAATGAATTGGATTTTGACAATTCAAACTTTCCTGTCAAATTGCTTATTTTAAATTTTAAATCTTTGGGCTTGGACGGCGGTCAGAAAAAGTCCATCATTCGTATTACACAGAGCAATGACTTAGATCGTTTCCAACTCGATATACTATGACTAATTGGACCACGAAGGCACTAAACTCTAAATTGTTGTTTAAAGAAGTAAGAAGATACCTTAAATATAAACGTCCGCCATGTGCATTATATTTGCAATTAACGATTCAGAAGTGAAATAATGTTTAGTCAAAGGCAACTGTCCACAACTTTGAACGAAGTAATTTTCAATATTTCATGGAAATATTTGGTTGACCCACATTACCTTGACAATTCCACAGAATGTAAAATGATATCATTTAAACTCTGTGTAAATGGTATTCGTTCTTTTCTTTGTAAATTATTTCAGAAAAACTTCTAGCTTATCACAGGCTTAAGATGGCAGATGAAAGCACCCTTCCTACGTCGGCCTTTGATCTAACAAACGGCCGTCTTTCAGGCGGTATTTCTTATTATCATTATGATCAGTCTTTAGGCGTCGCCCAACTCGTTGCTCTCTTTATCATCCTCCTTATAATCAGCATTACAGGAATCATCGGAAACTCTATCGTGATCCTCGCCATTGTTCTCTCTCGCAAGCTCAGATCGACCCTCAACTGGTTTATCCTGAACCTTGCCTGTGCCGATCTGTTGACGTCGATCTGCCTTCCCTTTTATGTTGCAAGTTTGCTGATCAGTCAGTTTGACTGGACCTTAAACTTTTGGATTTTTGTCATATCGGCCTGTGTTGGCGTAAGCCTTACGACCCATGCTTTCATTGGCTTTACCAGTTGGTATCTCATCACGAGAAACCAAGGAAAATTCAAGAAACTTTACAAGGCTCGAAATGTATGCCTCATGATTGCATTCACGTGGGTGTTTAACTTTTCTTCGCTCTGCTTATATATCATACTACTAACAAAACAAAAAAATTTGCTTAGCGTTTTGGATCTTCGGGCATTTTGCAATTGTTGTCACTGTCTACCTCAAACTATGGAGATTCATTGCACACCGAGCGGAGAAGATGAAGCCTAAGAAGAAAGTCGAAGGAAAGATACAGAATGAAATATGCACGGACACCATAGATGAAAACCAAGTTACCCAACAAGGTGGTTTGGTCAACGAGAACACTGTTTTGAGGGCATCCCATTCAACCGAGCATTTAGGAAGCCAGAACTGCGACAAATCAAAAGGAGAGAGACTCAAATCTAGTCAGTCGGATAACTATATGCAGGATGCGAAGATTTTGATGGTATCCCCATCTAAAGAAGACTTAAAAAGCACAGATGGCGAATCTGATCTAAGAGCGAAAGTACCACTAGGTATCGAGGGATCGGAAACCAAATTACCTCTTAAGAAACAGGCAAAACCTCAAATTTACAGGAAGCTTCTTGCTGTCACCAAGAATCTGTTAGTAATTCTCGTTGCTTTTGTCATCTGCTTCATTCCTTACGCTGTAACCCTATGTTTAGCGCTATCTTACAGCGCAGATTCTTACAGTGCACTTTCCTGGCTTTCGACCCTTCTATTTTTTAATAGCTGTATTAATCCCATCATCTACGCGAGAAGGATTCGTGTTTTTAGGGAGGTGATGGTATGCATCATAAGATGTAGGCTCGGAAGCCTTCCCATGCCCATCGACTTGGTAAGGAAAATGAGAATCACTCGCTGAAAAAAATAACTTGCAATCACCCAGTGAAACTTAAAACAAGGACAAAACCATACTGGAGACAGGTTCCACATAATTATCGGCAGCCAATTGAACATTTAACCATAGAAATAATTTAAGGTGGACAAGTTCCCTAAAATTTCCTCTCGGACAATTAAAAACTGAGAGCTTAACCATGGATAAAAACAACCAGTGAACAAATTCCCCCAATGCCCCTTCCGTGGACAATGAAAAGACAGTAATCATGAATAAAATGTTCCAGATTTTTAACTGTCTTGAAAAAATTATACGGAATAATATAATACAGTACAATAAACGTCACTAAATATTCATCGATTACTTGAAAATTCCCATGAATCCCATGAAAAAACTCATAATTTCGATTGTGTATAATATTATTTTGAAAAATATGAAAGGAATTTTCTTAAAGTATTCAGATTTATTCTGGAAAAAAAAACTATGCTTGTTCTAGATTTTTGGGATGAAATAACTGTGTAGTGCGGTAATATTTTCCTATTATATAAGCGTGATATATTTTAGTCCTATGCATTGTGAAATTGTGAAAGATGATTTATGTTGTATTAATGTTCGTTTATCAAATGAAAACAAAAAACTTTCTTATAAATATGTACACGTCAATAATTTCAATGGACACAAATTATTGTAATCATGAACTTTATAATAATTTTTTTTTGCACAACTTTCATCTCATATTATCGAATACAAAAAATATGACATACTACATAACTATACTAAGTTTGGTGAATAATTTGCGAGATGAGATTTTGATGAGAAGTGGAAACACCACTGCAGATAGATAATTGTGTATTTGTGTTTATACTATAGTATTATGGTTGCTGGTTGTCAGTTTGTTTGTATTACTTGACTACTAAGAAAGCATGGGCATGCTTGTAGGTAAGCTCCCAGTGACCGATGCTGCGGCTGTAAGTCCTTTCAGAGGGCCTTGGTAATGATTTCTGCCCTACCAAAGAGCACTGGGACACCGACTTGGTATCGAACCCGGGACCCTCCGGTTACGAAACCTCTGGTCACCACTGAGACATGTTATCATAGTGTTTTATAGATATGCGTTTTGTGCACTCTCTGATTGAAATTATGATTACTAAAGATCCAACACATTATACGAAAGAAGATTGATGATGATGATTATTTTGTTCATAGACTCCGATGAGTGCCAGGCGAAGAACTTTAGTATTTCTTTATTATTTTGTTGCTATTCAATCATAAAATAAAGGAATAAGAGAATACAACAAAAAAAGACAGCGTGAGGTAGAAAAGAAAGCGAAATAAAATATTTGACGAGGCCCAATGGCTCAGTGGCAGAGCAGTGGTCTCGTAACCGGGAGATCTCTGGTGCGCTAGTGCCCTGGGTAAGGCATTAATACTCTTACCAAGACTGTCGGAGATGATTCAAAGCCGTCTGTCCCGTATTTACTTGTTTAGAAGCCTACAATGCTTTCTTAGCAGTCAGGTAAGATAAATAAACAAACAAAATATTTGGAAGGGTTGAAGGAGAAAAACTTGCACACTATCACGTAAATATGGAAACTTTAGGGAATCAAATTATGTAAAGATGGTTATGATAACATATGTTCTGCGTATGAAAAAAGAAGAAGAACAAAAATGAAGTAAATTGAATATTAAACATTTGTAATCGAGCTTAAATGTAAGATAATACTTAATAAAAATCTTAAATTCGTAGTAACTTATTGGTACTATCTTTGTGATCTCTGTAGTAGTCATTCTTTTTTCACCCTGCATTTAACCAAAAACATTCATGGGTATTATTAAACCTGTACACTATTTTTTTGTACCAAAGTTTCTCTTGACGACAAAAAAACTTGTCGGATTTGCCCGACATAGCAACGCCTAGTGCATGCAAAGTGAATTCCATCCATAGAGATGCCATTGTTGATTAATCAAATAGTTGGTAACGAAGGGTTCAGAAGGAGGGGGGGGGGGGGGGGGACATGCATACATTGAAATACATTATTAAACGGGTCTAAAGATTAAAGTACAGGAAAAAAAGACCTCCCAAAGTAAGAAGTTTGTGTTAGGGATACTTGAACAATGTGCATAATACATGGATATATATATATATGGCAGTGTTAACGAAATGTTGGAATAGTGAAGAGAAGAGAGGGATAAGGAAAAGCAAGAAAGAGTATAAAAGAGTGGTATAGAGAGAGAGAGAGAGAGGGAGAGAGGGGAAGAGAGAGAGAGAGAGCGTGGTGGAGAGAGTGAGAGAGATAGAAAGAGAGAGAGAGAGAGAGGGGGAGAGGTGGCAAGGGAGGGAGAGAAAGCGAGAGCGGAAGAGAGAAAGAGATGCAGAGAGAGAGAGAGAGAGAAAGAGAGATAGAGTGAGAGGGGTGACGATAATCGATAAATTTGACGCTAGTTTTTAATATAGGATTTTTCCGGCCAAATTCGCGAGTTTGTCATTTAAATTAATTTGTCTTGCGTTCAAATGCGACGGTTTTAGTGCTGTCATATATATCTTGGGTTTATATTCCATTTTCTAGTTTTCAAATCTATGAAGTTTTCGTTAGAATCTATGTATGTTTCATTCAAATTAATGAATAATGTGCTTCTTTCGCTATTTGGTCATTCGATTTGGCGTAACACGATTTCCGGCATCGCGAAGGTGTATTTTTAGCATACGAATTCATTTGTAGCATTCAAATTAGCACTTTATGCACTTAAATTGATGGTCAATATACATTTCTTGTTTATTACACACTTTTTATAGCTCTTTTTTTTTTTTTTTTTTTTAAGATTGTTTTTTTTGCATGTGTATTTCATCATATTCTATTTTCTTGCATTTATACACTTCATATACTTTTAGATTTATCTGATATTCATCATCCTTTAAGTTTGATTGTTAAGAAGAAAAAAAAGACTTACATCTACGGAATTGATGGTCTCAATATTTTTGTAAATTTCCATGTAAGGAAGTTGTTTGTCTTGTGTTTCATCATAAATTTATTACAATTTCATTATGGAGGAAGGGTACAATATTGTGGCTGGGATAGGTATTTTTGTATCCCCACTTTTCCGGGGTATATGAACATGTCCATGCAGAAATGCCATATTCCTTGATTTCGCCCCTTCTTTGCCGAAATATGTCTGACTACACCCATATGCATTGTCCTCAAAATTAATGAATGGAATAACAGAAAAGACCCCAATGGCAAATCATGCATTTAATTGTATTTTTTTAAATCTGTAAACGTGTGTTGCATTTCTTCCCCCTAACATTCCTAACTTGAATACAAATAATTCGAATACGAATGACAGGTGTTAATATAGCACATAGACACGGTTTTGATCCTGGGGCCTCACAGTTACGAGGCCATTGCTGGGTCACTGAGCCATGACTGTACGCAGCGGGGGCTAGGGTAGGGGGCAGTTTCAACAAATACAAACAAACACAGAAAATGCAAAAAAAAAATTACCCCGGTCCCCAACATAAAAAATTCCTCTGGACGGCCATGTATTATGGCTCAAGGCACGGGCACACAGAAGATTTTTTTTTTTTATGTTGGGAACCGGGGTAAAGTGCAAAAAATTATTGAAAATTTATTGGATTTTCTGTTTATTTATTTATTTATGGAAACTGCCCTCTACCCTAGCCCCCGCTGCGTACAGTCATGGCTCAGTGACCCAGCAATGGCCTCGTAACTGTGAGGCCCCAGGATCAAAACCGTGTCGATGTGCTATATTAATGCCCTTTTGTGGGGCATTAATCCTCATTACTGTCATGTATGACTTAAGGGCGTAGGTCCCCCTAGTTGATAAGCATAGTAGCATACACATGATTTAGCCGTGACGCAAAACACACATTGGCAAATTATTATTCAATACAATCTGAAAATGTATACTATAGGATTTCTCGGTCACTTTCGTAAGTTGGCCACACAAATTCATTTTATGTTCATTCAATTTCGCAGATTCTGTCACCGCAGCTGTTATTTTGCGTTCAAATTCGTTTTTTAGCATTTAATTTCCTAAAACGATCATTCAAAAACATTTCATTTTCATTCGAATTAAAACGTGTTTCTTTTTCGTAAAATTTTCATTCAATTTAAAGCGAGACAATTCGCGGTTACGTATTAGCGTCTTCCGTAAATTCAAATTCGTTTCTTTGCATACAGTTTCACACGTTTTGCAGACAAATTAAACATGTAAATCTTACCCAGTATGATCATATATAGAACCCCGCAAGCTTAGTTCCATGCTAAATCCACCTCAAATTGTATGATTTGGTAAGCAACAAACATGTTATTTGTCCTCACTATGGGTGTACATGTATATGTATACCCACTAAATCATCACTATTTAGGAACTGAACGATCATGTGTTAAGTAGATAAAACCTAGCCACATCAATATAGAATTAGCATGGAACTAAGCAAGAGTGTCTTTTTATGAATATGCAATGATATAAGTGAATGCAAAGTGTATGTTTACAAACTACGGTTGTAATTATTGGAGTGGCGTACCGTAATGGTGGGGGAGGGGGTATCAATACTCTATACATTGATTTATTTTAAATGTTTTGTTTTGTTTTTGATAATTTATTCGATGTTCGTAATCTCGTTGAAGCCATTTATATTTGTGTAAATTATATTTAGTCTGTATTGAACATTTTAAGAACAATCAATGAGTATCAGTTTAATCACAATCATAATCACATCAAAATCTGAATCACAATCACACTGAATCACAATCACGATCGTGATCACAGTCACAACTACCATCTCAGTCACAATCGTAATCACCATCTCAATTACAATCACGATCACGCTACACAATCATTAATGAGTTTGATACATTGTTTTCTCACTGTGCGCACATCTCAATAACTCATGTCATGTGGACATAAACTAAAGAATACACGTATACAATCTGATATCTTGTTTTGGTTATATATATTTTAATGATCATAATTACATCATTCATGACATTATCATGTTCGTCTACGTAATATCACTTCCAAAAGACGACCGAGTACGATAAAGTCCTTGATGAGAACATCAGTAAGATGATGTCCAATCTTATATCTACAGTTGTTTAATCCTCTACATGTTGACGGGCAAGACATCTAGGCATGTTATATAACTCATTTGTTTAATTTAGATGAGAAACATGTGCATATACCATGTATACCATAGGTTTGTAAAGATAGGCGAATATGAATGAAAACTTTGTTATTTAGAATGACCCAAAGTGAAATTGAATGGTACGGACGTCCGATTTGCCATTGTTGACGAAAATGAATGCAAACTGCGCATTTGTAAGCGGTTGTTAAATTGAATGAAACAAGTGCTAAATCCATTGACCTAATAAGTAAATCAAATGAAAAAGTGTTATTTTGAATGAAATTTACACGCCGGCAGCTTTATGTCGCGAATTTGAATGAACTTTATATCAAAACGAATGAAAAGCTTACGAAAGTGACCGAGAAATCCTATATTATCTAGATTTATTATTTTTAATTATTTTTTAAATAATTCCATAAATTGGGGTAAAAAAAATATATTCCACCTTTATGAGCAACAGTGTATGAGCGGTCCCTTTCTGTTTCTTATCCCCTCCCATGATCGCACTATATCAAACCGTCACTCCATGATTTTTTTTTTTAAAGCTTTTTTGCCTTTATTCAGATCTTCATAATTATACAAAATGATGAATAGGAACACAACTGTTCTTACAGTATAAACATACATGTAGTACATTGTCTCATACATTATAAACACAGACATAGTTTAAAAATATTTTCCATAAGTATCCAAACTAATATAGTACACATTCAAACAAGTGTACAGAATGTGCTCCGATTCCTTTAAAAAAGGAAAAGGTGACGGTAATACTTGAATACAACATTATAAAAAGGAACAATTTTTACAACATAATATGCAAATTAATTAGTTCAATATAAATTAAGCAATCTGAACAAAGATTTTCTTTTATAAACAAAAAGTATAAGGTGAAGGTGCTGCTTCATAACCCATGATGACAAAATTTGTTATATTTACATGTAATAATACGGTGCATTTTTCATTATAACTATATAAGGGTCTTGTATCAGTGGAGGTCTGTAACTATACCGTTATTTAAAAAATATATAAATATGAAATAAAATAAAAAAAGCAAACACGATAGCAGATAAATTTCCGGATCGATGGGAAAGTGAGTGAGTGAACAGGAAACAGGAATTACAATATATATACAATCAGTTCCCCTGCCTTAAGGGGTAAAATTTTCCCATTTTTGATAATGTATTGGCTGTTTGTTCTTTAATTTTGCTTTTTCATGTTCAACTTTTTTTGAGTTCTCTACAGCCTTACATATTTCTTTATTAGTTGGGAACTTTCCATTTTTACGATTACTGTAAATCATATATTTGACCATAATCAATACATGATTTAACAATATATTATCTTTCATATTTTTTCTGAAACCAAGCAACACATCAGTCCATTGCATATTAAGAAACTGAAACATCTTTAAACTGTTTCCCATCTCATTCCATATTCTGGTCCCTTCAGAACATTCAAAGAAGATATGACGATAGGTTTCTACTTCTTTTCTACAAAAGGAACATAAATTTGACTGTGTTAATCCAAAAAGATACAATTTATCATTACAAAATATGATGTTATGTAAAAGTTTATACTGAAATTCCCTTAACTTCCCATCTAGAGTGGAAAATCTGAGGATTGAGAAACATGTTGTAGTTTCCGACTTATCTAGATTTTAAGCTATTACCTCTGGATGTTTAAAAGCAAATGCATCTTGCATTATAGCAATAAAAATGTTATAGAGCATTTTGGAAGAGACAGACTCAAAAGAATATACTGTTTTGTTAATGATAAAGTTAATGTTGGAAAGATCAACAGTGTCATTTTATAGAGTATCATCTCTCCCTCTGCAAATTCTCTTAATCTTCCAGGCAGCTGACAATTTGGTGTATAGATCATTAAGCAAAAACAGATCGTCTACATTAAGACCTTTCCTTATGAAATAGTCCCCTGATCTCATATCACCTTCTGCGTCCGTCAAATGTTTAACTTGAAAAATGTTCACATGAAATAATTTTACATTAAAAGGAATTATCCTACCTTCAATAAAAGTATTGTTAAAGATAATTTGATTTTCATTATGTGTTTCTTTTACAATATATTCCTTCTCCTTTAGATAATTCCAGATGTTCAAAAAATCCAAGTATAGATTGGGTGCCTTAATATTGATTGTTTTGGGATTATAATTGCAAAAAAATATTAACTTTCCTCCTACCGTTCTGAATATATATATTCGAAAAATTGTTTCCATTTCATGTCATTATTGCCACCAAGCAGTTTCTTAATCCACACTACACGCTGTGCATAGATCATGTACTTGAAATTCAACATTTTCAAACCCCCTTTATCATAATTCAAATATAAAATATTCCTTTTTATCTTATCATGTCCATTCCATATAAAATTGAAACATATCTTTTCAACTTCTTTGAAAACACTTGGTGGTACTGACATTATAGAAGACACATATAGTAATTTAGATATTGCAAAAACTTTAACCAATTGAATTTTCCCAAAAAGTGTTAAATCCCGTTGCTTCCACCACCCTAACAATCTTTTTATTTTGCTCAGTATTTCCTTATAATTCATTTCTTCTTTAACATTAATATCCAAAGAGAAGTATATTCCAAGAACTTTTACCAGAGAAACCATCTTACCCAATGTTATACCGGTCAAATTTTCATTACTGTGACTAGAAGAACCAATTTTCATAATTTGTGTTTTGTCCCTATTAATTTTTAATCCAGATACGTGAGAGAAGGAATCTAATATTTTTTCTAAGATTTTCATATCTTCTGTGTCTTTCAAAAAAATTGAACAGTCGTCCGCATACATTACTATCTTCGTCTGTATATTGCCTATCAAAATACCTTTTAATTTTTGTTCATTGCGAATAACCACTGCTAATGTTTCTATGATTAACAAGAATAAATATGGACTTAAGGGATCTCCTTGTCTTACTCCCCTGCCTATTTCAAAATAACCTGTGGAAAAGCCCCCATTCATGACACAACTAACTACATTTTTATACAATACTTCTATCCATCTACAAAAATATGGGCCGAAACCATATTTTTTCAGTAAGAAATTCATATATGAGTGTGAGACAGTGTCAAAAGCTTTCTCGAAATCAACTGTTACTAGAAAACCCTGTACCTTGTATACCTGTGTGTAAAATATGACATCGTCAGTAATTCTCACCGCTTCTCCTATATTCCTACCAGGCAAAAAACCAACTTGATCTACATGTATCACCTCTTCCAATACATTCTTTATTTTTTCCGCCAACACTTTAGACAAAAGTCTATAATCCACATTAAGGAGGGTAATTGGTCTGTAATTGAGAATATATAAAGGTTTTTACCTTCTTTTTTTATTATCGTTATTACACCCTGTTTCTGTGTGGTGGACAATTCACCCTTCTCAAAGGAGGCATTGAAGGAGTCCAAAACAAGGTTCCCTATATCAGGCCAAAAAATGCGATAAAATTCCACTGACAAACCGTCATTCCCAGGCGATTTGTTTAAAGACATTTTATTTTTATGATGGTTCTGCTTTAATTTGTTGCAGCGCCATCTCGTGTTTCGAATTTAATTAAGGGTGTTGTTGCAAGTTGTAATTTATTTTTCTCACTCTCTCCCTCCTCCCCTCCTTTCGTTCTCGAGGGTATTTAGTTACTTCGTTAGAACAAGGCTTGACTAGCATTTGTGCTAATTTCTAGTTCTCATTAACAACTTCACCTAATACACATATGTATGTGTATAGCTTGTACATAAAATAATATGCAGATCTATGTCTAAATATTGTTTCGAAACTATTACTGTTCAATCACAATTCCTCTTCTGTTATGTATAGTGCGTCCAAAAAAAACTTTACCCAACTTTTGTAGCTTCTATAAACTGAAGAGTTATAATTTGTGTTACCTTTAATCATATGTTATTGTAATGGAAAACTCATGCCTTGACTAATGATACCATTTTCACAGGGGCGGCCGAGCGACTTCCAAAGTGGGAGGGGGGGGGGGTGGGGGGCACCAAGAAAAAAGGGCACCTACATAGGGAAATCTCAAAGCGAAAATATACAAATAAAATTACATTGGTATATACCCCTACCTTGTGATTACAATTATCAAGGATGATTTCAATATTTGTTTCACCCTACACCATACAAGATATTGCTTAAGCATCATGCTTTGCAGCTGGGTTTGGTTGTCTAAAAAATTGTTTGCGAGCGAGCGAAGCGAGCGAGGAAAATTTTTAAGATGTGTGAGGTCGCAGTGCGAATAATTACATTTTATAAAGAGAAAAAAACAGTCCTAATAGGGTTATAAGCACATTCTCATAACGGAAGACTAAAAAGACCTTTGATAAGTAACATAAGTATATCATCTATAGATGCGTGCGAGCGTAGCGAGCGAGCTTTGGGGGAAATTGCTCTTATTTGCTTGAAATTAGCTAGGGCGCGATTGATGATGAGAGGAAAAGGGGACACTTATCAGGAAAGAAAAGGAGCATGTGCCAAAGTACAAAGAGTAATTATCAGAGGTGAAAATGGGGCACTTCTTACACCCTCAAAAAGAGGCACTCACCAGGGATGATACAAAGTCAGTCATGAGAATAGGAAATGGGCTTTTGTCGAAGGAAAAGGGGCCCCCAGCAGATTTTGATAGGGGCATTTATAAGATATTATTATGTATTTGTTAAAAGGGAAATTATCAGAGGTGAAAAGAAGCACTTATCGCATCTGAAAAGGAGCAATGCCCTAATATGAAAAGGGGCACCTATGTGAATAAAAAGGGGCACTTGTATTAAAGGAAAATGTGCATTAGTTAAAAGAAAATGGGGACCGATCAGATTTTAAAGGGGCATTTATCGGAGGTGAAGGGGGCACTTATCTGAAGCAAAAAGGAGTAACTTCTCGTATCTGAAAAGGGTCATTTACCAGAGAAGGGGCACTTATGAGAAGGGAAAAAGGGCACATGTGAAAATATGAGGTGCGCTTATCCGAGTTAAAATGGAGGAAGTTATTAAAATGGGAAGGGGCACTTCTGGCAAAGGAAAATGGGCACTTGTCAAAGTAAAAGAGGCACGTACCTCTCAGATTTCAATAGGACAATTGTCAGAGGTGAAGGGGGCACTTATCAAAAGTGAAAAGAGGCACTCATCGTACCTAACTTGGGGCACTTACTAGAGATTAAAAAGAAGTTCACTTATGAGAATGAAAAATGGACAATTATTGCAAAGGAAAATGGGAACTTGTCGAAGGAAAAGGGGCACGTGTACAAATACAAGGGCGACTTATCAGAGTTTAATAGGGGAAGGTGCATTTTTACAAATTAATAGGGGCACTTGTCAAAGTAAAAGGGGCACAATTCCTATGTAAAAAGGGGCATTTTTCCTATGTAAAAAGGGGCACTTTTCAGGTGCCTGAAAAAGAGGGGGGACACTGTGCCCCCCTTGCCCCCCCCCCCGGGAGGGCCGCCTCTGCATTAGCATAATCAACCAACTTAATTACGTGCTTTCACTGCCAGCACTCATCATCTTATATTCCATTATCATCATGAATGAACCTGCATTCAATCAGCAGATATATGAGATTTATTGTATTATTACCAACACTCCTTCTCTCCCCTTTCCTTTTCTCCTCTCCAAGTCACTCTCGTTTTTATTTTTATTTGTATTGTTGTATCTAAGTTGAGGGCTGCGGGCACGTCAAGCTACTTTGCTTATTTCTGTAGCCCTTCTGCATCTAATGTAATTTAAATATGCATTCAATATATTTGTTTAAATTCGTTTATTATCTGTATAAAATTATATACATTTGATATATATTGTATCAAACCATATTATGTTCATGAAAATGTATGATGAAAAAAAGAAAAAAGATGCAGAAACCAATAAATCAAATCAAATCAAATCAAATCTTAAATTATGACATTCTGGCGTTGGGAAATGCAGCACAGGCAATATTATTGCTTCAGAAAAAGGTTTTATCATTTAATTCAGTGACACAGTAACAAATCAGTAATACCTCATTCACACGGCCAAACCGAATCCATCCCGAAGCCGATTTTCATTCTTCTGAGACTGGAGCTTTTGCTCCCCGAGAATTCAGAAATACCAACACTCAGGCAACCGTCACCTCGTATGGAGGATGCTTCCGGATATGTAATTTCGTCGACGTACGAGGCGGGCGGGGAGGGGATGGGGGATAGGGGATATTCGGGCAACCCATCAAATTCAGGCAGCGAGTTGAACGAATTTATAATTTCTGTAATTTTCACTACATAATGTGAAAAACAAGGATGCTGAAGAGTTGATATTTGGACAAAAGGCGTCAGCTCCCTTCTATGCATCTTATCTAGTCTATTTCTGTGATGAAACTATAAGATGTCTTTTCAGAAATGAAAAGTTGAAATTCAGAAAAATGATCACCCTCCCCCCCCCCCCCCCGTCCCTGTTAAAGATGTGCCCGTTCGCTGACTTGCGAAGTTTTTATGAACTAATTTAAAATAATTTATAATCACTGTACCAATTTTTTCCCTTATTCTAAGAATGAGTACAAGGAAATAGAATTACTTGCATTCGTCACGGCTTGTTGTATTTGAGGAAGTTTACGGATATCAACTCTCTTTCTCTCTTTGTAATACAGGAGTAATATGCTGGTACTCTAAATGCTGGTTTCTCTATTGATTGCAATATTTATAGTAAATTTACAGTCATCGAGGAAAGTCTTTCTGTTATAGGGACCACTTCATTGTTGAATCTTAAAAGTCACCTAGCAGAATATTTTCAGACAAAATAAGGTAAGTTGAAACTCCTTTGTTGCTTTAATGTTAAAAATGTTGAATGTTTCTGAAATACTTTGCGTCTACCAGAACCAGTGACAAAATCGTCGTCAATCCAATAGAGAAATGCGCAGAAGATACTTTGCAGGCATCTCCATCTCTTGCCCATCCAGCTCAAGATGAATGCCGAAGCTCTAATGGAACCAGCGAAAGAGCAGATGTCTGTCCACCAGAGACCCGTGGTAATGGCCCGTCTGCTCTGCGGACATCCCAATTACTGGAGGTGATAGGGAGTGAGGAAGACGAACAAACCTCCAGTGCGAGTCCAGCGAAAGTTGAGATACCCATACCTAGAAGTGATCGTGTGATGAATGATATATTCAAGAGACAAACAAAACCTAAAGTTAGCCGAAAGACCATTGTTGTAACTAAAAATCTCTTGATAGTACTGGTGGCTTTCGTCATTTGCTTCATTCCCTATTCTGTCTGCCTGTATATCCCGACAGGATCAAATGCAGAGCCCTGGCTCATGCTCCTGCTTTTTTTGAACAGTTGCATTAATCCCATCATCTACGCCAGAAGGATTCGTGCATTTAGGGAGGTGATGGTGTGCATCTTACAATGTAGGATTGGAAGTATTCCCATGCCCATCGACTTTGTACGGCGAATGACACAAAGGAACTAAAGCAACTTTCCTGAAAGATCTACATTGGTTGCCAGTACCGTTTCGTATCCACCAGAGAGTCTATATCCCCGTTTTCAAAGCTCAAGAATACATCTCAGAATATTACATCCCAAGGGGCGTCTACGGTCATCTTCACAACGCCTACTCACCAGAGAGCTTGGGGCGACAGAAACCTCTGGTGACAGAGCACCGGCTTGTGGAGGTCGACTACTTTGGAACGCTTTCCAGTATCCCTACGCTCCATGACATACCTCGAAGTTCTTAAGGAAATCGCTAGAAACAGTGATTGTAAACCTTTTCACTCAATGTAAAAAGTAAAAATGCACTTAGAGGGTCTATACGACCATAGACGCGCAATAGAAGCTCATTTGGCTCCGCATTTTTTGGATTTTGTTATAACTGTTTTGTTTTGTTCATGTGTTTGGTAATTGAATGGAAATTTATAGATACTTTCACGTCTTTCATTGTTCTTTATGATCCAAGTATTATGCAACACTTCATTTATTGTAAGTATGTTTAAACTGAAAATCAAACATGCTCTACACAAAGTCATGTCACAATTTTAAATTGTTTTATTTCATGTTTGGAAATGAAACTAAATAAAATGAAGACAAAAATGGAATGACAAATTATTATAATTATTATTTACAAATAACACAAGGCTAGACAATGTCACATTGCATCATTGACCGCTACAACTCTTTTCCCATTCAGCTTCCGGAAAGTACGATCTGGAACTTACCACTATGACAAGTAGCAACCATATCATGATCGCAAAGACTTTCGAAAAATCAAGTCTAAGGCAATTGTAATACCCTATTGTATATACAGAGATCATTTTCAGATAACGTAATATGTTTGCACGTATCACTAGTTGATCATCATCCTCATGATCATCAAGTTTCATGTCTGTTACAGACATCAGTAGTCAGGGACCTCGATTTCTATCTGTTATAATTATGCTATTCTCAAAAAGCTTGTATTGCTAATATCATTTGTGGTTGCCCATTTGTTAGGACTTTGCAAATATGTAATGCGTTGCCTTCCCATTCTACGATTTCCAGCAATCTTGCCAGTTAATATATTTTTTTTCAAGATGATCTTTTCTGTATGATTATGTGACCAAGAATTATTAGCCTCTTTCTTATTGTTAAGAAGAGTGATAGTTTACTTTTGCTTTTCTGAACACTTCTCCATTTGTTTAATTATTTCTGTCAATAATGATATATTCACAATATTTCTCAAGAACCAGGTTATATTTATAATATAATACTCGAAATAGAATGAATTATTATTTATCTGCTATTACAAAACAATATGAATTAAACTCTTTTAGACATAAAGCTCCTTCTGTATGGAATTCTTTACCGTCAGATATTACTTCTATTAATAGTTTGAACTCATTTAAAAGAAAGCTTAAAATATATCTTATTTCTAATAATCTTACATCGTAAAAACACTCACTTACTCCACAGTGCAAATTTGTTTAGGGTTGTGCGGTCTACATGTATGTTTTTGTTTTTGCTTATGTTCTACTTTGTTTTGTTTTGTTGTTTTTTGTTATTGTTTATTCAAATACCATAAATCATTTTGTATGATTCCTATACTAGTTTTTTCTGGTGGCTGTCCAGACAAACCATCTAGGGTTTTTATACAGCAACCTAATTCCTATTTGTTTGGTTTTATTGCGGATATAGTATCGAAAATAATATCGCTAGTGATATTCGTTTGTCTCGCAATGTGGTCAATAAGGAATCTAAAAGTTCACGACGTTTCGTGTGCATCTGCAACACTTCATCTGGTGATAATAACTACTGTAAGCAAGGGTCTTTTATACTCTACGGGAGGACCGGCGGAGCGGTCCATAATTCGATCGATAATTGGAACAATAACGCACAATGCCTATTGGTCGACGCACACGGTGATCGACCAATCACCAGGCTGCTGGATTCGGCCGCTGGTTCGGCTAATGCACCAGGCCTATTGGCCGACGCATACGGTACTCAACCAATCAACGGGCCGCTGGCTCGGACCGTCTGCTGAATGGAATCAACCGGTGTTGGCTGGCAGGACGGCGAGTGTCGTGGCGGCGTATTGTCCGCATCCAAAATTCGGGGATATCGATCCCGTTGTCTCTGTTGAAATTATTAGGATTGAGACGGATATTGATAGCTTCTTTCACCCTCCGTGTATACCAATGCCGTTCCTGGGAAAGGCACTGAACCCCGTCCCAGTCTGGTTGATGCTGGTTATCCCAAGCATGTTCGGCTACGGCTGAGTTGTCAGTTCGACGGAGTCTGACGTCCCTCTTATTATGCTCAGTGATTCTTTCTTTTATCGGACGGGCAGTTTCACCGATGTAGGATCTATCACATCCTTTACAAGGGATGTTGTACACAATGCCGTCCCGACTATGTGGAGGAATTGGATCCTTGGGGCGTGTAAGTTGTTGACGTAGGGTGGTATCTGATCTGAAAACCGTTCGAATGCCATGGCTCTCTAGGCGGCGCTTGAGTTGTTGGGAGACCCCATCAATGTACGGCAAGACTGTAAAAGTCTTGTATACCTTCTGATCCCTGGGTTCCGACGATCTATTCTTGGTATTGTGTATAAAACGGCGTGGGTAACCGTTAAGACTCAGGGCACTGCGAACACGGGTCCGTTCTTTGCATGGCTGTTGTGGACTTGTCACAATGCGTGAAGCTCTGTCAAATAGACATTTCACTAGACCTCTCTTCACCGATATGGGATGGTGAGAGTCAAACGCTATGTACTGGTCTGTGTGGGTAGGCTTCCTATAGACTCATGAATAGCCTTGAACCAACCATCCAGTTCACATCAGAGATAGAGTGTGAAGGGAAGATAGCATTCTTAGACACTCTAGTTCATAGACACGACAACCATAGGCTCTCCACCTCACTGAGGTGGAGAGAGTGAGGTGGAGAGCCTATGCCCACGCCGTTTTATACACAATACCAAGAATAGATCGTCGGAACCCAGGGATCAGAAGGTATACAAGACTTTTACAGTCTTGCCGTACATTGATGGGGTCTCCAAACAACTCAAGCGCCGCCTAGAGAGCCATGGCATTCGAACAGTTTTCAGATCAGATACCACCCTACGTCAACAACTTACACGCCCCAAGGATCCAATTCCTCCACATAGACGGGACGGCATTGTGTACAACATCCCTTGTAAAGGATGTGATAGATCCTACATCGGTGAAACTGCCCGTCCGATAAAAGAAAGAATCACTGAGCATAAGAGGGACGTCAGACTCCGTCGAACTGACAACTCAGCCGTAGCCGAACATGCTTGGGATAACCAGCATCAACCAGACTGGGACGGGGTTCAGTGCCTTTCCCAGGAACGGCATTGGTATACACGGAGGGTGAAAGAAGCTATCAATATCCGTCTCAATCCTAATAATTTCAACAGAGACAACGGGATCGATATCCCCGAATTTTGGATGCGGACAATACGCCGCCATGACACTCGCCGTCCTGCCAGCCAACACCGGTTGATTCCATTCAGCAGACGGTCCGAGCCAGCGGCCCGTTGATTGGTTGAGTACCGTATGCGTCGGCCAATAGGCCTGGTGCATTAGCCGAACCAGCGGCCGAATCCAGCAGCCTGGTGATTGGTCGATCACCGTGTGCGTCGACCAATAGGCATTGTGCGTTATTGTTCCAATTATCGATCGAATTATGGACCGCTCCGCCGGTCCTCCCGTAGAGTATAAAAGACCCTTCTTACAGTAGTTATTATCACCAGATGAAGTGTTGCAGATGCACACGAAACGTCGTGAACTTTTAGATTCCTTATTGACCACATGGCGAGACAAACGAATATCACTAGCGATATTATTTTCGATACTATATCCGCAATGAGTAATATATTTAGCAATATTGTACTATGTTAATAATATTTATGTAAAAGTAATATTTTTATGTTACTGTTTTTTACTATGGAATTAATTTTTATTTAAAAAAAAAGAAGAAAAAAAAGGTCTATGTAGCCTCTAATCCTCTTTTTAGCTCTTTGTTTATGGTCCAACACTCACATTCGTAGAGACGAGCTGACCAGATATATGACTTTAAGACAAGGATTTTGGTTTAATGGTCCTGTTCTTATTTTGTATTACTGATTTCATCTTATTAACTGTATCCTGTGCCATTACCATAGATTTATTTATTTCATGAATACTTTTCCCATTTGATACTAAATTGTAACTCGGAAATGTAAAGGTGTTTACTTGCTTTATTTTGATATTTTTGAGATAAAACAATATATTATCATACACATTGTCTTTTTGTTGTATAAATCCAAGCCTCTATTAATACTTACTTTTGAATTCTGCTGCTAAAATTGTATCATCTGCATAGCAAATTTGTTTATATTCTGGCCTCCAACCTAAACACCTAGGTGATAGACAAGGCCATTGCACTTACCTTGTGTTCATTTGTTGAAAGTCTTTCCGATCGATCGTACGTGTTTCATGTATCATGTGTAAAATACAAAGGTCTCTTGCCCGCTCTCAAGATGTCTGCCTTTTTATTATTTATTAAAATAACAAGGGCAAATGAAAATATGAAAATATAAATAATGAATTACGTTCTTTTACAGATAATACTGATTTTTTGTTTGGAGAAATATGTTAACAGATTTTGGCTCCACACTCAGCCATAGGACAATACATAAACATCGTGTAGATATTTCGATAAAGTTTCATTTAAGTTTGAAATAAAATAAAATTCTACCATTCACAACTATGAATATAATCGTGTTACTTAAAAACTTTTAACGCACGCAGACCGACAAAAATATGAAAAAATGAGTAGAAACAAGGAAGTACTGGGTCTAAGATACTTTCCATTTCACTTTCAATACTGTTGCACAAAATAAGCTATGATCTCAGCGGAAATAGTTCTAGGTCAATACCTCTCGTGGAAAAAAATGAGACCATTTCCTTAAAGGTTACATGAACTATTCGCATAACCCGAAAGAAGTGCTTGTAGACTTTGACATTTTGATTTCTTTTCCATTTCATTTCAGTTATTCTAAAACAATGTGAGCATATATAAGTGCAAGTATTAGCTAATAACAGCATTAAAATCATAATAATCTTTATTAGATGGTGGAATACATTACACAGCGTAATGCTTATTGGCAGGGTGCAAGTGTTTACAGAATAAAAGCAATGTACCGTATTACATAAATTCAAATATTGAAGATTTACACATCACTCACCAAAACACGTTGAGGTATATCGCGCACACACACGCACACACATACACACACACGCACACGCAGACAGGCACACACATCCACACACACAAACATACGAATACACACCGACACATACACGCACACCCACGCACAACAAAAACATACACAGAGCTGGTACAGAGAAAAAGAATAGATGAATCGATATCAGAAATAAGGAACGCAGCAATGAGAAATAATGTAGATCTTTGATGCTATCGTTTTACACATTTTAAGAGCAATAATATATTACTTTAATAATAAGAAATCTTGGTTTGACAACGTCAACCATTGTATATAGGTAAGTGTAAAGACAGAAGCAGATCATGGGCAATTGTAGAACGTATAAGGCACTGGTTTTTTTAACTATGACCAAATAGCTAAATGACCCTTTGACAGCCTGAAACTTTACAAAGATGAAGAATTAGAAATCAGTTACAACTTTTTTTTGTAGCATGGACCTAGGTTAACCTCCCATAGCTTAACGAAAAATTTTCATTGTTGCTTTATGTGCATGAAGTATCCCTGAACAGCCAATTGTTTACGGAATTTTGTAACAAAATTGACATACCTTTTTGGTTGGAGCCGAAAAAAATATATGCCCACAAACAATATGTTTTTTTTTCTATTGATGATTAATGAGCATGGGTGGATCTTAAAGAAAGTTAACAGTAATCTGAATTAACTCCTGTATTTTGATGGAACAGTGCAATTGAAAATGGTGTTTCGGACGTTACATTTTCCGTAAACAATGTAGACCCTCATTTAACCCACTAGAACAATCAATTAATGAGATTGTTTATGGTTTGAATAAGCTTATTAGTTACTCCAAGTCATTAAATTAAAAGAAAATATGATTTAATTGTAGTAGCGCTTATATTAGAAATATATTCAAAATTTGAAAAAGTTGTCTCATTTTCCGTAAACAATTTTGTAACGTCCGAAACAACCTTCAATTTGAAGTAGCAGAAAATATATGAACTGCAGGACCTATCTTTCGTAGCATTTTTTAAACATTTCATGGCGGCTACCCACCTAAAAAAAGAAATTTGCAATACATCATTACAATACTATTTCATAGTTAAAACCAATTTTCCGTTAACAGTTGTAACGTCCGAAACAAATGTAACGTCCGAAACAAAAAATACCAAATAAATGATGATAATCCATATTTGAGGGTATCTGGAGTGAATAAATCATTATGAAATAAGTTATTATAAGTCTTAACACAAGTCAAAACACAAATCAGGTCTTTCAAATCCAATAATTTTGTGTAAACTCAAGAAGGGTGTTTCGGACGTTACACTATTTGATTGTTAACACATAGTTTGCAAATTTCAACTAATTTTCGATCATATGTGCAAGTTACGATTTCACAATGCACACTCCTGTTAAAAACACTATTTTGATAATTTCATTTAGATCTAAATATAAAAATATGAAGAAATATGATGCAAAAATCAAATTTTCCGTAAAATATCTAAATTTTCTGAAAAATTGACTTATAAAACATAAAATATTGAAGCCACACTTTGTGGTGCAAGGCATGGCTGGCTGCTTTAGTATATCCTTAATTGTAATTTATCCAAAAAAATCTCAATAAAAGTGACTCATAAAAATTATTCAGCCATTTTAACAGCACTTTCTGGTACGCTGTTAGCACGTTTCGGATGTTACATTAAACTGTTAACAGACATTTTCATACTTTAACTAGTTCAAATGAGGGGCAAAGATAGATGTGAGAATAGCAAATTTCAATTTTTCAACCTCTCCTCTTGCTATTTACATTGCTGTGTGTTTGCAAATCATCACGTTTTCATTTTTACAGAGGTTGTTCCAAATTATGTCATATAACCAAAGATTGTATGGTCAATCTAGACTATTTGGTAGGTTACAAAAGCTCAAAATCACCCACTTAAGCAATACCCAGTGTACATGTACATGACACTGCTATGATACAGGTATATAAAGTTGATAAAATCAAGCAAATTAAAATGTTTTTCTAAAAATTTATGGGAAATATGGATTTTCATTTGAAAATACCTTTTAAAAAGGGCACTCAGTACACGTAACTAATCTGTGTAGAAAGTACATACATGTATAAAAGAAAAGGGCATTACCAGTAATACCTTATTTAATGATCCTAAACATATAGTATGTAGTATCTTCCTCAAGTGTATGCATACATACAAAATGTATAAGCTAGTGTAGGGATTTATTTTGAACTTCTGAAACTCCCCTTCATATCCATGATTCATCCCTTTCATATTAATAGGTCATCCCTCATTCACATTCACCCTTTTCATCCACCATCCTTTCATCTGTCTATCTCTCTCTCTCTCATTGGTTTCAATGTTCACCTGATGCAGTCAAGCTAAAATAGTATAATTTACATATACTATGAATATTCAATATATACCCTTTGTTTATGTTTGAATATTCAAGAATACTTTGTGATGTTGATTTATACTTGTATGGGACTATATGAATATTTATTGATTTCTTCTACTTTGCATGGAATGTATGTGGAATGCTACATAAAATGCTGTAATGCTTTTACACATTAAAACCTGGTTAGTTAGCCAGTAGTTATCAATCCTACAACATGTTTGATGGGCTGCCTCTGTGTTAAGAGTGCTAGGAATTATCTGTTAGAACCGCAACCCTACACTAGTGTGAAATATAAATGGGCTGTCCGTTTTTGTGTTTTTTTTCCTCTACGAATCGTCAAAGTTGGGGGTGCGGCGCTGCGGCCTTATCGCCGGCAAATACGGTACATGTTTAACCTACACTGTATATTGTTTGTCACCTGTGATATAGGCACAGCAAGAGTTAAGATCTATCAACCAACCAACCGACCAATCAATCAATCCATCCATTCATCAATCGGTCATCAATTAAATAAATAAATAAATAATTATTTAAGAGCATTAAAAAATGTTGTCGTTTGAAACAGCCTCCTAATACAAATAGTGGTAAAGGATGATTGTTACTACAGTAGTATTATAACCTAAAACATACACAATTTAAAAATACATCTAAAATGTCTCATTCTCGAGATGTACATAACTTAGGATTCACTTATTTCTTATTACCGTACTTACATGACTGGGGGTACTTTTTTATAGTTTTATTTTTAAAAAGATTTTTCAATGTTTTGCTTACATACATGTATGTGTTAGTGATATTATTGAATGACACACTATATAGTTTTTGAAGGCAAAGAACATGAGCAAGCTGATTAAACATCTATATTGTAGAGTTTGTAGAAATTGATGATCTCATTGAAATGTTAACATCGTGTAACATCCGAAACAAACCAATTAAGGTATACATTTCACACTGTTGTTCATAACATGCAATAAAGAGTATGTTTCTAAGTGAATTTTCTAAGGAGTTTTGATGACTACAATTGCTATTAGCTTCATATTTCACTCTGTTAGATCACATAAGCATTTTTAACTACACGTTCTTGAAATTAATTATATACCTTGCATAAATTGAGTGGTCGATGAAGACAAACTTGGTATACATGTGCTAAACTAATTAAAACTGCACAATTTTTTTCCATAACTGTTACAGAAGTATTTTTCTGCAAACAAATAATGTAACTGAGGTCAATAATACCTAAAGAAAAGCAATTAACTTGAATAAAGTTATAATGTTAACAGTGTGTAACGTCCGAAACATCAGTGGTGTGGCATATGAAAATTATTAGGCAATGCACTGGTTCCCAATTTTTTTGCATGTATTTACCTTATATCATCAGTTGTTATAATAAAATAAGTTTGACCTAAGAAAAGAGCATTTTACCTATTGAAATAAAAACTTGTTATTGTCAAAACCCTAATTTAGAGCTATTTTTCACTTTCAAAGGATACAAAATCTGTATTTTTCAAGATAGAAACTCAAAAATTTGCATGAATAATCTCTGAAACATATTCTTAAAGACCCAACATATTTAAAGGTGTAGTTAATAGCAAATGAGTTTTATATCACAGTTAGTAGATATGCTATAGTTCACAATAAAATTGTAAAAACTCAAAGTATTCATATCTGGTGAATAAATAAGGAGATAGATTAAGGTCCAGAATTTGCATTTCTCAAAAATATGATTAGTCCTGATCCTAAAAATACAAGTTTGAAGTGAGTAAACATAATTTCATTTTGGACCCATTTGTGGACACATTTGGTATAAGTTAAAAAAAACCAGTGCCATAATGACATCGGAGAACTTTGCTTTTATACTAAACTAGCATTCTGGTAATGTAAGAAGGTGTAAATTGATTTTTTTGTTTTTGTTTAAAAGCAAAGTTATCGCCTAGTATCCGGGCTAGTTTACATGTTTAATTTGAAATTATCAAATACATTTAAATTAACATGGGCACAGAAATACTAAAGCAAAGCAAATACATGCTAACATATTTTGCAAAGGCAAGTCGTGATGTAACGTGAATTTCAGTAGAAATAAATGGACTTAAACAGAATTTGAAAAAATATGTCTACCTTTGTTTTTGTTATTCGATATGATTACAAAACATCTAACATTTAAGTTAATGCAAAGAAAAAAAGAGTAAAACATTACAGGATAGACCTGCATTTCATTTCCTTGTCCTTTATTCTTTATTCAACTAAAATTGTCCCTCTTACAAAGGCGACTACAGAATTTGTATTGGGTCCAATTCCAATATACAATGATGACAAGCAAAAATAATAAATATACAAACACAATCAAAGGAGTCGTGTAAGTCATAAAAAGAAGGCGAGGAGGGGGGGGGGGGGGGGGGGGGAGGTTCATCCAATACAAAACAAACTTTGGTAATCAAAAGAGGGGAATCTGACCCCATCGACCCCCTAATTCGGTCCCTCCTTTACCAGATAGAGGTACCACATGAAGACCATTTTCCGATTACTTTTAGTTCCTTCACTTGGTTGTATAATCACTGATTACTGAAATTTTCATAGATTTCCATTCTCTTGGCTGTTGATAAAGGATTAAATCTATTTCATCAAACGGCTGTGTAAACAAGGAATGTGCAACTGTCAGTTGTTTTCAGGGTACATGTATAAATAAATAAAACAGTATAGAACAAATCGAATAGGTCCTTGGGATGTAGAATTGTCGCGGATTTGCCAATTTACGTCTGATTGATCACAACTTTTAAAAATCATAATTGTCTTAATTGCAAAGATGTTCATAGCTTTCTTCTTTCTAACGGATTTTCCTAAAGCATTCCGCTCTTTTAATTCCGCTTTTTGTAAAATTTCAAGGTTAAATTATCTCGAAATCTGGTTGCCTTCTGTGTTACAGGATATTGTCATATTTTCCATGGAATACATGTTAAATATGGTTTCCAGCTAATGACACATTAGTATTCCTATGGAGCATCTCAGCTTTCAACAATATCACTTTCACTTCGTAATTAGTGTGTTTTCCTGACTGACAACATTGCGAAGTTAGAAATCATTCATGAAAGATTGAGGACTGTGGATGCTGGCAATTAAGGCATCTCGAGTCATTTGAGTTCGGTTGAACAACGAAAGAGTTAGATGTGACGATTATTATTTGAAAGGGTAAGTATAATCTCTGTAGGCTACTTTGCAGCTTGCTTTATATATTAAGGAAATACCACCTTGTCTGTTTAATTTCAAGGATCCACTTAAAGAGAATGAGTTTTATTCACACCTGTTAAGTATTGGCTGCTTTCACTTAGAGAATGAGAAACAAGTGTAAACGCAGTGAACAACACTACTACTAGTCTAAACGCAGTAACCAACAACTGCTGCAAGTCTAAACGCAGTAATCAAGAACTGATACAAGTCTATTGTCACACCTTGACGATTTAGGCAGCGTATGCCCACATGTGAACAATGTTGCGAATACGCTGGCGTACGTCGAATAAGTTCTGGGTAATAGGGTTTCACACCGGGCCATACGTAGAGTTTTTTGTTTAAATTATTTTAAAACCTTGTTTTGACAGGAAACGAAAACCGCGATGTCATATATAAACACTTTGTTGACACGCAAGACAAACCTTGTTTATGTTATATTCACATAACCCTCAGTTGATAATCTTGTTTTTAGTTTCCATTTATTAAAGATAGAGTTGAGTTCTGATCATGCGAACAATTATAGACATTTGTTGTTGTTAAGAGGATGGTTATGTACAACCGGTGTACATTGTGAGCTTTTTGAATCCTAAAAATGATAAGAAATCGAATAATCTTGATAGAAGCCACGATCATTGCACACATAATTGGGTATATTGTTCATAATACCATTATGTCATTAAAAAAAAACACTTGATTGATAACGCAAGATTGAAGTCAAAACTTTTGTTTAAATCATTTCAACATATTGCTCCGGTTGTCTCATTTTCGCTCGCTGGACGTTTATAGCAGACGGCAATCGGCGGATTAGACGACACTTAGTAGTGAATTTGTATGTGAGATTGCTTTGCTAAATATAAAATACAAGAACATTTTCCATATCTTTAAACTATCACTGATATCTGATAATTAAACAGTTATTAAAATAAACCTACCAAACTACATAATACAATGAAATACTTGACTTAAAGTAGGGGAGTTTGATGTGGTGCACAATTGCACCCTTCTGTAAATAATCGAATAGTCCATGGCGATCATGAATATTCATGTTTTTGCTTACCTCGACAAAATGCTTGCCTGTACTAAATGGAAAAATTACGGTGGGGGGTTGGTTGAAATGGACATAATGAACCGATCAGAACTGATCTATGATAATTCATGCTTCCTATCCTTCGTGTGCTTGACCTATAATCTTACAATCGCGTGGTAAATTGCGTCCAAAGTTCGACTTGTTACACATGTGTTATATAGGCAATGGCGAGCTAGCGACCTATTTTGACCAAATTACGGTGGGTGAACTTTCAAAAGTCAATGGGACATGAGGGTTCCAATGAAAGAGCAAGTGTCAACGTACGTCAGGGTGGATGTGCTTTTCGTTTAAATTTTTTTTTTTAAAACGATTTTGTTGGTAAAAGTCCATATTCTAACATGTTAGGAGCTGGACTCTGACGATAGGGGGGCGTTGTCAAAAGAGACTAATCGGAGCTATATGAAACCTTGTTTTTTCTTCAATCATTGTATTCAATCTCAAATTATATGACGTTACACTTCAGTAAATGCACTTTGTAATGAATTCCCCTCCACTTCCCTTCTCCTTCCCTTTTCCCCCCATTTGTATTGGTGTTCAGGTTTTCTCTGCTTATCTTTTCCTTTTTTTTTTCATTTCTCAAAAATACATAGTATACTTTTTCAGGGGTTGACGTTCATATTAAAGGCTAATTGCCATTTATGTTAACCCCTCATTCCCATAAATTTTGGTTTGCTCCTCCCTTTGCAATTTTCTTCTAATCAATCTTTTATGTATATCAAGTTTGTTTGTCAATTTTTTTTCATGGAGAATGAAATAAATGGAATTAAATGAAATATATGGGACTACACATACATGTCGTATTTCGAATATGGCTTTTTAGCCATTAACATACCAATACATTGCACCACTTAACCAGGAAAAAATCATTAAATTGATAGCACTAGTATTCAGTTTCGATTTCTCAACAAAGAAACAATCATAAAATTATTGTCATATGTGAGCACTCCGTGATTAATTAGAAATGCTAAATCATGTTCTGATTCAATGATTTGAAATCTGATGTCAAAAGAACTTATGGAAAAAGTGGCATGCATGTCATACAGGCTGCCGGTCAACCAGTCAGATATCGCGAATAAATGGGTTGATGTTTCATATATTGCGTTGTAGTACCACCGTTTATTCATTTTCAACAAAACTGCCATTGGATGAACATTACTTAAGTTATCGATCGGAAACCAGATGGGTATTTTTTCGCATATTTAATGAGCTATGACCTTTGACCTTTGACCTACATACTCAGAAATCGAACTTAGGCTGTACATGTATTTTGATACCATAAACCTTCATATCAAATTTCATTAAAATCCGTCAAACAATACTAAAACTATGGATCAGAAACCAGATTCACATATTTAATGAGCTATGACCTTTGACCTACATACTCGGAAATTGAACTTAGGCTGTGTTTTGATACCATGTACCTTCATATCAAATTTCATTAAAATCTTTCAAACAATACTCAAGTTATGGATCGAAAACCAGATTCGCATATTTAATGAGCTGTGACCTGTGACCTACTGCTCGGAAATTGGTCTTAGGCTGTGTTTTGATACCATGTACCTTCATATCAAATTTCATTAAGTTCCGTCAAACTTTACTAAAGTTATTGATCAGAAGCCAGATGGGTATTTTTTCGCATATTTAATGAGCTATGACCTTTGACCTTTGACCTACATAATCCGAAATCAAACTTAGTCTGTATTTTGATATCATGTACCTTCATATCCAATTTCATTAAAATCTGTCAAACATTAGTAAAGTTATCGATCGGAAACCAAATTTGTTACAAATGGACGCAAGGAAGGAAGGAAGGAAGAAAGGACGGACGGCAGCGTTTTTATTTACCCTCCGACTTCGTCGGCGAGGGGATAATTATCACATTTTTTAGAATTTTTAGAATCACGTCACAGAAACACGTGAAGCGTTAGTGATAGTTTTAGTCAAAATATCTGCGTGAAATTCACGTGAATATTACGAGGCTGCCTTGAGATGAAGCATGTTCTTCATTCACGTGAAATTTACGTCGAAGAGGAAATATGTTACAGTAGCCCGCGTTCAACCCAATAATTACGCAAATGTTACACAATAAATGAACCAAAATAATGACGTTCTCTTCCCGTTTCTGAACATTGTGTTTTGGATCTTCCATAATTACGTCCAGGCGCGCCGGAAGCAGTTGGGGATTAATAACTATTTTTCACAACTAAATATCGCGGATTCACAGCTTAGATTAGTAATCATCTGGAGCCACGTGATCATCACCAAGAAAGTTATGGTAACTTTGAAACCATTCAAAAAGGTGTTTTAAGACACCTAATAATAACTATTTTTCACAACTAAATATCACGGATTCACAGCTTAGATTAGTAATCAGCTTGAGCCACGTGATCATAACCAAGAAAATTTATGGTAACTTTGAAACCATTTAAAGAGGTGTGTAAGACACCTCAGGATTACTTATTTAATACAACCAGAGATTCACGGACGACACAATTAGACGATTAGCCGGTGTAAGTAACGTGATTATTACCATCAACCTTGGATAACCTGTGAAACCAATCGATAAAGGTGCTTAAAAGACCAAATAATTACTTATTTATCCCCACCATCGGTTAACGGACAAAAAACGCGTTGCTTGGTCAAGTGGATATTTGGTCATAAACACTTGATTTACAGAGGTAAGTGGAATCACGTTACTCCAGTCGCGTGATAAATTGGTGATTTTTAGGTGCGATGAAAACGTGAACAGGAGTACCTTTAAAAAAAATGAAGGCACGTGTCGATAACGTTTAAATCTAGTTCAAAAAGCACCATACTTTAAAATCACTTAAAATACATTCCCAAAAGAGGTTATTTGTTAGTGTTCTGCTTATTTGGAATGGTTTTCACGAAAGATCAATACTTGCACTATTCCATGACTTGTCATATAGGTCCTGCAGTCTCCATCAGTTATTACCTTCAGAAAGGCCTTAAAAAACATCTTTTGTGCAGTTTGTAGTTGCAGTTCTTATTATATATGTATTTAAGTAATTTTAATTTTCATTCACTCTAAGCGATTTGGGCCTTTTTGGAAAAGCACGGTATAAGTTATAATAATACTAATAATAATACAAATATTTCAACAATAAAATATTACAATATAACCTAGGCCGCCCAGCGACATAAAATATATTAAACTTGACAAAATGTAATGTTTTCACAAATTCTTAAACATAAAGAGAAACAAACAAACTGAGCAAGGACACTCCGAAACATTTGTTAAAATGAAACCATTTTTTCACGAAATTAGTTTCTTGAAGATTTGTTTCTGTATACATCTTTCCATATAGTTTTAACAGCTGACATAACTTTATCAAACAGTGGTTTCTGATTTTTGCATTGGCTGAATAGATTTATTTCTTACAATAACGAAAGTTACAATTCAAAGCGTTGTTATGACTTCCTTTCAAGCCAAACGATTCATTTTGGTTTGTGAGTTTGGCCTTTATATTAGTCTTACTGAAAAACCATTGCTCTAGTTTTGACCATATTATATTTGAATATAGGCAGTATAACAAATATGCATACTTGTCGCTTCACTACGGTTAAGAAATGTACAATGTTTATTAGTAAATATTTTGAATTTCAGCAATAAATCTTTCATGTAAAGCATTCTGTGAAAGATAATAAACTGGAACCACCTAATATGCATATCAACAGATGACCGATATAGAGAGTCAGACAGTATGATAGTCGGATAGTCGGATCGTAGTCGAATCGAGAAGTGTGCACTGGGCTTTAGGCAAATGTGACTTTGACAGATTTATTATCGTGTCTTATAATGCTGCCTACGATGAATTATATTCAAGTAAATATCATATCCTATCATACCAGCATACCTTTATTCATGTGGTACAGGATTTACTTTCCCATTTATTCATGCTGTATAAAATGGTCCACATTATTTGCCGGTCTGTTTGCAGCCAGAAGGATTCATAACTAATAAAAACTCATACTAACATATACATTTCAACACATAGTTTGATAACACTCTTCTGACTACAAACAGGGCTGTCAAATGGGCCTATTGTATGTCCGCTTTAATCATGTTCATTTTCCAGGTAGAAGTTCTCAAGCAACATATTATCCCTTTAATAAATAAACATACAGTTGTATAAACATTTTTCTTTCAAACTGATAGTATTCTTCTTTTACAATCTTTGCGGATTCATCCAAAGGATAGCCATGACAAGTCAAACTTTCCTGCCATTTGCTTATTTTAAATTTTAAATCTTTGGGCTTGGACGGCGGTCAGAAATAGTCCATGATTCGTATTACAAAGAGCAATGGCTTAGATCGTTTCCAACTTTATATACTATGATTAATCGAACCACGAAGGAACAAAACTCTAAATTGTTGTTTAAGTTAGGTGAGAAGATATGATACATTTAAATACTTTCTTTAACAATTACTTGGTTTTTCCTACCTTAAATATATACGTCAACCCAGTGCATACATTTATAATGAACGATTCAGAAGTGAAATATTTTTTCAGTCAAATGCAACTGTAGTTTTCAAACATTGCATGGAAACATTTGGTTCACCCAAATTACCTTTACAATTTGTCAGAAAATAAATTGATATAATTTGAAGCTCTGTCTATTAAATGGTATTTGTTCTTTTCTTTGTAAATTATTTTCAGAAAAGCTTTTAGTTGATCACAGGCTAAAGATGGCAGATGAAAGCACTCCTCCTACGTCGGCCATTGATCTATCAAATGGTAGTCTTCCAGGCGGTACTTTTAACGATCAGCCTTTAGCCGTCGCCCAACATGTTGTTCTCTGTATCATCTTTCTAATAATCAGCATCACAGGAATCATCGGAAACTCCATCGTGATCCTCGCCATTGTTCTCTCTCGCAAGCTCAGGTCGACTTTCAACTGGTTTATCCTGAACCTTGCATGTGCCGATCTGTTGACGTCGATCTGCCTTCCCTTTTATGTTGCAAGTTTGCTGATCAGTGAGTTTGAATGGAACATTAAATTTTGGATTTTTGTCATATCGGCCTGTATTGGCGTAAGCCTTTACGACCCATGCTTTCATTGGCTTCACCAGTTGGTATTTCATCACGAGAAACCAAGGAAAATCCAAGAAAATTTACACAGCTCGAAATTTATGCCTCATGATTGCATTCATGTGGGTGTTTAACTTTTCCTTTTCCTTCGTTATTGTCGTAATAGACGAAGAAAAACGTGTCTTTCCCGTAGCCGTTTCGATTTTCGGGCATTTTGCAATTGTTGTCACAATGTACCTAAAGCTATGGAGATTCATTGCACACCGAGCGAAGAAGTTGAGGCTTACGAAAAAAGTCGACGAAAAGATACAGAATGAAGTATGCAAGTACACCTTATGCCCCGATGAAAACAAAGTTACACAACAAGGTGGTTTGGTTAATGAGAATACTGTTTTGAGGGCATCTCATTCGTCCGAGAATTTAGGAAGCCAAAACTGCGAACTATCAAAATGTGAAAAATCTGGTCAGCTGGAGAACCCCATGCAGGATGCGAAGACTTTGACGGTATCCCCATCTCTAGAAGTGATAGAAAGCACAGGTGGCGAATCTGACAGAGGAGCGAAAGAAGTACCAGTACGTGTCGAGGGATCAGAAACCAAATTACCTCTCAAGAAACAGACAGAACCTAAAATTGACAAGAAGCTTCTTGCTGTAACCAAGAATCTGTTGGTAATTCTTGTTGCTTTTGTCATCTGCTTCATTCCTTACGCTGTAACCCTATGTTTAGCGCTATCTTACAGCGCAGATTCTTACAGCGCACTTTCCTGGCTTTCGACCCTAATATACCTTAATAGCTGTATTAATCCCATCATCTACGCCAGAAGGATTCGTGCCTTTAGGGAGGTGATGGTATGCATCATAAGATGTAGGCTTGGGAGCATTCCCATGCCCATCGACTTGGTAAGGAAAATGAGAACCACTGGCTGAAAAAAATAACTTGCAATCGGTCGGTGGAACTTAAAACAAGGACAAAACCCTACTGGAGACAAGTTCCACATTAATTATCGGCAGCCAATTTATTCAGAAAAAAAAAAGAAACAATGCTTGTTCTAGTTTTTTTGAATGACTGATAATAATATATTATAATAGTGCAGTAATATTTTCCTAATATGTAATTATGATATATTTTAGTCTTATACATTGTGTAATTATGAACAATGAATTATGTTGTATTTATTTCGTTTATCAAATGATAAAAGTCTTTGTTATGATTATGTTGCAGTTTGTATAAACTAAGAGTATTTAAATACTTTGCTTCTATGTTATGTATACGAAAAGGTATTGGAGTTTTGAGAAATTAATCCAATTAATGCTTTAAAAAAAAAAAAAAAAAAAAAAAAAAATCTTGAATGTGTACCAAAGCATGTAAATTGGTGGTGCCGTGGTAAAGTGATTCATTTACTAGACTCTTAGTCCAAATATTCAGGGTTCGAATCTCAGCGCTAGATATGACACCCTCCATCCAGGGGTAAAAAGGGTACCTGGCAAGGCAATTGCTGGGGGAAATAATAGCTATAGGGAAAGGGCGGTATTAATACTGTATTACTAATCAGTATTCATCATTTTCTTAAGGTCCTTTGATATATCATATCCAGTGGAGTATCCAGCATACACGTAATATGGAGCCAGTGTTTATCCTCTAAAAGATAAAATACATTGTAAAATACCTTTTTATAACACGGGGTGCCCGGTTAGGTTCCAGAAAGAAAGAAAAAGTTTCAATTTGAACGATCACACTCCCTATGGTTAGGGTTGCCTATGACATATTAGGCTGCCATTGGCAGTGAAGGTACAATAAGTATTAACCAATGTTCTGAATATACCAATAATTCAAGTGTGTATTTACAATTTGTATTTGTACGATATCTTAATCTTAGAATTAGATATTAGTGTTTTTGTATAGATATAAGTAAATATGTACACATCAATAATGTCAATGAACACAAATGAGTGCATGTATGAATGTATATTTTATTTATTCACGGTTAAAAACAAAATACAATAATTGTTCCCGCATTTAGCAAAGACTGTTTTTTTCAGCGAGGCCGCGATTACATAAAATTCGAACAAGAGAATATAAGACAATGAAAATACAATTTACAAACAAATATTATTAATTACCAATGATTTATGTGTGTATTTACAATTTGAATTTGTATGTTATCTTAAATGTATTAGGTATCTTAAAGTTAGACATAATTTTGTTTGTATAGATATAAGTAAATATTTACACGTCAATAATGTCAATTGACACAAATGATTGTAATCGTGTACTGTATAACAATGTATTTTGCACAACTTCCATCTCATATTATCGAATACAAAAAGAGATGATAAAACATATTATACTACATAAGTATACTAAGTCTAGTGAACAATTTGTGGGATGAGATTTTGATGAGAAGTGGAAACACCACTGCAGATAGATAATTGTGTATTTGTGTTTATACTATAGTATTATGGTTTGTTGTCAGTTTGTTTGTATTACTTGACTACTAAGAAAGCATGGGCATGATTGTAAGTAAGCTCCCAGTCACCGATGCTGCGGCTGTAAGTCACTTTAGAGGGCCTTGAAAATGATAGCTGCCCTACCAAAGGGCACTGGGACATCGACTTGGTATCGAACCCGGGACCTTCTGGTTACGAGACCTCTGGTCACCACTGAGACATGTTTTCATAGTGTGTTATAAATATGCGTTTTGTGCCCTCTCTGAATGGAATTATAATTACTAAAGATGCAACACATTATACGAAAGAAGATTGATGATGATGACGATTGTTATGTTTGTCACTGACTCCGATGAGTGTAAGACAAAGAACTTAAGTATTTCTGTATTCGTTGCTATTCGATTATAGAATAAAGGATTTTTTTCTTTTTTTTAAAGATAGCGTGAGGTAGAAAAGGAAGCGCACTAAAATATTTGAGAAGGTGCAATGGCTCAGGGGCAGAGCAGTGGTCTCGTAACTGGGAGGTCCCTGGTTCGAGACCAAGTCGATGCGCTAGTGCCCTGGGTAAGGCATTAATACTCTTACCAAGTCATGCGGAGATGACTTAAAGCCGTTGGTCCCATATTTGCTTATTTAGAAGCCTACAATGCTTTCTTAACAGTCAGGTATACTTGGAAGGGTTGAAGGAGAAAAAAACTTGCACACTATCACGTAAATGTGGAAACTTTAGGGAATCAAGTTATGTAAAGATGGTTATGATAAGTTGATAACATATGTTCTGCGTATGAAATTAAAAATGCAAGCAACATATATTTGAAGCAGACATCTGGGTAGGAGAAAATATGAAGTGAATGAAATGTTTAAAATTTGTACTTGCGCTTAAATGTAAGATTATACTTAATAAAATTCTTAAATTCGTAGTAATTTCTTGGTAGTATCTTTGTAATCTCTGTAGTATAGTTTACTGTTCATTCTTTGAAACAAAAATATTCGTGGGTATAAATAAACCTATACACTAATTTTTTGTACCAAAGTTTCTTTTGACGACTGAAAAGCTTGTCGGGGTTGCCCGACATATCAACGCCTAGTGCGTGCAAAGTGAATTCCATCCATAGAGATGCCATTTTGCTGGTTTATCAAATAGTTGGTGACCAAGGGTTCGGAAGGAGGGGGGGGGGGGGGGGGGTGGGATATGCATGCATTGAAATTCATTATTAAACCGGTCTAAAGATTAAAGACTCTGGATTAAGCCTGGAGGCTGCCCAACACCAAGCCCAGGACAGAAATGAATGGAGGCAGACCACCCGTAGGAGCGCAAGGGGACACTCCGTCCTGTGCACTTAAGTCAAGTAAGTCAAAGATTAAAGTACGGGAAGGAAAGACCTCGCAAAGTTAGTTTGTGTTGGATATACCTGAACAATGTGCATAATACATGTATACATGTATATTTATGGCAGTGATAACGAAATGTTGGAATAGAGAAGAGAAGAGAGGGATAAGGAAGAGCAAGAAAGAGAATAAGAGAGTGGTAGAGAGAGAGAGAGAGAGATAGAGGGGGATGTGGTGAGGGAGGGAGAGGAAGCGAAAGAGGAAGAGAGAGAAAGAGAGATAAAGTGATAGGGGTGATGGTATTGATAGTGGAGAAATAGACCAATTTACTACCATATTCAAATTTCATGCATACTGTTTAAAGAAAGGTTGTTCTTGACACCCCAACAGATTTCCATCAACTTAAAGCCGTCGGTCCCCTACTTGCTTACTATTTGCTTGCTTAGAAGCCTACAATGCGCCCCCACACCCTTATATGATATTTTTGCCGGGGGCTTCTACCCTAATGTCTTTTATTAGGTCCTAAGGAAGCCCTGTGCCAAAAATGGTGCTTTTATCCGGCAAGTAACGAAAATCGATAAATTTGACGCTTTAAAGCCACCTGACTATGAGCGGTCTCTTTCTGTTTCTCATCCCCTCCCGTGATCGCATTTTATCCAACCCTCACTCCACGATGGTTCTGCTTCAATTTGTTGCAGCGCCATCTCGTGTTTCCATTCAATTAAGGGTTTTGTTGCAAGTTGCATTTTCCTTTTCTCACTCTCTTCTTCCACCCCTCCTTGCGCTTACGAGGGTATTTAGATAATTCGTTAGAACAAGGCTTGACTAGCATTTGTGCTAACTTATAGTTCTCATTAACAACTTCACCTAATACACATATGTATGTGTATAGCTTGTACATTAAATAGTATGCAGATCTATGACTAAATATTGTTTTAAAACTATTACTATTCAATCAAAATTACTCTTCTGTTATGTACAGTACGTATTAACAAAAGTTTACCCAACTTCTTTAGCTTCTAACTGAAGAGTTATAATATGTAAACATATGTTATTGTAAAGGAGAAATTATGCCTTGACTAATGATACCATTTTCATAATTTTGCTGCCAAGGATGACTGAACAGCAGGATTTTCAAAAAGTATCGTCAAAATCCTCTTGTACCATGTATGGGTTGAAGTAATGATTGATGGTCAAAAGCCATTATGTATGTGTTATCCCATTCCAAAACGATTGCTGTTTTATTTACACTTACTATTAGGCAGTTAAAAAAAGTGTTAACATCAACTCAAACTCAAAGAAGTTCTTATTACAAGCAACATTTATGATATTCTCTTCGTTATGATGATTACAATCTTGACTTTATTCGCATCCCTTGTTTATTTTAACCTTCTCATTGAGTAATGCAAATTGGATGAAGTTTATCTAAGGTGTTATCCTTTTTTAATGATAATCTGCTGTCAATATATTGATATTCATCATCATAAATGTTCTTTCTTGCATTTGGGTTTAGTAGCCTTTGACTTTTCGATCGGTATACGACATAAACACCTTATATGGTTCTTACGCGTGTGGACTAATGAGCAGAGAAAACTTACATATCATGAAACAAGAAGTTAGTACACACAGAGAAATAAAAGGTGTTCTTGAGGAGTAAAACGAAATTGGAAAAATAGGGCGCCCTCTATTACACCTTTTAGGGAGTAAAACACGGAAATACGCATGTGTGTACATACAAGTCATTTGAGGGGTGTAATTTTACACCCTATTTTAGTCAGACGAGCTCTGATTGGTCAATATATTTTTCTGTTGTGATTGCATATGCGCATGCGCTACAGCAATGGCGCATCGTGTCGATATAGGTACTGCCAAATGAAGGAAAATTAGCATAATTTACATATTTTAGTCATGTTGGGGGAATTATCATGTTTCATTTGGGCATATTATTTGTGTGAAAGTTATCTGATCAAGAATAAGGGGTTTTACCGAAGGTTATATTTGATAATTTAATGAAATTAGTAGAAGTGTTGTTTACTAACTAGTACATAATTGCCTTCTTATACGTGTAAGTAAAAGAGAAGATCTTCGGGGAGGCAGGATTGTGTATTTTGGTTTTTCCACTACATTTGACCCTATACGCCCATCCAGGCCAGCCTCACCGAGGCTAACTTTGATTGGTTCTTACAGTCTGCCCTTGTGTTGAGTTCACACTAACTGTTGATTAGCATTAAAGCTTTTCGACATACAACCCGAGATTCTGGTCTGATTTCTTTAGAGCAGTGACAAAAGGGTGAGAATCAGTGACTGTTAGGTGATGACAAAACATGGATGATCAATTGGTTGATGCTGTGCATAAGTAGGGTGTAGATTTACTCCCCAAAGGGTGTTGAATCGATCATATAGGGGATAAAATTTAACCCCACGGGTGTAAATTTGAACCTATTTTTCATGAAAATGGAACCAAAAGGTGTTAATTAAGCACCATTGGGGGCAATTTCACTCCTTAAAGGGAGTGAAATCATAACCTTGGGGTGCAAATGTACACCTTCTTGTGGGTCGTAAATTTACTCCCTACATTGGGGAGTAAATTTACTCCCTGAGGGGTGTCACTTATGCGACAAGCATTTACTCCCTATAGGGAGTAAATTCAACCTCTTTTTCTCTTTGTGTAGGCTATTCATAATAATTAAAAGTTATCCTTGGGATTAAAATCAATGAAAGCCTACTTAAATTACATCATTTATCAACAATCACTGAAGCACGAGGCACAATTTAACCTTTTAAAAAGTATTTAAGACCAAAGAAGCCCATGCATATGGCCTGACACACATCGGTTCATTAAGCCCAAACTTGTGACAAGGCGATTTTGACAACACTTTTTAAAGACCCTGGTGTTCATTCACCCGTGGCGGATATATCATGAATAGGGTATCATTTGACGGAAAATAAGCTACTTTTTAGTCACATTCGTTATGACTGTTCAATAAGGAGCTATCCAAGTTGGGTCATATTTTTTTGTTGATACGCCCTAGTTACATGTATCAGTATTATTCTTTTTAGTGTATTATTGTGACGTCTTGGTTTTTAATAACTTCAAATAAATCAAATTCAAATCCAAATTCAATTCAGTTAGTTATACATTCATCGATTTCCAATTTTATCTAGAGTAGCTTGTTCAGTAACATAATATACAATTATAAAATGCATATACAATTGAAGAAAACAGAGCATAGGCCTGCAACTGAATAATAAAAAAGGTACTGGTCAGTTGGAAGTAATTGCTATAATTACCAAACCGGTCAAATTTCCCATACGATAATTATAGACAACACGTATTGCGATCGATGACTTTTTACGGGTTTTACGGGTTAAAGACCTTGTAAGAAGTGAACGATTAAATAGATGAATTATATATCAACGGAAAACCTGTAAGCAACGCATTATAATCATATCAATTATATGCTGTTTAAGTGTCTTTCAGAGGAGTAACAGTTCTCTGGAAATTCGAAATTCGAAAAGCTTTGACCATCGGAAGTTGGCCTAAAACCGAGCTATCGACTTGATTACATTATCTTATGTGAAGTACCCTACGCATATTCACGACGACTTTGCAATAATTAAGCTTATCGCCTCAGCTATACCGTGTGAGTCAAAAAAAAGTTTACACCTAGAAAATTGCTAATTATTTTAAAAATCATCTATGAACAGTAAATTATTATGCATCTTATGAAAGAGCGTTTTATCCCAAATCATTTGGTATCATTTTTGTGTGGTATGTGTTCATGCTTGGATGAACAGGAGGCATTTTTTGCGAGAGTGCAAACATCGACTTGCGCCAAAGTGATGCCTACATTATGTAATATGTTGGGATTAAAGTGAGAGAATGAATTGAATGTATCAAATGAGATGCATTTCATATGCTTTTTGCAGAGGCAAAGTCTCTCACACACATGCACGCGCTCGCGCACAAATGTTTGTTGATATTTGATATTCGATATTTGATATGTGTGGCATGATAAATTTTGTTAGGGATGTTATTTGAATCTGCAATGACCGAATTAATACCCAAACCCAATTGTTTTTATTCAAACATCACATAAGCAACTTTGGCGCATGTCGATTTTTTGCAAACAATGCCTCCTGTTCATCCAAGCGTGAACACATGCGATACTAAAATGATACTAAATGATTCGGGATAAAGCACTCTTTCATAGGATGTATAAAAATTTACTGTTCATAGAGATTTATGAAATAATTAGCAATTTTCTAGGTGTAAACTTTTTTTGGACTCACACTGTATAGGCGAGCCGATCGTGTCCACATGTTATGTCATCAACGTAACTGCGGCAAATTTGACCTCTATTGACCCGTAATTTGGAGGGGTGCGGAAAATGAGGTTTTAATGTGCTTTTGTGTAATACTGAAGGGAAAATATTTGTCATTCCTTTTTATTTGTATTCTACATTAATTCAGTTTTCCATTTAAATAACATTTTAGTTTCTTCGGATACGGTCGTAATGCGTTAAAAAAAATGCATTGCCCTTTGCGACCGACCCAAACATTTTAAAATCTACGGTCGGCTTTTTAATAGCATATAATTGAAAAAGCCATTTAAAAAAAGCCTTACCCGCTGCAAACCGAAGCGATTCTTCATAGGAATGAGGATGTAGGACGCCAATAAAAAGGAGGCATGACGTCAGTGGAAGGCGTGGTCTGAGTATTAGGATCGGGTAGATAAGTGTCGTCGTCTCAGGTCGTAGTGAATGGCGGATCTGAAAGAGAGCATAAAGATAAAAAGGCAAAGTCATAATGACGATAATAATAATAATGATGATGATAATATTGGGTTCTTGTATAGCGCTCTGTCAGACTTTACACTCTTGTTGCTCTAAAATAATTCCCTCGGTTTTATTGAGAAAAAAAATTAAGAGGGAGGGGGGGGGGGGTGGTGGTTTGAACTCCTATATTTTACGGGCCTGATTGGTACAGAAATTCAAATAGCTTGTTATCCATGGATATTATACCATAATGTCATATACAAGCACTTGATTGACAACGCAAGATTGGAGTAATAATTTTTGTTTAAATTAACTCAAAACCTTGTTTTGACTCGAAACAAAATCCGCAATGTCATATATACAAGCACTAATTTGACATCGCAAGATTGAAAGTAATAATTTTTGTTTAAATTGTTTCAAAACCTTGTTGTAACAGGAAACGAAAAACGCAATGTCATATATAAACACTTTATTTACACGCAAGACAAACCTTGTTTATATTGTATTTACATGACCCTCGGTTGAAAATCTTGTTTTTAGTTTCCATTAATTAAAGATAAAGTTAAGTTCTGGTCATGCGAACAATTCTGGACATTCATTGTTGTTGAGAGGATGGTTATGTAGTACAACCGGTGTCAGGGGTGGCGGAGCGACTTCCAGAGTGGGGGGGGGGGGGGGCACCAAGAAAAAAGGGGCACCTACGAAGGGAAATCTCAAAGCGAAAATATACACATTTTTAGACATTGGTATATACCCCTATACATTGTGATTACAATTATCAGGGATGATTTCAATATTTGTTTCACGTCACATATGGCTCCGAATAGTCTCATTGGACAACCTATCGTCAGAGTCCAGCAGCCTAATATGTAAGCCTATGGACTTTTACCCCAAAAAATCGTTACACAAATATTCTTTGTTTAAACGAAAAGCACATCCACCCCGACGTACGTGGCACTAGCTCTTTCATTGGAACCCTCATGTCCCATTGACTTTTGAAAGTTCACCCACCGTAATTTGATCAAAATAGGTCGCCAACTCGCCATTGCCTATATAACACATGTGCAACAAGTCGAATTTTGGACGCAATTTGCCACGTGATTGTAAGGTTATAGGTCAAGCACACGAAGGATAACAAGCATGAATTATCATAGATCAATTCTGATTGGTGCATTATGTCCATTTCAGCCAACCCCCACCGTAATTTTTCTATTTAGTATAGGCAAACATTTTGCCGAGTTAAGCCAAACATGAATATTCATGACACGCCGTGGACTATTCGATTATTTACAGAGGGGTGCAATTGTGCACCACATCAAACTCCCCTACTCTCAGTCAAGTATTTCATTGTATTATGTAGTTTGGTAGGTTTATTTTACTAACTGTTTAATTATCAGTTATCAATGATAGTTTAAAGATATGGAAAAGGTTCTTGTATTTTCTATTTAGCAAAGCAATCTCACTTTCAAAATCACTATCAAGTGTCGTCTGATTCGCCGATTGCCGTCTGCTATATACGTTCAAGGCACAATTATCTGTGGATTGTGATGTAGACAGTTTACTCGTCATTGTAGATTTATGATTAGCCATCTGTCATTTATTAGTCTGTAATTGTTGACACACATACAATCACCACACACAGGAACACTCTCACTTCCCCCTCCCCAACACACCATTTCCACACACTCGGTTCGCACATCATACCCAATGGCCCTGCAACATAATGAAACATTCTAGTTTGGTAGTGACGTCGAACTAGCTACGTTTGTGCTGGCAATGGTCCAGCGAGCAAAAATGATACAACCGGAGCAATATGTACACCATACAAGATATTGCTTAAGCATCATACTTTGCAGTTGGGTTTGATTGTCTAAAAAGTTGTTTGCGAGCGAGAGAAGGGAGCGAGGATTTTTGTTTAGATGTGCGAGGTCGCAGTGCGAAAAATTACATCTTATAAAGAGGAAAAACCCAACCCTAATGGGGTTATAAGCACATTCTCATAACGGAAGACTGAAAAGACCTTTGATAAGTAACATAAGTATATCATCTATAGATGCATGCGAGCGTTGGGGGAAATTGCTCGTAGTCGCTTAAAATTAACTAGGGCGCGTTTAATGATGAGAGGAATAGGGGACACTTATCAGGAAAAAAAAGGAGCATGTGCCAATGAGCAGGTGAAAATGGGGCACTTCTTACACCTTTAAAAAGGGGCACTCACCATGGATAAATAAAGTCAGTCATGAGAATAGGAAATGGGCATTTTTCGACGGAAAATGGGCACCCATCAGCTTTTGATAGGGGCATTTATAAGATAATATTATATATTGTTAAAAGGGAAATTATCAGAGGTAAAAAGAGGCACTTATCGCATCTTAAAAGGGGCAATGACTAGAAATGAAAAGGGGCACTTATGCGAATGAAAAAGGGGCACTTGTAATATAGGAAAATGTGCATTAGTTTAACAAAAATGGGCAACGATCAGACTTTAAACGGGCATTTATCGGAGGCACTGATCTGAAGTGGAGAGGAGTAACTTCTCGTACCTGAAATGGGTCATTTATCAGAGAAGGGGAACTTTTGAGAAGGGGAGTGGTCTCTTCTTTAATGGGCACTTATTATTAGGAAAAGTGGCACTTATAAGAAAAGAAAAAGGGCACATGTGAAAATATAAGGTGTGCTTATCCAAGTTAAAATGGGCGCAGTTATTAAAAGGGGAAGGGGCACTTCTTACAAAGGAAAAGGGACACTTGTCAAAGCAAAAGAGGCACCTCTCAGATTTAAATGGGACAATTATCAGAGGTAAAGGGCACTGGTCAAATGTGAAAAGAGGCACTTCTCGTACCTAACTAGGGGCACTTACTAGAGATTAAAAAGGGCAATTATGAGAATGGAAATGGTCACTTATCGCAAAGTAAATTGGGAACTTGTCGAAAGAAAAGGGGCATGTTTCCAAATAAAAGGGGCACTTATCAGAGTTGAAAAGGGGAAGGGGCACCTTTACAAAGTAATAGGGGCACTTGTCAAAGTAAAACGGGCACTATTCCTACACTGTTAGAAAAAAATTAAACAAGTTGTTTAAAATTTTAAACAACCACAAGTTAACCGGTGAATCGCTCAACTGTTGTTTAAAAATTAAACAACTTAAGGTTGTTTACGTTTTGAACACTTAGTTGTTTAAAAATTAGATTTTTTTTTAAACAACAGTTGTTTAGTAATAAAATTGCACAACTCGGTCGTTAAAAGCAAGTTGTGTAAATGTTAAACAATAATGTTTAAATTACTAAGCAACTGTTGTTTATTCAATATTACTGCACAACTGGGTTGTTTAAAAGGAGTTGCTTAAATTTTAAACAGAACTGTTTAATGGTTATTACCTCATTTGTTTAAATTTGTGAAATGACCTACCGGAACCACTCCTACAATAAGCACAAAGATTACACTGTAACATGTAGAGCTTGTTGCCAATTAACTTCAACATTTGTTCATCATATTCATTTAACAGTGACAGACAATATTATTATTTGTCTCTATAAATTCACCTAAACCCCATCGGCGAAGCCGAAAAGAACCAAGTCGTCGCCTTGCCCTTGTTCCCCCATTTTCATCTGCACTGCACTGCACTAGCACTAGCATATTGCATGCTGCATGCGCTATGCATATGTACGTACTTTGTGCATATCGCATGTGTGCGCCCAAATTTCAATCGCGTATCGAGAAAATGTCAGCGCGAGGTCATGATTGGTTAAATCTATCACGTGATTTTTCCCCCGGGACTTTTTAAACAACTCTGTTTAACTAAATCTTTTTGTTTTTCAATACATAGTTGTTTAAGCCAATCGAGCACTGATTTTTCGATTTTGAACAACGTTGTTTACGTTTTTAAACAGTGATATTTTAAACACCGTTCTAACTATGTATGTTAAAAAGGGGCACTTTTCGGGTGGCTGAAAAGTGTGGGGGGGGGGGGGGGGGGCCGCCTCTGACCGGTGTAAATTGCGAGCTTTTTAAATCCTAAAAATGATAAGAAATCGAATAATCTTGATAGAAGCCACGAGCACTGCACACGAAATTGGGTATATTGTTCATGATACCATGCATAATGTTATGAAAAAGCACTTGTTTGACAACGCAAGATTGAAGTAAAAACTTTTGTTTAAATTATTTCGAAACCTTGTTTTTTATTCAATCATTGTATTCAATCTCAAATTAAATGACGTTGCGCTTCATTAAATGCACTTGGAAAGTATTCCCCCTCCCCTTTGATTCTCCTTCACCTTTTTTCCTTTTGTATTGGTGTTCAGGTTTTTCTCTGCTTATCTTTTCCTTTTTTTCTTTTCTCAACAACACAGTGTATACTTTTCAGGGGTTGACGTTCATAAAGCTGATTGCCCTTTTTGTAAATCCCTCATTCCCATACAATTTTGTTTGCTCCTTCCCTGTGTAATTTTCTTGTAATCGTTTTTTTTAAATTTGTATAACATGTTTGTATGTTAATTCGTTTTCATGGAGAATGAAATAAATGAAATGAAATGAAATATATGGGACTACACCTACATGTGGCATTAATTTTTGGTTAAAGTGTTTGAGCTATTTATTGTCGTATTTCGAATATGGCTTTTTAGCCATAAATATACCAATACATTGCACCACTTAACCAGGAAAAAAAATCATTCAATTGATAGCACTAGTTTTCAGTTTCGATTTCTTAAAAAAGAAACAATCATAACATTATTGTCATATGACAGCACTCGATAATTATTTACAAATGCTTAATCATGTTCTGCTTCAATGATTAAAAATCTGATGTCAAAAGAACTAATGGAAAAAATGCACGCATGTCATACATGCTGCCGGTCAACCAATCAGATATCGCGAATAAATGGGTTAATGTTTCATATATTGCTATGTAGTACCACCGTTTATCAATTTACGAAAAACTGCAATCGGATGAATAACAAAACGACTCATCAGAAAGCTTCTGATTAAATCACGCTTTATATAAATTCACTTGTCCGGCTTCTTTGCCCAGTGATTGTTCGTTCGGTGGATCATTTTCGTCCCAAGGATTATTACCAAATCTAGGCTTCTCCTTCACGATCGACTTTCTCGGATTACGGGACTCCTTTAGTCAATGGTGAGCTTCATTTTGACATTAAGACCATCAATGTATTTGTTTGTACTCCAATGTATGGTTGTAATAACTTATTCCACTATTTGCTAAATCGTGATGTAATACAGCACAAATATTAAACGGCCAACATCTGCGAACATCTTATTATAAATGTATCGATAAAGAGTTAAAATCAAAATGTACGTATAAGTCAATAAATACATGTACACTGTTGTTAGGTGTACAACGTACAGCAAAATATAATTAAAATCATACTTTTCTTCCACAGGGTTCCTTTATTCATTATCAACGAAAAATCAATTCAAATGCACTATTCAATGACTTGTCATATAGGTCCTGCAGTCTCCATCACTTATTACCTTCAGAAAGGCCTAAAAACACTTCTTTTTTTGCAGTTTGTAGTTGCAGTTGTTATTATATGTATTTAAGTAATTTTAATTTTCATTCACTGTTAGCGCTTTGGGCCTTTTTGGAAAAGCACGGTATAAGTATCAATAATAATGACAATAAAATATTACAGGCCGCACAGCGACATATAAGATATTAAACTCGACAAAATGTAATGTGTACACAAATTCTATAGTAGTAGCTGTCTGTCGCGAAGCCTTCATTTTCACTTTACAGCTGTTCTCCATACAGCTCGTTGGCCTGCAGCAGTTGTCCAAGTCTTGATTTCAATTTGCCTCCGCTTAAGGTTCCTCTTGATCGTGTCCTTGTAGCGAAGCCGTGGACGACCAATCCCTCTTTCGCCAGCGGGTAGTTGCGAGAATAGTACTTGCTTTGGTAACCTCTCAGAGGGCATCCTGATGACATGGCCTGTCCATCGTAGGTTCTTCCTGATGAGCAGGTCCTCCATAGAAGGAAGGTTTGCTCGCTCTAGTACCTCTTTGTTGGTCACCTTGTCCTTCCAACTGATTCTTATAATTGCTCGGAGGTGTCTCATCATGAACGCGTGAAATTTCTTTACTTGACTTTTGTAGAGAGTCCAGCTTTCCGCACCGTATAAGAGAGTGGATAGGACGATAGCCCTGTAGATTTTGCACTTCACTCTTGTTGAGACATGATGGTTGTTCCATAGCCTGGTTCGCAGTCTTCCAAAGGCACTGCTGGCCTTTGACATTCTTTTCACCAGCTCAGAGTCGATGCGTCCGTCTTTGGATATAGTGCTGCCGAGGTAAGTGAAGTCATCTACCTGGTTTAGGGCTGTCCCATCCACTAGGATCTCCTCCTCCTCTCGGTGGTCTGTACCTGGTTGGAATAGTACTTCAGTCTTTTTAATGTTTATTTGTAGACCGAACTTCTTTGATGCTGATGAAAATACATCTATAACATGTTGCATCTGCTCTGGTGTATGAGCAACAAGAGCACTGTCATCTGCAAAGAGGAGTTCCCTCACGAGAATCTGTGTAGACTTCGTCTTAGCTTTGAAGTGTGCGACATTGAATAGGTCGGCGTCTTGACGTGATTGTATGTAAACGCTCTCCTCAAAGTCCGCAAAGGCCTCCTCCAGCATCGCCGAGAGAAAGATGGAGAACAGCGTAGGGGCCAACACACATCCTTGTTTTACACCGTTACTTACAGGGAAGCTATGGAATGTTTCGCCTGCTTCCTTGACTTTAGCCACCATACCCGTATGTAAGGACTCTACCATTCCGGTGAACTTCTCGGGACATCCATACTTTCGTAGTAGTTGCCAAAGACCTGTCCTACCAACAGTGTCAAAGGCTTTCGTGAAATCGACAAAAACCACATAGAGCGATCGGTTGTGCTCAATGCACTTCTCCTGTAGTTGTCTGAGGCAGAAGATCATATCTACTGTGCTAGGGTTGTTACTAAATCCGCATTGCGTTTCCGGCAATATATCTGGTGCTATGTGGGCATTCAATCTGTTCAGAAGGATCCTGGCAAAAACTTTCCCTGCTATTGACAATAGCGATATTCCTTTGTAGTTTCCACAATGAGTTCTATCTCCTTTTTTGAAGATGGCGACAATATTAGCATCATTCCATTCCTGAGGTACGGAGCCTTCTGCCCATGCTTGTTGTATCAGCATTAGTAAACTGTTGGTTAGTGTGGCTCCTCCGTGCTTCCATATCTCGCTTGGTATCCCATCCACTTCGGGAGCCTTGCCATCACCCAAGGAGGCAATTGCCAGGTTTAGCTCTTTTCGTGTTGGAATATCATCGAGTGCAGTAACTACAGGTCGCTGGTTGATCCTATCACGCGCTGCAGGCTCGATATCTCCTGGCTGGTTGAGTAGTGTCTCAAAATGCTGCGACCATCATTCAAGCACCCTTTTGTTGTCTGAAAAGGTTGTGTTACCGTCCAGGGACTTGAGATGAACTGTACTCCTAGTCTGGGGGCCCCAGACTTCTTCCAGTCCAGTGTAGAAGGACTTCATGTCATTATTGTCTGCGGAGCGCTGCAGATCCTCTGCCTTTTTCTCCCACCAGGTGGTTTTAATTTTCCGTGTGTACCTCTGCAAGTGTCTGCAGGCTTCCTTGTACGCGGTGGTGGTGGACCTGGTGCTTCAAGTCTGTAATACACGTTGGTGTGTTTCAAATTCACACAAATTCATAAATTCACAAATTTCACACACATTCTATAACATAAACAGAAACAGACAAACTGAGCAAAGACACTCAGAAACATTTGTTAAAATGAAACCATTTTACACGTAATTATTATCTTGAATATTTATTTCTGTCATATATCTTTCCATATCATAATAAGTTTCAACAGCTGACATAACTTGTCAAATAGTGGTATCTGATTTTCGCATTGGCTGAATAGATGTATTTCTTACAATAACGAAAGTTACGATTAAAAGCGTTGTTATGACTTCCTTTCAAGCCAAACGATTCATTTTGGTTTGTGAGTTTGGCCTTTATATTAGTCTAGTTTTGACTATATCCCATCATACCAGCATATCTTTAATCATGTAGTTCAGGATTTCCTTTCCTTTTTATTCATGCTGCAGTATTTCCGTAAATGGTCCACATTATTTGTTGGTCTGTTTGCAGCCAGAAGGATTCATAACTAATAATAACTCATACTAACATATACATTTCAATACATAATTTGATAACACTCTTCTGACTACAAACAGGGCTGTCAAATTGGCCTATTGCATGTCTGCTTTATTCATGTTCATTTTCTAGGTAGAACTAACTGATAGTATTCTTCTTTTACAATCTTTGCGGATTCATCCAAAGGATAGCCATGACAAGTCAAACTTTCCTGCCATTTGCTTATTTTAAATTTTAAATCTTTGGGCTTGGACGGCGGTCAGAAATAGTCCATGATTCGTATTACAAAGAGCAATGGCTTAGATCGTTTCCAACTTTATATACTATGATTAATCGAACCACGAAGGAACAAAACTCTAAATTGTTGTTTAAGTTAGGTGAGAAGATATGATACATTTAAATACTTTCTTTAACAATTACTTGGTTTTTTCCTACCTTAAATATATACGTCAACCCAGTGCATACATTTATAATGAACGATTCAGAAGTGAAATATTTTTTCAGTCAAATGCAACTGTAGTTTTCAAACATTGCATGGAAACATTTGGTTCACCCAAATTACCTTTACAATTTGTCAGAAAATAAATTGATATAATTTGAAGCTCTGTCTACTTTATGCGCCACTTAAAACCCCCCCCTGTGCCACATTCTTTTAGGGTCACACATTTCGAGGGAATCTTTATTGACTCTGCTGAATCAAGAGGCTATAACTCTTCACTGGATGATCATGATGAAAAATATTGTGCAGCAAAGTTGTAGACCGGAAAACGTGCTTTTCGATGAATCTACATTTGTTATATTTTGAATTATTATTTTTATAATAATCATAATTATATAATGTTTAATTTTTCTTATTTACAGCAGTTTTTTATCCCTCTAGAATTTCTTATTTACCAATGATAAGACATCTTCAAATCAAATCTATTAGAAAGGTTGACTTCTTACCTTTCTTTACATACCTTGCTCAAGTATTCTAACAATTCAGAAGGTTAGTATTTAGGTTGTTGAAGAAAAGAAGTTCAATAGGGAGAGACTTGAAAGTACCCCGCTCAGCCACCCTTGACAATGGGCTAATCTGCCCATTGAAATCCCTATTACCCCAGGTTATTGTCAATGTCCGGCTTAAGGCCCGGTCACACAGAGGGGACGCATGGGGGACGCACGGCCGGCGCATGAAAAAATTTGCAATTTTGGCCAGTGCGTTGTCGTGCGCCCAACTTTTGTCGAAGCTACAGCTAGCTGACACCAAATGCATATCGTGTTGCTAGCGCGCTGGACGCATACAGGGCGCACACAGTGCGCACACAGGGCGCACACAGAGCGCACATGATAACAACTTCCACGAATGCACAGCGTGTTGCTAGCGCGCTGGACGAATGGTCCACGCATGCACCGCGTTCTACGACGCACGGCCAGCGCATTGGAAATCGGAAAAGGCCGTGTGCCTAACTTTTGTCATAATTTTGGAAAAGCTACCGAGCTGACACAAAATGCACAGCGTGTAGCTAGCGCGCTGTGCGTATACAGGGCGTGTGCTCCGCGCATGTCTGGCGCTGGTCTAGCGCGCTCCACGCATGTCTGGCGTGCCTTTGGCGTGTACATTCATGCGTCGAGCTCGGCGCACGTTTTTGAGCATGTTTAAAAAATCCCGACGCACACAGCGTATGACGACGAATGCATAGCGTGGGTCCAGCGCGCTCGACGAACGAGTAACGAGTGATGACGCACGCCTAGCGAACGACAACGCACTGGCCAAAATTGCTAATTTTCCATGCGCTGGCCGTGCGTTCCCCATGCGTCCTCCCTGTGTGACCGGGCCTTTAGCGGGGCATGAAAAGGGACGTCGTGGGGATGTTTTTCTTTGTTGTGCCATGATAAGTCAATAAGAAATAAGAGAATGTTATCGATTTTGCCCACTGGTATGAGCATGTATACATGGTATAGGCATAATATATTATATGTGATATACATGACATAATCAGCATCTTATTGAAATGTCTCATTATGAATGTTCACCGCATCTGTTCTCTCACCTTCTTTACCCCTCAATAAAATTGATTTCAAGTACATTTATCACAGCCATAGATATACAAAGAAAGAATGAATCAATCTTAAAATATAAACTATATTGCATTGTTTTCCATTTACTTTATTGTGAGAGAGCTTATTATCAGAAATGATTGACGAGTGGAGTATGCAATGAATAAAATATGGAGAACGGACGTGAGAGACATTATGAGAGAGAAATAGTGATATGAAATGAAAGGACTTTACTGTGAATAAAGATTATAAGAGAAAGAGATAAAGATGACGGCAAGACAGGATACATATTGATACGAAAATAACAATAATAATGAGATAGAGATGACGGAAAGAAAGAGAGTAAACACTGATAGCATAAGAATGAATAAAGATAATAAGAGAAAGATATAGAGATGACGGCAAGACATAGGGTACATATAGATAGGAAAATGATAATAATAATAAGATAGAGATGACGGAAAGAAAGAGAGTAAACACTGATAGCATAAGAATGAATAAAGATAATAAGAGAAAGATATAGAGATGACGGCAAGACATAGGATACATATTGATAGGAAAATAATAATAATAATAATAAGATAGAGATGACGGCAAGAAATAGAGTAAACACTGATAGCATAAGAATGAATAAAGATAATAAGAGAAAGATATACAGATGACGGCAAGACATAGGGTACATATAGATAGGAAAATGATAATAATATAAAGATAGAGATGACGGCAAGAAAGAGAGTAAACACTGATAGCATAAGAATGAATAAAGATAATAAGAGAAAGATATACAGATGACGGCAAGACATAGGGTACATAATTATAGATAGGAAAATGATAATAATAATAAGATAGAGATGACGGAAAGAAAGAGAGTAAAAACTGATAGCATAAGAATGAATAAAGATAATAAGAGAAAGATATACAGATGACGGCAAGACATAGGGTACATATAGATAGGAAAATGATGATAATAATAAGATAGAGATGACGGAAAGAAAGAGAGTAAACACTGATAGCATAAGAATGAATAAAGATAATAAGAGAAATATATAGAGATGACGGCAAGACATAGGATACATATTGATAGGAAAATAACAATAATATTGAGATAGAGATGACGGCAAGAAAGAGAGTAAACACTGATAGCATAAGAATGAATAAAGATAATAAGAGAAAGATATACAGATGACGGCAAGACATAGGGTACATATAGATAGGAAAATGATAATAATAATAAGATAGAGATGACGGCAAGAAAGAGAGTAAACACTGATAGCCTAAGAATGAATAAAGATAATAAGAGAAAGATATACAGATGACGGCAAGATATAGGGTACATAATTATAGATAGGAAAATGATAATAATAATAAGATAGAGGTGACGGAAAGAAAGAGAGTAAACACTGATAGCATAAGAATGAATAAAGATAATAAGAGAAATATATAGAGATGACGGCAAGACATGGGGTACATATAGATAGGAAAATGATAATAATAATGAGATAGAGATGACGGCAAGAAAGAGAGTATTACACTGATAGCATAAGAATGAATAAAGATAATAAGAAAAAGATATACAGATGACGGCAAGACATAGGGTACATATAGATAGGAAAATGATAATAAAGATAGAGATGACGGAAAGAAAGAGAGTAAACACTGATAGCATAAGAATGAATAAAGATAATAAAAGAAAGATATAAAGATGACGGCAAGACAGGATACATCTTTCTTTCATTTTTTAATTCATTCTTATTCTATCACTGTCTACTCTCTTTCTTGCTGTCATCTCTATCTCTTTCTTTCATTATATTTATTCATTCTTATTCTATCACTGTCTAATCTCTTTCTTGCTGTCATCTCTAGCTCTTTCATTAATTTTTATTCATTCTTATTCTATCAGTCTACTCTCTTTCTTGCTGTCATCTCTATCTCTTTCTTTCATTATTTGAATTCATTCTTATTCTATCACTGTCTACTCTCTTTCTTGCTGTCATCTCTATCTCCTTCTTTCATTTTTTTATTCATTCTTATTCTATCAGTCTACTCTCTTTCTTGCTGTCATCTCTAGCTCTTTCATTAATTTTTATTCATTCTTATTCTATCAGTCTACTCTTTTTCTTGCTGTCATCTTCATCTCTTTCTTTCATGTGGAGATCCCGCACGCGAAATGCTACGAGTGGGACTAGAGGGAACACCTTCATCACTAGAGTCTTCGTCACTGCTCGATTCGTCGGAATCAGAGTCCATGCTCCATGCTTCCATAGTAACAAGATCTCGAGCCTCCTCTACACTAAACACACGTTGACGTTTCCCAGCAGGTGCCATCGTAACATCAGTAAAAAAAATCCAAAGAAAACCGCTAAATACACGGTAATTTCGAATGTAACACTATGAAGAAAAACAGTTTACCGGAAAGCGTGCGATGTATACAATGTAAACAATAGTGAACGCAACGCGTGGCTACACACTGCGAGCGGTATTATGAATGTCTAATTGACTCGTATACATCTGTGCAAAAATGCGAAGTTGGCACGCCTACGTCCGTGCAAATCGGCGAACAAAGCAAACAAAGAGTTAAATGGTATTTGTTCTTTTCTTTGTAAATTATTTTCAGAAAAGCTTTTAGTTGATCACAGGCTAAAGATGGCAGATGAAAGCACTCCTCCTACGTCGGCCATTGATCTATCAAATGGTAGTCTTCCAGGCGGTACTTTTAACGATCAGCCTTTAGCCGTCGCCCAACATGTTGTTCTCTGTATCATCTTTCTTATAATCAGCATCACAGGAATCATCGGAAACTCCATCGTGATCCTCGCCATTGTTCTCTCTCGCAAGCTCAGGTCGACTTTCAACTGGTTTATCCTAAACCTTGCATGTGCCGATCTGTTGACGTCGATCTGCCTTCCCTTTTATGTTGCAATTTTGCTGATCAGTGAGTTTGAATGGACCTTTAAATTTTGGCTTTTTGTCATATCGGTCTGTAAGCCTTACGACCCATGCTTTCATTGGCTTCACCAGTTGGTATTTCATCACGAGAAACCAAGAAAAATCCAAGAAAATTTACACAGCTCGAAATTTATGCCTCATGATTGCATTCATGTGGGTGTTTAACTTCTCCTTTTCCTTCGTAATTGGCGTAATAGACGAAGAAAAACGTGTCTTTCCCGTAGCCGTTTCTATTTTCGGGCATTTTGCAATTGTTGTCACAATGTACCTAAAGCTATGGAGATTCATTGCACACCGAGCGAAGAAGTTGAGGCTAACGAAAAAAGTCGACGAAAAGATACAGAATGAAGTATGCAAGTACACCTTATGCCCCGATGAAAACAAAGTTACACAACAAGGTGGTTTGGTTAATGAGAATACTGTTTTGAGGGTATCTCATTCGTCCGAGAATTTAGGAAGCCAAAACTGCGACCTATCAAAATGTGAAAAATCTGGTCAGCTGGAGAACCCTATGCAGGATGCGAAGACTTTGACGGTATCCCCATCTCTAGAAGAGATAGAAAGCACAGGTGGCGAATCTGACAGAGGAGCGAAAGAAGTATCAGTACGTGTCGAGGGATCAGAAACCAAATTACCTGTCAAGAAACAGACAGAACCTAAAATTGACAAGAAGCTTCTTGCTGTAACCAAGAATCTGTTGGTAATTCTTGTTGCTTTTGTGATCTGCTTTATGCCTTACGCTGTAAACCTATTTTTACCGGGGGCATCTAACAGCGCAAATCCCTGGCTTTCGACCCTAGTATACCTTAATAGCTGTATTAATCCCATCATCTACGCCAGAAGGATTCTTGCTTTTAGGGAGGTGATGGTATGCATCATAAGATGTAGGCTTGGGAGCATTCCCATGCCCATCGACTTGGTAAGGAAAATGAGAACCATTCGCTGAAAAAAAATAACTTGCAATCGATCGGTGAAACTTAAAACAAGGACAAAACCCTGCTGGAGACAAGTTCCACATTAATTATCGGCAGCCAATTTATTCTGAAAAAAAAAGGAACAATGTTTGTTCTAGTTTTTTTGGATGACTAATAATAATATATTATAATAGTACAGTAATATTTTCCTAATATGTAATTATGATATATTTTAGTCTTATACATTGTGAAATTATGAACAATGAATTATGTTGTATTTATGTTGGTTTATCAAATGATAATAGTCTCTCTTATGATTATGTTGCAGTTTCTATAAACTAGGAGTATTGAAAATGCTTTGCTTCTATGTTATGTATACGAAAAGGAATTGGAGTTATTAGAAATAAATTCAATGAATACCCCCCAAGAAACCTTCCTTCAGTGTGTACCAAAGCATGTAAATTGGAGGTGCCGTGGTATGGTGATTCATTCACTAGACTCTCAGTCCCAAGGCTCGGGGTTCGAATCTCAGCGCTACATATGACACTCTCCATCCACGATTAATACTGTATTACTATACATCAATATTCATCATTTCCTTTTATTATATCCAGTGGAATATCTAGCATTATGCATGCAAGATGGAGCCAGTGTTTACCCTCTAAAAGATAAAATAAATTGTAAAATAACTTTTTATAATACGGGGTGTCGGTTAGATTTCAGAAAGAAAACAAAAAGAAGTTTCAATATGGGCGATCACACTTCCTATAAGTATCAACCAAAGTTCTGAATATACCAATAATTCATGTGTGTATTTACAATTTGTATTTGTATGATATCTTAATCTTAGAATTAGATATTAGTGTTTTTGTATAGATATAAGTAAATATGTACACGTCAATAATGTCAATGAACACAAATGATTGCATGTATGAATGTATATGTTATATATTCACGGTTAAAAAAAAAAAAAATATTGTGCCCGCATTTAGCAAATACTGTTTTTCAGCTAGGCCGCGATTACATAAAATTCGAACAATAGAATATAAGACAATGAAAATACAATTTACAAACAAATGTTATTAATTACCAATGATTTATGTGTGTATTTAAAATTTGAATTTGTATGTTATCTTAAATGTATTAGGTATCTTAGAGTTAGACATAATTGTTTTTGTATAGATATAAGTAAATATTTCATTTCATTTATTTCATTTCATTTCATTTATTTTCCACATTAAAAACCAATAAAATATATACAAGGTAACATATTACATTGTACACATTTGACATATAGAGCAAGTGAAAACAGATACATAAGCATAAAAGAACAATGAAAAACTACATCAGTTAAACAAAATATAAACATTAAAACATAAAAAGGTAAGTAATGTAGATGGGGCTAGAAAAAGCGAAGCTTATCGAGTCTAGCCCCGGTAGCAATGAAGGGGAAGTCCACCCTGAGAATGTGTGTGGCCAAGTAAAGGCGGAGTAAACCCATCCTCAGGGTGGACTCTCCCTTCAAATGTCTGGTTTTATAATTAGATTAAATTGACCCGATGATAACATAATTGCGATTTGAAACATAATAATAATTGTTTTTAAATTGATATGACTATTTAGAATTTGCAGAGATATTGTTTATATTTATACTTAAATTGTCGTAATGATGCAGATTGTTTGAGACTGTTATCTAAAGTAGACCATGTAAGGTAACCCTTATACTTAACACTTTTTTGGCCAGTAGCAGTTCTGTAATAAATGCTATGCAAATTCTTGGAGTTTCGAGTGTTATAACAATGTACATCACTGTTGCATCTAAACCAGTTTTGAAGTGAGTTTGGTAATAGTCCCTTTTCAGACCTGTACATAAATTCTCCCAGTTGTAACCTACCTAATTCATATACAGTCAAAACCCTTAATTGTTTAAAGATATTGTTGGTATGGGCCAAATAATGAGACTTGGCAACTATGCGTATTACACGTTTTTGCAACAAATGTAAACGATTTAACAATGTATTTGATGCATTTATCCATAGCATATTACCATATTGTAAATGAGGAAGAATTAATGAATTGTATAGCAAAAGCAGTACCTTTGACGGTAATACAAATTTCAGTTTTGACATAACTCCAGTAATTCTCGAGATCTTCAATGCAATATCATTAATATGTAAAGACCATGATAACTTGTCATCAATATTAACTCCCAAGAAGCGGGCACTATGTACTTGCTTTAAGGGCTCTAGTGAATCAGCAAACTTAAGAGTAAGTAAGTTCTTATCATATTGTTTATTCAATGGTGCAAAATGCATAAAATTTGTTTTCTCAATGTTTATCCTTAACCCATTCACTTTGTACCAAATATTAACCTTTTGTATTTCTTTATTCATATTATGGACAAGAGTATCTAGTTTCTTCTCGCTTAAAGAGACATTGGTGTCGTCTGCAAAAATAATGTATGACAAAGTTGAGGAAACATTCGGCAAATCATTTATATATAGAATAAACAACAGTGGCCCAATTATTGACCCTTGGGGCACTCCGCATATAACTTCTTTTTCAAATGAAGTTGCATTATCATAAACAACATATTGTTTTCTTTCCTTCAAATAATCCTTTATCCACTGTAATGGCAAACCTCTCACACCATAGTACTCCAATTTGGATAATAAGGCTTGATGATTAATGGAATCAAAAGCTTTTGAGATATCCAATGACAAACAGAGTGAATGTTTGCTATCATCAAGGGAAGTAAGTATTTGGTCCAAAAAATATGTCAAGGCCAATATAGTTGAATGACCAGATCTGAAGCCATATTGAAAATTCGATAAAATCTCTCGTTTCTCAATGTAAGACAATAATCGAGAGTAAAATAATTTTTCCAAGATTTTGGAGAAAACGGGCAAGAGTGACACCGGTCTATAATTACAAAACTGCTCGAGGGAGCCTTTCTTATAGATCGGAGTGACCCTCGCCAGCTTCATACTGTGAGGGAATTTACCAGTGGAGAGGGAAAGGTTAAAAATATGTACCAATGGAGCAAGAATGAAATAGATTGATTCTTTAATGACAGAAACAGTTATATTATCATGACCAGGACTTTTACCTATTTTCAATGCCTTCACTATATCTATAATTTCATGACCTTCTATTGGTTTCAGAAACATTGACTGATGATATTGACCATTCATATAAGATCTACACTTCAGCATGTCAATATTACTTGTGTCTGTGAACATTGTCCCAATGCCTATGAAATATTCATTGAATTTGTTTGCAATATCAACAGGATCTGTAAGTTTCTCATTATTTTCATCACGAAAACAGTCTTGGTTCTTTCTTTTGGTTCCCCTATTCAACATATTGTTAATATTTACACGTCAATAATGTCAATGGACACAAATGATTGTAATCGTGTACTGTATAACAATGTATTTTGCACAACTTTCATCTCATATTATCGAATACAAAAAAAAAATGATAAAACACATCAAACTACCTTATAGTTGGTTGTCAGTTTGTTTGTATTACTTGACTGTTATTAAAGAAAGCATGGGCATGATTGTAAATAAGCTCCACATGACCGATGTTGCGGCTGTAAGTCCTTTTAGAGGGTCTTGGTAATGATTGCTGCCCTACCAAAGGGCACTTGGACATCGACTTGGTATCGAACCCGGGACCTTCCGGTTTCGACACCTCTGCTCAACCCTTAATACTCTTACCAAGTCCCTCATAGATGACTTAAAGGCCATCTGTACTAGTGAACTGGAGGGATTAGGCCACCTTGCAAGGTCACTGGACAGGTTATTATCTCAAAAAATCAGCTCTCAATAATTGACATAAGAAAATGAGGATCATGGGGGACCAATGGTCACCGATTAGGCATTGTTTTTTTTATACAGAGGGCAAAAGTAGCTGTAAGTAGTGAAGTGTGCCTTTGAAGCCATCGGTCCCCTATTTGCTTACTTAGAAGCCTACAATGCTTTCTAAAGGCCCTTTTACACTTTCACGGATCGCATCACAGATCACCCCGGATCGTCGCTCCGGGATCATCTGTGTTATCTCCGGCATTACCGTGTATACACCGGGGAGGCATCCGGCGTGATCCTTGGCGTACCGGCATATCCGGGGAAAAAATTAAGCTTGCTTAATTTTCAATCCCGGAGTTCACGGATGAAACAATCCGTCCTCTTCCCTGTAGGCACCGTGTACCTCCGTGTAGCCGCCGAATACATCCGGGACAGTCCGTGTAGACACCGGGAGGTCCGTATTAACACCGGTTTCATCCGGGTTTGAAATTCCGTATATCAAATGAGCGCCTACAAGCTCAAGTCACCCGTCAACATTCCGGAGATATCCTAATAGACAACGTACACCTCCGTGTAAGGACCGTAAAAGTAGCCAGTAGCCTCCGTGCTCTTCCTTGAAATCCGTGTTAGCTCCGTATGCGTTTCCGGCGTGGTCCGCGTTGCTACCTTGTTTGTCCGTGGAGACACCGTACTTGCCCGTGTATACACCCAGTTCGGAACGTATCCACACCGGCATCGAGAAGAAATCGTGGTGTCGCACGCCGGAACACCCCGGATTAAGATCCGGGATGGTCCGTGATGCGATCCGTGAAAGTGTAAAAGGGCCTTTAGCAGTCAGGTAAGACAAACAAACAAAATATTTGGAAGGGTGGAAGGGGAAAAACTTGCATACTATCACGTAAGACTTAGTGTGGAAACTTTAGGGAATCAAATTATTTAAAGAGTAATAGCCTGGTGATTATTACATATGTTCTAAGTATGAAATTACAAATGTAAGCAATTCATACTTGAAGCAGACATCTTAGGAAAACAAATGAAGTGAATGAAATATTTAGAATTTGTATTCGAGCTTAAATGTAAGATTATACTTATCAAATTCTTAAATTTTAGTAGTTTCTTGGTAGTATCTTTGTAATGTCTGTAGTAGTCTCCTTTAGTTCATTCTTTTTTCACCCCGCGTTAAAAAAATATTCATGGGTATGAATAGACCTGTACACTAATTTTGTGAATACTTTTTGTACTAAAGTTTCTCTTGACGACTTAAAAACCTTGTCAGGTTTTTCCGACAAAGCAACGTTTAGTGCATGCAGATGGGAGTTGTTGCTACCTTGTTTGGCGTTCAACAATTAGGGATAGAGCAACGTCGATCTGGCGCTGCTCAGTGGCTGCCGGGCTCACGATCAATTGGGCCAAAAGAATTTCCGTTTCGGTTTAATAAAATTTGGAGTGGACTATTAGGCTATTATTATTATTATTATTATGCAAAGTGAATACCATCCATAGAGATGCCATTATGCATAGCTGGTTAATCAAATAGTTGGTAACAAAGGATTCGGAGGGGGGGGGGGGGGGGAGAAGAAACATGCATTCATTGAAATACATTATAAAAGATCTAAAGATTAAAGTACAGGAAGGAAAGACCTCGCAAGTTAAGTTTGTGTTGGGGATACTTGAACAATAAGCATAATACATGGGAGTGATAACGAATTGTTGGAATAGAGAAGAGAAATGAGGGATAATGAAGAGCAAGAAAGAGAATAAGAGAGTGGTAGAGAGAGAGAGAGATAAAGGGAGATGTGGTAAGGGAGGGAGAGGAAGCGAGAGAGGAAGAGAGAAAGAGAGAAAGTGATAGAGAGAAAGAGTGAGAGGGGTGATGGTATTGGTAGTGGAGAAATAGACCAATTTACTACCATATTCAAATTGCATGCATACTGTTTAAAGATAGGTTGTTCGTGACCCCAGATTTCCATCAAATTAAAGATGACGGTCCCCTATTTGCTTACTATTTGCTTACTTAGAAGCCTACAATGCGAGGTGACTACCCCGCCCCACACGCCGGGGCCCCGACCCTAATATCTTTTATTAGGTCCTAAGGAAGCCCTGTGCCAAAAATGTTGCTTTTATCCGGCAAGTAACGACAATTGATAAATTTGACGCTTAAAGCCACCTGACTATGAGCGGTCTCTTTCTGTTTCTCATCCCCTCCCGTGGTCGCACGTTAACCAACCTTCACTCCATGATGTTTCTGCTTTACTTTGTTGCAGCGCCACCTCGTGTTTCCATTCAATTAAGGGTTTTGTTGCAAGTTGCAGTTTCTTTTCTCACTCTCTCCCTCCTCCCCGCCTTTCGTTCTCGAGGGTATTTAGTTAATTCGTTAGAACAAGGCTTGACTAGCATTTGTGCTAACTTCTAGTTTTCATTAACAACCTCACCTAATACTATACAAATAATACACAGCAGTGAGGGCATTAGTAAGAATTACCCACACAAGGTATCTTTGGAAAAGTCTAACCTGCCCGAGGCGATAGCCGAGGGCGGGTTAGACTTTTTCAAAGGTACCGAGTGTGGGTATTGTTACTAATGCCCGAACAAAATGATGTGTATTATTTGTTTTATAAAATTATGGCGTGGATCCTTGTTATTTGATAAATCAACCTCATCTCAAGAATGAGATCTAGACTAGGTCTACATCTAAGAGTACGATCTAGACTAGAACACTACATTTCTAGATCTAAGTAGGGCCTAAGTTTTAACCTAGACTCTACACTAGATTCTAGATCTAGAACTCATTGTTTTTTATCTTACTTTTTTAGTCTTACCTTTTATATCATCAGGATCATCCATCATAAACTTGTAAATCAATGCAACAGGTCATAGAAAAACTTGAAATTGAAACTCCAACTGGAACAATGAACGTCTAGACTCGAGTCTACGTAGAACTTGAAGTAACTTAGAACCCGAACCAGCAAGGTAAAAATGTCTTTCCAAAGTGCAACTTCCAAACAGCGATAATGTACATGTAGAATTTTTTAAAAAGCTGAAATAGTCAAAGTCAAACTCAAGTCAAAGCCAAACATATGTACATGTAGATTTAGGCCTAGCCTACACAAAGTCTTGTCTTGAAGTTGAACATTTAATTTTTATAAATGTTCACCACACAATCGTGGATTTGAAAAGTTTTTGAAGTCGTTGAAAGGTCCTGGTGTACCTTCTCCTGCGAAAGCGAAAAAGATAGTTGTTGATGGGAATTCACATGAACATCTACATTATCTGAGTCACGATCCGGAACTACTATTTCAAGCGGCTGTCTGGTCGTGTGCATGGAATAGGCGCGATTAGGCCTGCTTGGACCTGGTCCAGGACCAGGATCTGGAACCGATTGAGTTGCACTAGGCAAAGTGATGTTTCTTTTCTCGTAGAGATGACCCCCAAGATGTGAGGACATTTGTTTCTTCCGCTCGTGGCTAGTGTTACAGTAATTCCTGAGTGACTGCTCACTGTGGTGACCACTCACTGATTGAATGTCTCGAGACTCGAAACCGGCTCTATCCAGGGTCGTGATGCATGTTGCTCTTAAGCAGTGGTTTGTGTACAACTTTGAGCATCCAGCTTTCTGGGAAATTTGTTTCATCTTATTTCCCATTGTGTTTTTGCCAACTGGAGCATTGCAGTACCAGTTGTCACCATCTCCTGGCTTCTTTGCTTTTGGTTTCTGCCATAGAAAAGGGCAGTCTTTGTTCAGCTTCGATACAAACTGCATGAAACTCTCAACTGGACACTTTGAACTTCCAGGTATTTCGTACATCACTCCGTTGTTCGACACCTCATCATCATCCTCACGATTGTTCTTTGTCAATTGATCTCTTTTAGTGATGTATCGAAGTCCGTCTTCCTCTGTCTCAAGTCGAAAATCGTCTGGCTTAAGTTCTCGAAGATTTTCTCGACCACGATTACAGAAATATGTCATAAAATCGACGAAGACTTTGTTCTGTAATCCGGCTTGCGTGTCACAATCGAGCACCGACGAGTATTGTATGATTTCCATGTCACTAGATGAGATCGCGGGTTTGTGCTTGGTGGAGCCTTTGCCTTCCTTCTTGAGCTTCACTAAGACGGCTTTAAACATTCTCACACCTTGTGAGAATGTTGCCTTGTCACGAATATCAAAGTTATGCAAGTCCAAAAAGTGTCTCTGTACACCATACCTGATCACTTGCATCGTTTTCTTGCTGTACCACGATCCATCTTCGCGACGGAGACTTGAATAGAAAGTGCACAAAACGTCATCCAGTCGAAGCCTGTCGGTTGTGATTTCACCCATTTCAATTTGTTTCAGGCCCAAAAAAGCTTCAAATTTCGCAAAGCCAAACTTTATGCTCTTCTTGGTACTAGCAGAATCAGTCCCATTCAATAACTCTTGCATTTGTGCAGTTGAAAGAATTTCAAAAGTAGATCTAGGCACTTTAAATGCCGCGTCAGCCATTCTCGCGAGTAAAAGTAAAACGATGAAATCTCAATGGTTACGATAGCAACAACAAGATGTGGTAATGACCGGTCATTACCACTGGGTAATGACCGGTCGTTACCCTAATTACGCGTTAGGCAAAATAAATGCCTGGTCACGTGTATGCTTTCAACCAATCATTTGATTAGGATCTACGTCATCATTTTATAAACATATTTATGTGTATAGCTTGTACATCAAATAGTATGCAGATCTGTGTCTAAATATTGTTTTAAAACTATTACTGTTCACCGGAATACGAGACCACTGCTCTACCGACTAAGCTATCGCGTCATGTCATGAAATGATCTCTTTTCATCTCTATAATAGTGTATGATTTCTGTTTATCCAAACTATGTAATCGCAGATCATTCCATGATATGTTAAGAACGGGACAAATGGCCGCAAGGGGGACCCTTGCAATCTGTGTCGTCCTTAACATGTCATGAAATGATCTCTTTTCATCTCTATAATAGAGTATGATCTCTGTCTATCCAAACTATGTAATCGCAGATCATTCCATGATATGTTAAGAACGGGACAAATGGCAAGGGGGGACCCTTGCAATCTGTTTCGTCCTTAACATGTCAGGAAATGATCTCTTTTCATCTCTATGATAGTGTATGATCTCTGTCTATCCAAACTATGTAAACGAAGATCATTCCATGAGATGTTAAGAACGGGACAAATGGCAAGGGGGGACCCTTGCAATCAGTGTCGTCCTTATCATGTCATGAAATGATCTCTTTTCATCTCTATAATAGTGTATGATCTCTGTCTATCCAAACTATGTAATCGCAGATCATTCCATGAAATGTTAAGAACGGGACAAATGGCAAGGGGGACCCTTGCAATCTGTGTCGTCCTTAACATGTCATGGAATGATCTCTTTTCATCTCTATAATAGTGTATGATCTCTGTCTATCCAAACTATGTAATCGCAGATCATTCCATGAGATGTTAAGAACGGGACAAATGGCAAGGGGGACCCTTGCAATCTGTGTCGTCCTTAACATGTCATGGAATGATTTCTTTTCATCTCTTTAATAGTGTATGATCTCTGTCTATCCAAACTATGTAATCGCAGGTCATTCGATGAGATGTTAAGCACGGGACAAATGGCAAGGGGGGACCCTTGCAATCTGTGTCGTCCTTAACATGTCATGAAATGATCTCTTTTCATCTTTTTAATAGTGTATGATCTCTGTCTATCTAAACTATGTAATCACAGATCATTCCATGAGATGTTAAGAACGGGACAAATTGCAAGGGGGACCCTTGCAATATGTGTCGTCCTTAACATGTCATGAAATTATCTCTTTTCATCTCTATAATAGTGTATGATCTCTGTCTATCTAAACTATGTAACCGCAGATCATTCCATGAGATGTTAAGAACGGGACAAATGGCAAGGGGGGACCCTTGCAATCTGTGTCGTCCTTAACATGTCATGAAATGATCTCTTTTCATCTCTATAATAGTGTATGATCTCTGTCTCTCCGAACTATGTAATCGCAGATCATTCCATGAGATGTTAAGAACGGGACAAATGGCAAGGGGGACCCTTGCAATCGGTGTCGTCCTTAGTTAGTTAGTTCATTGGAACATGTTAAATATTGTTTTAAAACCATTACTGTTCAATCAAAATTACTCTTCTGTTATGTACAGTGCGTATCAAAAAAAGTTTACCAAACTTTTGTAGCTTGTAATTGAAGAGTTATAATCCGTGTAACCTTTAATCATATGTTATTGTAAAGGAGAACATATGCCCAGACTAATGATACCATTTCCATAATTTGCTGCTAAGGATGACTGAACAGCAGGATTTTCAAAAAGTATTGTCAAAATCCTCTTGTACCAAGTTTGGGCTGAAGCGATGAATGATGGTCAAAAGCCATTATGTATGTGTTATCTCATTCCAAAAATATTGCTGTTTTATTTACATTTACTATTAGGCAGTTGAAAAAAACATCGACTCAAACTCAAAGAAGTTTTTATTACAAGCAAAATTTATGATATTCTTTTTGTTATGATGATTACAATCTCGACTTCATTCGCACCCCTTGTTTATTTTAACCTTGTCATTGAGTAATGCAAATTGGATGAAGTTTATCTAGGGCGTTATCTTTTTTTAATGAGAATCTGCTGTTAATATATTGATATTTATCATCATAAATATTCTTTCTTGGATTTGGGTTTAGAAGCCTTTGAGTTTTCGATCGGTATACGAGATAAACACCTTATATGCTCCTTACGCGTGTGAAATGGTGCAGTTGACAAGTGAGTAGAGAAAACTTAGATATGATGAAACAAGAAGTTAGTAGGCTGTTCATAATAATTAAAAGTTTGCATAGGGATTAAAATCAATGAAAGCCTACTTACATTATATCATTTGAAACAAACACTGAAGCACGAGGCACAATTTAACCTTTTAAAAGGATCTAAAAACAAAAAATCTCATGCATATGGCCTGACACAAATCGGTTCATTAAGCCCAAACTTGGAACAAGGCGATTTTGACAACACTTTTTAAAGACCCTGGTGTTCAGTCACCCGTGGCATAAATATTATGAATAGGGTACCATTTGACAGAAAATAAGAAACTGTTTATCATGAAAGCAATTCCAAAGTCATATCGTTAGGACTTTATAATTAGAGCTACCAAAGTTGGGTCAATTTTGTTTTGATACGCCCTGTATACATGTATCAGTATCATTCTTTGTAGTGTATGATTATTCATGTACTGTTGGTTGCTAATAAATTTAATGAAATATCCAATTCAAATCAAAATTCAATTCAGTTATTTATACATTCATCGATTTGAAAGTTTACCTAGAGTAGCTTGTTCAGTAACATAATATAAAATTATTAAATGCATATACAATTGAATAAAACAGAGCAGGCCCGCAATTGAATAATTCAAATGGTACTGGTCAGTTGGAAGTAATTGCTTTAATTACCCAACCGGTAAAGTTTCCCATACGATAATTATAGACTACACGTATTGCGATCGATGACTTGCTCAGTTTAATGGTTAAAGACCTTGTAGGAAGTGAACGATTGAATACGGTAGATTAATTATATATCAACGGAAAGCTTGTAAGCAACACATTACAATAATATCAATTATATGCTGTTTAAGTGTGTTTCAGGGAGTAACATTAATCTGAAAACTCGAAATCTAAAGCTATGACCATCGGAAGTTGTCGGCCTGAAAACGAGCTATCGACTTGATTACATAATCGTTTGTGGAGTACCCTACGCATATTCACAATGACTTTGCAATAATTAAGCTCATCGCCTCAGCTAGACAGTGCGATCCAGATAATATGATACCGAGAACTATCGATGTTATATCATGTCAACCAGGTTTCATTTCCCGAACACTCGACATACCTAAGGTATATCGGGCCAGATCCTTGTCCGTATGCAGCACCCATCCAGGCTACACCAACAATGCCTGAGTATCCAAGCTGTCGACAAACTACCCCCGCATCAGAGTCATCCGAACCGTCATCACAGACTGTCCCCCATTGACCTTCATGGAAGATCTCAACCCTGCCTTTGGATGAACTGTACCAGGGAACCAGCCGGATTTCTCCTTCAGTTGCATCTTTCGAAATAAATAGAACGAAGGAATAAGACCTCTATACAGTGCGTCCAAGAAAAAACGAAACCGAGAATTATCGATGTTTTATTATAACTTAATCACAATTATAATTAATAAATGACACATATTTTTAAAGCTTAGATCCTTCTCTTTCATTTGATGCAACTCAGAACGTTACAGGCAGTCTCTCATTCCCCACTTCACACGAATCCTGAATTCAAATCTATAGATATTTTCACTCAATATTATGACCATATGTGACCAAGATGTAATTAATTAATTTCTTGTCATGCCAATTAATCAGATTTAATCATATTTCATACTAACTGTAAAATGATAGGACTATACTCTGTAGGTAAACATAAATTGTATATTTTGAATTATCATATCTCTCGGATAATCATCTATATATAAATATATTTTTAAAGAAATGTTAACTAGGTTTAAAAAAGACTACTTATTAATTTGAAAGTGTATTACAAAATTGCATATGACATTTAGAAAATGGTAACAACTTATTTTACTATTTAAACGTTTTAATTGCACAATTAGAACATGTATTATTTCACGATTGTTTGAAATTAGTTGTTTAGTTCATTAGAATCAGTAATTATTATATATAAAAAGATTGCCAAAAGTATTGATTTCTTTATTCTTGTATGTATTTATAATTTGTAAACTGAATTGTATGAGTCTCCGGACTTTTTATTCAGTATGTTTTTATTTACAATAAAACCAGAATTTAATTGAATTGAATATGATGCATATTTCACGCATGAGTGATTACAAGCAATTTGAAGGAAGGAAACCAAAAATTCATTTGGCGGACGGTATCTGAATTTTCGAAGAATCAACCGGAGACGAAATACTTCATGCATAGCTGATTGTCAACGAAACATATTTAAAATTCTCCCTCATCTTCTGCCCTAGTTTCGAAATCCTGCTATCAGATAATTCATTGTCTCAATTATCTCCATCGAGGCATTACTATGCCAGAGCACTTCTCATGTTGATTACAGTGTCCGTGTGTGTAGGGGTGTACGGTTATATTGTGCGTGTGTGTAAGAGGGGTGTGTCACGCGCGTGTATGGGTGTGTGCGTACATGTGTGTGTGTTTGCGCGCGCGCGTGTGTGTGTGTGCGCGCGTGTGTGTTGATGCGTGAAGTAGTCATAGCTGGAGAGGTGTTCTGGCGTGGAAGTGCCTGGATGGAGGAGCTCAATAACAAAACAAAACAAGCTTTATAATTGCACTGCCTTTTCCTCATTATCATCTTATTCTTTTAATGCAACCTTCTCAAAATTGCGATGATTGTTAAATGTTATGTTGAAATGTAATTATTTTGTCTGTATTTATATATTTATGTATATGTATAGCACCTTCAAATGTCCGAAGACAAATGTTATGTATTTTTTTACATGACAATAAATCATCTTGAATCTTGAATAACAAACAAATATAGATCCGGCCTCGTGTACGTGTATCGCCACGCACTGCACCAGCTAGAAACCAGCGAGATTTGGGCGACGTTCACGGTTTTGAGTTTTTGGGGCGACGGTCGCTTTTTTGTTGGGGGAAAAAAAAAGGAAGAAAAAAATACATCTTTTTAAAAAGCCTTATCCGCTGCAAACGGAAGCGCTTCTTTAAAGGAATGAGGATGCAGGACGCCATTAAAAAGGAGGTATGACGTCAGTGGAAGGCGTGGCTTGAGTATTAGGATCGGGTAGATGAGGAAGAGTCAACATTTCTGGAGACCTAATGAGATGGGTGTCGTCGTCTCAGGTCGTGGTGAATGGCGGATCTAAAAGAGTGCATAAAGATAAAAAGGCAAAGTCATAATAATGATAATGATAATAATGATGATAATAATATTGGGTTCTTGTATAGCGCTCTGTCAGACTTTAAACTCTTGGTGCTCTAAAATAATTCCCTCGGTTTTATTGAGAAAAAAAATTAAGAAGGAGGGGGGTGGCTTGAACTCCTATATTTTACGGGCCTGATTGGTACAGAAATTCAAATAGCTCGTTATCCATGGATATTTTACCATAATGTCATATACAAGCACTTGATTGACAACGCAAGATTGGAGTAATGAATTTTGTTTAAATTAATTCAAAACCTTGTTTTGACAGGAAACAAAATCCGCAATGTCATATATACAAGCACTAACTTGACATCGCAAGATTGAAAGTAATAATTTTTATTTTCATTGTTTCAAAACCTTGTGACAGGAAACGAAAAACGCAATGTCATATATACTGTATATATAAAAACACTTTATTTACACGCAAGACAAACCTTGTTTATATTGTATTTACATGACCCTCGGTTAAAAATCTTGTTTTTAGTTTCCATTCATTAAAGATAAAGTTGAATTCTGGTCGTGCGAACAATTCTGGAGATTCGTTGTTGTTGAGAGGATGGTTATGTAGTACAACCGGTGTCAGGGGCGGCGGAGCGACTTCCAAAGTTGGGAGGGGGGGGGGGGGGCACCAAGGCAAAAGGGACACCTACGAAGGGAAATCTCAAAGCGAAAATATACAAATTTTTAGACATTGGTATAGGCCTATACCCCTACATTGTGATTACAATTATCAGGGATGATTTCAATACTTGTTTCACGTCACATATGGCTCCGAATAGTCTCATTGGACAACGCTCCCTAACGTCAGAGTCCAGCAGACTAATATGTTAGCCTATGGACTTTTACCACAAAAAAAAAAAAAATCGTTAAAAAATTATTTTCTGTTTAAACGAAAAGCACATCCACCCCGACGTACGTTGACATTAGCTCTTTCATTGGAACCCTCATGTCCTATTGACTTTTGAAAGTTCACCCACCGTAATTTGATCAAAATAGGTCGCCAGCTCGCCATTGCCTATATAACACATGTGCAACAAGTCGAATTTTGGACGCAATTTGCCACGCGATTGTAAGGTTATAGGTCAAGCACACGACGGATAACAAGCATGAATTATCATAGATCAATTCTGATTGGTGCATTATGTCCATTTCAGCCAGTCCCCACCGTAATTTTTCCATTTAGTATAGAGTGGTGAAGTGTGACGTCATCAAAAATCTATTTTTAGAATTTCTCAATTTTTTCTTCATATTCCAAAAGAACATCCAAAATAATGTCAAAATGTCGAAAGCCAATTGAATATGTTAAGTATTGGCTGAGATATGACCATCTGAATGAATATATGTCCTATGGGAACTCAGTGTTATATGCTCTGGCTCCTAACCATAGGAGCCAGAGCATATAACACTGAGTTCCTATGGGGAGTATATTTATTCAGATGGTCATATCTCAGCCAATACTTAACATATTCAATTGGTTTTCGACATTTGGACATTATTTTTGATGTTCTTTCGGAATATGCAGACAAAATTGAGAAATTCTCAAAATTGATTTTTATGACGTCACAGCTTCGGTACTCTATAGGCGAACATTTTGCCGAGTTAAGCCAAACATGAATATTCATGACACGCCATGGACTATTCGATTATTTACAGAGGGGTGTAATTGTGCACCACATCAAACTCCCCTACTTTCAGTCAAGTATTTCATTGTATTATGTAATTTGGTAGGTTTATCTTACTAACTGTTTAATTATCAGATATCAATGATAGTTTAAAGATATGGAAAAGGTTCTTGTATTTTATATTTAGCAAAGCAATCTCACTTTCAAATTCACTATCAAGTGTCGTCTGATCCGCCGATTGCCGTCTGCTATATATACGTTCAAGGCACATTTATCTGTGGACTGTGATGTAGACAGTTTACTCGTCATTGTAGATTTATGATTAGCCATCTGTCATTTATTAGTCTATATTATTGACACACTTAAAATTACCACACACACGAACACTCTCACTTCCTCTCCCCAACACACCATTTCCACACACTCGGTTCACACATCATACCCAATGGCCCTGCAACATAATGGAACATTCTAGTTTGGTAGTAGCGTCGAACTACCTACGTTTGTGCTGGCAATAGTCCAGCGAGCGAAAATGATACAACCGAGAAATATGTACACCATTTAAGATATTGCTTAAGCATCATGATTTGCAGTTGGGTTTGATTGTCTAAAAAGTTGTTTGCGAGCGAGCGAAGAGAGCAAGGATTTTTTTTTAGATGTGCGAGGTCGCAGTGCGAAAAATTACATCTTATAAAGTCGCTTAAAATTAGCTAGGGCGCGTTTAATGATGAGAGGAAAAGGGGACACTTATCAGGAAAGAAAAGGAGCATGTACCAAAGTACAAAGAGTAATTATCAGAGGGGAAAATTGGGCACTTCTTACACCCTCAAAAAGAGGCACTCACCATGGATGAATAAAGTCAGTCAAGAGAATAAGAAATGGGCATTTGTCGACGGAAAAGGTGCCCCCATCAGATTTTGATAGGGGCATTTATAAGATAATATTATATATTGTTAAAAGAGAAATTAACAGAGGTAAAAAGAGGCACTTATTGCATCTTAAAAGGGGCAATCACTAGAGAGGAAAAGGGGCACTTATGCGAATGAAAAAGGGGCACTTGTAATAAAGGAAAATGTGCATTAGTTTAACAGAAATGGGCAACGATCAAATTTTAAAGGGGCATTTATCGGAGGCACTGTTCTGAAGTGGAGAGGAGTAACTTCACGTACTTGAAATGGGTCATTTATCAGAGAAGGGGAACTTTTGAGAAGGGGAATGGTCTCTTCTTTATTTGGCACTTATTATTAGGAAAGGGGCACTTATAAGAAAGGAAAAAGGGCACATGTGAAAATATAAGGTGTGCTTATCCGAGTTAAAATGGGCGTAGTTATTAAAAGTGGAAAGGGGCACTTCTTACAAAGGAAAAGGGGCACTTGTAAAAGAAAAAGAGGCACATCTCAGATGTAAATAGGACAATTATCAGAGGTAAAGGGCACTTGTCAAAAGTGAAAAGAGGCACTTCTCGTACCTAAGGGCACTCACTAGAGATTAAAAAGGGCAATTATGAGAATGGAACTGGACACTTATTGCAAAGGAAATTGGGAATTTGGCGAAAGAAAAGAAGCACGTTTCCAAATAAAAGGGGCACTTATCAGAGTTGAAAAGGGGAAAGGGCACCTTTACAAAGTAATAGGGGCACTTGTCAAAGTAAAAGAGGCACTATTCCTATGTTAAAAAGGTTTTTTATTGTTTTTTATTCAATCATTGTATTCACTGAATCTCAAATTAAATGACGTTCCGCTTCATTAAAAGCACTATGGAAAGTATTCCCCCACCCCTTTGATTCTCCTTCACCTTTTTCCCTTTTGTATTGGTGTTCAGGTTTTTCTCTGCTTATTTTTTTCTTCTTTTTTCTTCTTTTCTCAACAACACAGTGTATACTTTTCAGGGGTTGACGTTCATAAAGCTGATTGCCCTTTTTGTAAATCCCTCATTCCCATACAATTTTGTTTGCTCCTTCCCTGTGTAATTTTCTTGTAATCGTTTTTTAAATTTGTATAACATGCAGGGGCGTCGCCAAAGGGGGGGGGGGGGGTGCGACATCCCTCCACCTGTCAGGATAATGTCGGTAAAAAAAAGCCCGCGAAAGGGGGGTTCGGAAATGTTGGCAGTCCTCAGATAGGGGGTGCTTTCAAAAAGAGGGAACAAGCATACGCGTACCCTAAATAACACTGAGTAGGGGGGCCGGGGTATATTGTCGGTCGGCCGACAAGTTTTTTTCCCTACTAACTGTGACTTCTTATCCGCTGTGACGATTTCTAGAGTGACTACATCTACAATACTTGTATTTTCTCGAAGTTTCACTTTCCTATAATATCAGCTAAAGAAATCAGAGGTTTAAAATTTTCGGGGAAACTAAATTCAAACAAGGTTTAAGAGTCAACAATGATACGACGAATCGTCTTCCTTTCTCTATATTGTAATGAAACGCCAAAAATTCCGCGCTATGCGCGAAAACGGAAAACGTCATTTAGACGAGTCGAGAACGATACAACGAATCATCTTCTTTCTCTAATAATTTAAGGAGACTTCAAAGCTTCCGCGCTTTGCACGAGAGGGGGAAACTGAATTCAGACAAAATTAAAAGGGCTTATTAAGAGTCGAAAACGGTACAACGAATCGTCTTCTTTCTCTAATAATTCGAAGAAACGTCAGAGCATCTGCGCTTTGCGCAAGAGGGAGAAACTGAATTCAGATTAATAGGGCTTAATTAGAGTCGAAAACGGTTCGACTAATCGTCTTCCTTTCTCTATATTGTGATGAATCGCCAAAAATTCCGCGCTATGCGCGAAAACGGAAAACGTCATTTAGACGAGTCGAGAACGATACAACGAATCATCTTCTTTCTCTAATAATTTAAGGAGACTTCAAAGCTTCCGCGCTTTGCACGAGAGGGGGAAACTGAATTCAGACAAAATTAAAAGGGCTTATTAAGAGTCGAAAACGGTACAACGAATCGTCTTCTTTCTCTAATAATTCGAAGAAACGTCAGAGCATCTGCGCTTTGCGCAAGAGGGAGAAACTGAATTCAGATTAATAGGGCTTAATTAGAGTCGAAAACGGTTCGACTAATCGTCTTCCTTTCTCTATATTGTGATGAATCGCCAAAAATTCCGCGCTTCGCGCGGAAGGGGGAAACGTCATTTAGACGAGTCGAGAACGATACAACGAATCATCTTCTTTCTCTAATAATTTAAGGAGACTTCAAAGCTTCCGCGCTTTGCACGAGAGGGGGAAACTGAATTCAGACAAAATTAAAAGGGCTTATTAAGAGTCGAAAACGGTACAACGAATCGTCTTCTTTCTCTAATAATTCGAAGAAACGTCAGAGCATCTGCGCTTTGCGCAAGAGGGAGAAACTGAATTCAGATTAATAGGGCTTAATTAGAGTCGAAAACGGTTCGACTAATCGTCTTCCTTTCTCTATATTGTGATGAATCGCCAAAAATTCCGCGCTATGCGCGAAAACGGAAAACGTCATTTAGACGAGTCGAGAACGATACAACGAATCATCTTCTTTCTCTAATAATTTAAGGAGACTTCAAAGCTTCCGCGCTTTGCACGAGAGGGGGAAACTGAATTCAGACAAAATTAAAAGGGCTTATTAAGAGTCGAAAACGGTACAACGAATCGTCTTCTTTCTCTAATAATTCGAAGAAACGTCAGAGCATCTGCGCTTTGCGCAAGAGGGAGAAACTGAATTCAGATTAATAGGGCTTAATTAGAGTCGAAAACGGTTCGACTAATCGTCTTCCTTTCTCTATATTGTGATGAATCGCCAAAAATTCCGCGCTTCGCGCGGAAGGGGGAAACGTCATTTAGACGGGTCGAGAACAGTACAACGAATCGTCTTCTTTCTCTAATAATTTAATGAAGCGTCAAAACTTCCGCGGGAGGGGGAAAGCTTCATTCAGACAAGGATTAAGAGTCGAGCACGGTTCAACGAATCGTCTACTTGAAACGTCAAAGCTTTCGCGCTTCGCGCGGGAGGGGGGGGGGGGGGAACTTCATTCAGACAAGGAATAACAGTCGAAAACGGTACAATAAATCGTCTTCTTTTCCTAATAATTTAAGGTAACGTCTAAGCTTCCGCGCTTTGCGCGGGAGGCGTATCACCCACACCCCTTATGAGCGCGCTTTGCGCGCTCTTTAAGTGATTCGCTTGCTCACTACCGCCCCTCTGTAAAATAAGATCCTAGCTCCGCGCCTGCATTAAAATATATAGCTATAATGCTGACTAAGTTGACGAAATAATTCGTATATTTATGTCGTCGAGGAAAATGACCATTTGCGCATACGCAAGTACTATATATAGTCCATAGGAAATACAATTTAGCCTTCGGCCCCAGGTTTATAAGGTTAAATTTGTAGATATTGGACATTTAATTTTGTCGGTAATTGGTTGCTAGTTTTTTCGGTAATCGTTGTTCTCTACACCCCCCCCCCCCCCCACTGAAAATGGTCTAGCCACGTCCCTGATACCATGTTTGTATGTTAATTCGTTTTTATGGAGAGTGAAATAAATGAAATGAATGAAATATATGGGACTACACCTACATGTGGCATTAATTTTTAGTGTTTGAGCTATTTATTGTCGTATTTAGAATATGGCTTTTTAGCCATAAATATCCCAATACATTGCACCACTTAACCAGGAAAAAAAATCGTTCAATTGATAGCACTAGTTTTCAGCTTCGATTTCTTAAAAAAGAAACAATCATAACATTATTGTCATATGACAGCACTCGATAATTATTTACAAATGCTAAATCATGTTCTGCTTCAATGATTTAAAATCTGATGTCAAAAGAACTTATGGAAAAAATGGCCTGCATGTCATACATGCTGCCGGTCAACCAATCAGATATCGCGAATAATTGGGTTGATGTTTCATATATTGCTATGTAGTACCACCGTTTATTAATTTGCGACAAAACTTCTATCGGATGATTAACAAAACGACTCATCAGAAAGTTGCGGATTAAATCACGCTTTATTTAAATTCACTTGTCCGGCTTCATGGCCCAGTGATGGTTTGTTTGGTGGATCATTTTCATCTCAAGGATTATTACCAAATCTGGGCTTCTCCTTCACGATCGACTTTCTCGGATAACGTGACTCCTTTAATCAATGGTGAGCTTAATTTTTACATTAAGACCATTAATGTATTTGTTTGTACTCCAGTGTATGGTTGTAATAACTTATTCCACTATTTGCTATATCGTGATGGAATACAGCACAAATATTCAACGGCCAACATCTGCGAATATCTTATTATAAATGTATCGATAAAGAGTTAAAATCAAAATGTACGTATAAGTCAATAACTATATGTACACTGTTGTTAGGTGTACAACATACAGCAAAATATAATTCAAATCATACTTTTCTTCCACAGGGTTCCTTTATTCATTATCAACATAATGGTTTTCACGAAAGATCAATACATGCGCTATTCCATGACTTGTCATATAGGTCCTGCAGTATACACTGTAAAAAAATAATAGTCGAAATAACTCAATAAAATTGAGGAAAAGAATTGCCTTATTTTTATTAAGTAAATATTACCTACGGCATCTTAAGTAGAATTTACTTATTTTGCTGAATAAATTTTTACTCAGTTAAATCGAGTTACATTAACGTAAATAATTTTAATCATTTTAGATAATAAAAAAAAAGCTATGATAGGATTACATATTGCATGATTTGGTACCCATCTAATCTAACAAGTAACATCCACTAATCATTCACTACTTCTATTTAAGATTAATCACTAATCACTAACACTACTTCTATTTAAGATTTAACCGTATATACAGTGTGTCCCAGAAAAAACGAAACCGAGAAGTATCGATGTTCTATCATAACTTAATCACAACCATAATTAATGAATGATACATATTTGGAAAGCTTAGAGTCTCCTCTTTCAGTTGATGCTACTCAGATGATGCATATTTCACGCATGAGTGATTAAAAGCAATTTGAAGGAAGGAAACCAAAAAGACATTTGGCGGGCGGTATCTGAATTTCGAAGAAAAATTCACATTTCTAAAAAGTTGAGTTTCTGCCCTTTCATATGACACCTCAATCAGGAAAAATGAGCGAGGAATAACAAAGTTCTGTTTGTTTAAAGTAGCCCTTACATTTTCATAATTTTAACAAACGAATTCGTTTTCACTGGGTGCCTGCCGTAGCAAAAAGCAGATTTGACAAAAGACTTAACTCCGTTTCGTTGACAATCAGCCATGCATGAAGACTCTCGTCTACGGTTGATTGTCAACGAAACCGAGTTAAGTCTTTTGTTAATTTCGTTTATTGATACGGCAGGCAGACAGTGAAAACGAATTCGTTTAATAAATTATGGAAATGCAAGCACAACTTTAAACTAACAGAACTTTGTCATTCCTCGCTCATTTTTCCTGATTGAGGTGTCATATGAAAGGGCAGAAACTCAACTTTTTAGAAATGTGAATTTTTCTTCGAAATTCAGATACCGCCCGCCAAATGTCTTTTTGGTTTCCTTCCTTCAAATTGCTTTTAATCACTCATGCGTGAAATATGCATCATCTGAGTAGCATCAACTGAAAGAGGAGACTCTAAGCTTTCCAAATATGTATCATTCATTAATTATAGTTGTGATTAAGTTATGATAGAACATCGATACTTCTCGGTTTCGTTTTTTTGGGACGCACTGTATATATCTACCACCTTCACAAACTATTACATACGCTTCAATTCGACACATATTGAAAGGCTCCAAATTTTATATATACTTGATCGTAGCATCTTAAAAGGAAAATTGGTTGACAATTTCCTAAAATATCAAGTTTTGATTTGTTTTGAACTGGGTAACAATTAAAAATTGTCTTGTCTTTGCTTAGCCATGTTAAATGAATAAGTAAATGTTTTAAAGTCCTTAAATTTTCATTCAACCACAAAAAAGAATTGTTTTATTTAAAAAATAGTTTAATTTGGTCTTAATGAATATTCATAAATTATGTAAATATTTCTATTACGCACTGCATCGGTCCTTACTTTAAAAAGATAAGAATAATCAACATAAATTGTTTGAGTAATACATATAATTTCTGATTTTGAGTTAAAATTACTAAATTAATACAAGCTGAAATTACTTAAAGTTCTTATGTATTTGAATTTACTTAAATATTCCACGTATGTTCTACTAAATTGAAAGTTTGAGTTAGCATGCAAGACTTAAATTTAGTGCGTAAGTGGCAAAACTAATGTTTTCAAGTAAATTCTACATGGAAAAAATACGTAAAAATTACCAATGAACAAATTCTTTTTTTACAGTGTACACGAGTTATTACCTTCAGAAAGGCCTTAAACACACTTATTTTTTTTCAGTTTGTAGTTGCAGTTCTTATTATATGTATTTAAGTAATTTTAATTTTCATTCACTTTAAGCGATTGGGCCTTTTCGGAAAAGTAATAATAATAATAATAAAAAAAATATCTCAACAATAAAATAATACAATATAACCTAGGCCGCACAGCGACATTAAAGATATTAAACTTGACAAAATGTAACACATTCTTTAACATAAAGAGAAACAAACAAACTGAGCAAAGACACTCCGAAAAATTTGTTAAAATGAAACCATTTTTTCACGAAAATATTTTCTTGAAGATTTGTTTCTGTTATATATCTAATATATCTTAAATATATAAATATATACGCCACCATGTGCATTATATTTGCAATTAACGATTCAGAAGTGAAATAATGTTTTAGTCACAGGCAACTGTCCACAACTTTGAACGAAGTAATATTTAATATTGCCTGGAAATATTTGGTTGACCCACATTACCTTGACAATTTGACTGAAAATAAATTGATATCATTTAAGCTCTATGTAAATGGTATTCCTTCTTTTCTTTTTAAATTCTTTTCAGAAAAACTTTTAGCTGATCGCAGGCTTAATATGGCAGATAAAAGCATCCTTCCTGCATCGGTCTTTGATCCATCAAACGGTAGTCTTCCAGGCGGTTATCATAACTATCAATATTTAGGCTTCGCCCAATCTGTTGTTCTCGTTATCATCCTCCTTATAATCAGCATCACATGAATCATCGGATACTCCATCGTAATCCTCGCCATCGTTCTCTTTCGCAAGCTCAGGTCGACCCTCAACTGGTTTATCCTGAACCTTGCATGTGCCGATCTGTTGACGTCAATCTGCCTTCCCTTTTATATTGCAATCAGTCAGTTTGACTGGGCCTTTACATGTTTGGCATCATCCACGTGTGCCTGTGTTGGCGTAAGCCTTACAACCCATGCTTTCGTTGGCTTCACCAGTTGGTATCGCGTCACGAGAAACCAAGAAAAATTCAAGAAAATTTACAAGGCTCGAAATGTATGCCTTATGTTTGCTTTCAAGTGGTTGTTTAATTTCGCATCGGTCTGCGTAGTTGTTAGACGAGACAAGGAAATAGCTGTCTTTGTCATACCTTTTTGGGCCTTCGGGTATTTTGCAATTATTGTCACTGTGTACCTAAAACTATGGAGATTCATTGCATACCGAGGGGAGAAGTTGAAGCCAAAGAAGAAAGTCGACGGAAAGATACAGAATGAAATATTCATGGACACCATATGCCCAGGTGAAATACTCAAATCCGGTCAGCCGGAGAACCATACGCATGATGCGGAGACTTTGACCTTATCCCCATCTCTAGAAGAGATAGAAAGCACAGACGGCGGACCTGACCTAAGATCGAAAGAACTACCAGAACGTGTCGAGGGATCGGAAACCAAAGTACCTGTCAAGAAACAGACACCACCTTAAATTGACAAGAAGCTTCTTGCTGTAACCAAGAATCTGTTGGTAATTCTCGTTGCTTTTGTCATCTGCTTCATTCCTTACGCTGTGAGCATATGTTTACCGAAATCTTATAGTGCACTTCCCTGGCTTTTGGCTCTTCCATTGTCGAATAGCTGTATTAATCCCATCATTTACACCAGAAGGATTCGTGCATTTAGGGAGGTGATGGTATGCATCATACGATGTAGGCTTGGAAGCATTCCCATGCCAATCGACTTGGTAAGGAAAATGAGAACCCCTCGCTGAAAAAAAAAACTTGAAATCGCCCAGTGAAACTTAAATATAAAGACCAGTTATGGTCATGCGATTGCATTGTGAAAGAAACGTTGTGGAATCGATCAGAAAAGGTTGATCATCTAGTATATAGGTATTGGTGTGTACTGCAATGTTCTGGAATCATCAAAATGATAAGAAATTTGGCCCAGTCTTCGTAAAGTTACAAGCACTGTACACATAAAGATGTATATGGGACTACGCACACGTGCGCGACACGTGCGTTTATCTCTCACATACCAATAGATAAACTAATTTACCAAATATATCAATAAGTAGGCGGTTTCCCGGCAAAATTTGTATCATCATGTTTTAGTCAAAACATATTCTTTCACATGATTGGTAATAAGAGCTTCCATTTCATTTTTTGAATTTGGGGCGTTCCAATACTGGTCTTTACCTTTAAAGCAAGGACAAAAGCATAGTGTGGACAAGTTCCCCAAAATTATCCGCGTGGACAATTGTAAACTGGAAGCTTTAACATGAATAAAAACATCCGGTGAACAAGTTCCTCCAATTCCCCTACCGCGAACAATGAAAAAAACAGTATAATCATGAGTAAGTATTCCAGATTTTGACTGGCTTGAAGCAATCGCACGGAATAATGCGATAAATCACAATAAAAGTCACTAATTATATATTATTCGACTACTTGGTACATCTCATCAATCCCATGGAAAAAAAATCATAATTGCGATTCGGTATAGTAAAATGTTAAAAAATATGAGAGTCCTTTTTCTTAAAGTATGCAGTTTTATTTTGGGGAAAAAAGCAATGCTTGTTCTAGTTTTTTTGGGATGACTATTTAGTGCGGTAATATTTTCCAATTATGTAATTGTGATATATTTTAGTCCTATACATTGTGAAATTATGAACAATGAATTATGTTGCATTAATGTACGTTTATCAAACGATAAAAAAGCTCTGGTATAATTATGTTGCAGTTTGTATAAACTAGGATTATAGAAAATGCTTTGCTTGTATGTTATGTACGAAAAGGAATTGGAGTTATTAGAAATAAATTCAATAAATACCCTCAAAAAATCCTTCAGTGTGTACCAAAGCATGTCAATTGGAGGTGCCGTGGTATGGTGATTTATTCACTAGACTCTCAGTCCCAAGGTTCAGGGTTCTAATCTCAGCGCTACATATGACACTCTCCATCCGGGTGTATAATTGGGTACCTTGTAATTGCTGGGGGATAATAAGGAAAGAGCGGTATTAATACCGACTAATACTGTATTACTAATCAATATTCATAATTTCCTTAAGATCCTTTGATATATTATATCCAGTGGAGTATCCAGCATTAAACATGTAAGATGGAGCCAGTGTTTACCCTCTAAAAGATAAAATAAATTGTAAAATAACTTTTTATAACAAGGGGTGTCGGTTAGATTTCAGAAAGAAAACAAACAAAATTTTAAGTATGGGCAATCACACTCCCTATGGTTAGGGTTGGCTAAGACACATTAAGCTGTCATTGGCAGTGAAGGTACAATAAGTATCAACCAATGTTCTGAATATACCAATAATTCATGTGTGTATTTACAATTTGTATTTGTATGATATCTTAATTTAAGAATTAGATATTAGTGTTTTTGTATAGATATAAAATAAATATGTACACGTCAATAATATCAATGAACACAAATGATTGTATGTATGAATGTATATTTTATCTATTCACGGTTTAAAACGAGATACAATAATTGTGCCCGCATTCAGCAAATGCCGTTTTTCAGCAAGGCCGCGATTACATACAATTCGAACAATAGAATATAAGACAATGAAAATACAATTTTACCTACAAACATTATTAATTACCAATAATTTATATGTGTATTTACAATTTGAACGTGTTTGTTATCTTAAATGTATTAGGAATCTTAGAGATAGACATAAATGCTTTTGAATAGATATAAGTAAATATGTACGCGTCATTAATGTCAATGGACACATATGATTGTAATCGTGTACTGTATAATATTGTATTTTGCACAACTTTCATCTCATATTATCGAATACAAACAAAACAGATGATAAAACATCTCATACTACATAAGTATACTAAGTTTAGTGAATAATTTGCGGGATGAGATTTTGATGAGAAGTGGAAACACCACTGCAGATAGATAATTGTGTATTTGTGTATATATTATAGTATTATGGTTGGTTGTCAGTGTGTTTGTTTTACTTGACTACTAAGAAAGCATGGGCATGCTTGCTCCCAGTGACCGATGCTGCGGCTGTAAGTCCTTTAAGAGGGACTTGGTAATGATTGCTGCCCTACCAAAAGGCACTGGGTCACCGACTTGGTATCGAACCCGGAACCTTCCGGTTACGAGACCTCTGGTCACCAGTGAGCCATATTATCATAGTGTTTTATAAATATGCGTTTTGTGCACTCTCTGATTGGAATTATAATTACTGAAGATGCAACACATTATACGAAAGAAGATTGATTAAGATGATGATGATTATTATTAATATTATTCATTATTTTTGTTCACTGACTCCGATGAGTGCCAGACGAAGAACTTAAGTGTTTCTGTATTCGTTGCTATTCAATCATAGAATAAAGGAGACATTAAAGAATAAAAGAAAAAAAAGGCAGAAAAGAAAGCGAAATAAAAGATGGCTAAGTGGAAGAGCAGTGGTCTCGTAACCGCTAAACCAAGTCGATGCGCTAGTGCCCTGGGTAAGGCACTAATACTTTACCAAGTCCCTCGGAGATGACTTAAAGCCGTCGGTCCCTTATTTGCTTATTAAGAAGCCCACAATGCTTTCTTAGCAGTCAGGTAATAAAAACAAATAAACAAACTATTTGGAAGGGTTGAAAAAGAAAAACTTGCACACTATCACGTAAATTTGGAAACTTTAGGGAATCAAATTATGTAAAGATGGTTATGGTAACATATGTTCTACGTATGAAAAAGAAAAAGAAAAAAAATGAAGTGAATGAAATATTTAAAAATTGTAATCGAGTTTAAATGTAAGATAATAATATATAATAAATATCTTAAATTCGTAGTAATTTCTTGGTAGTATCTTTGTAATCTCTGTAATAGTCTTCTTATGTTCACTCTTTTTCACACCGCATTTAAACAAAAACATTCATGGGTATCAATAAACATGTACACTCATTTTTTGTACCAAGGTTTCCCTTGACGACTATAAAGCTTGTCGGGTTTGCTCGACTAATGATACCATTTTCATAATTTTGCTGCCAAGGATGACTGAACAGAAGGATTTTCAAAAAGTATTGTCAAAATCCTCTTGTACCAAGTTTGGTCTAAAGCAATCAATGATGGTCAAAAGCCATTATGTATGTGTTATCTCATTCCAAAACTATTGCTGTTTTATTTACAATTATCATTAGGCAGTTGAAACAAAAGGGTTAATTAACATCAACTCAAACTCAAAGAAGTTCTTATTACAAGCAAAATGTACGATATTCTCTTCGTTATGATGATTACAATCTCGACTTCGTTCGCATCCCTTGTTTATTTTAACCTTCTCATTAAGTGATGCAAATTTGATGAAGTTTATCTAGGGTGTTATCTGTTTTAAATGGGAATCTGATGTCAATATATTGATATTTATCATCATAAATATTCTTTCTTGCATTTGGGTTTAGAAGCCTTTGAGTTTTCGATCGGTATACGAGATAAACACCTTATATGCTCCTTATACGCGTGTGAAATGGTGCAGTGGACAAGTGAGCAGACGAAACTTAGATATGATGAAACAAGAAGTTAGTAGGCTGTTCATAATAATTAAAAGTTTGCATAGGGATTACAATCAATGAAAGCCTACCAACATTACATCATGTTAAACTAGCACTGAAGCACGAGGCACAATTTAACCTTTTAAAAGGATTAAAGACCAAAGAAGCTCATGCATATGGCCTGACACACATCGGTTCATTAAGCACAAACTTGGAACAAGGCGATTTTGACAAAACTTTTTAAAGACCCTGGTGTTCATTCACTCGTGGCAGATATATCATGACTAGGGTATCACTGGACAGAAAATAAGTTACCGTTTATCATGAAAGCAATTTCAAAGTCATGTTCATTATAACTTTTTAATTGGGAGCTACCCAAGTTGGGTCATTTTTTTTATTGATACGTACTGTATACATGTATCAGTATTATTCTTTGTAGCGTATGATTGTTCATATACTGTCATTATTGTGACGTGTTATCAAATTCAAATCAAAATTCGATTCAGTAAGTTATACATTCATCGATTTCAAATGTTATCTAGAGTAGCTTTTACAGTAACATAATATAAAAGTATAAAATGCATATACAATTGAATAAAACAGAGCATAGGCCTGCAATTGAATAATAAAAATGGAAGTAATTGCTATAATTACCCAACCGATAAAGTTTCCCATATACGATTATTATATACTACACGTATTGCGATCGATGACTTGCTCATTTTTATGGTTTAAAGAACATGTAGGAAGTGAACAATTAAATAGATGAATTATATATCATCGGAAAGCTTATAAGCAATATATTACAATAATATCAGTTATATGCTGTATAAGTGTCTCACAGAGGAGTAGAAGTTCTCTGAAAACTCGAAATCTAAAGCTATGACCATCGGAAGTTGTCGGCCTGAAAACGAGCTATCGACTTGATTACATAATCTTATGGGGAGTACCCTACGCATATTCACAATGGCTTTGCAATAATTAAGCTCATCGCCTCAGCTAACAGAGTGAGTCAGATGTTCAGTCATGCATGCAGAGATTCAAATGAAAATGGTACCTAAATGTACTGGGAGGATAACTCTATCAAGACATATCCTGAAACCCATGATTAAACATTCATACTTCAAACAATACAACTTTTAACAAGTGGGACATTTTTTCTGACTCATTTTGTATAGGCGAGTCGATTGTGTTTACATGTTACGTCGTCACCGTGAATGTCGCAAATTTGACCTCTATTGACCCGTAATTTGGAGAAGTGCGAAAAACGAGGTTTCAATTTGCTTTTGTGTAATATTGAAAGGGACAATATTTGTAATTCCTTTATATTTCATCGTATTCTACCTTCATTCAGTTTTCCATTGAAATAAAGTTGTAGTTTCTTCGGATACGGTCATAAGGCGTTTACAAAAAAAAAAGTGCATTGCCCTTTGCGACCGACCCAAATATTTAAAAATCTACGGTCGGCTTTCTAATATTTTTTATTTTTTTCATATTTTCTTTACCGTTTGATCGTAAACTATTTTTTTGAATGAATTAAATAAATATGTACTTTGTTTGTTTTAAGGGATATAATTTCATAATATCATCAAAATTATTCCCAAATTCTCCCTCATCTTCTGCCCTAGTTTCGAAATCTTAAAAAAAATATAGACCCGGCCTCGTGTACGTGTATCGCCATGCACTGCGCCAGCGAGAAACCAGCGCGATTTGGGCGACGTTCTTGGTGTTGAGTTTTTTGGGCGACGGTCGATGTTTTGTGGGGGGAAAAAAAGGAAGAACAAAAAATACATCTTTCTAAAGAGCCTTATGCGCTGCAAACGAAAGCGATTCTTCATAGGAATGAGGATGCAGGTCGTCATTAAAAAGGAGGCATGACGTCAGTGGAAGGCGTGGCCTGAGTATTACCATCGGGTAGAGGAAGGAGGGAGAGTCACCACGTACGGAGAGCTTATGTGATGAGTGTCGTCGTCACAGGTCGTGGTGAATGGCGGATCGGAAAGAGTGCATATAGAGATAAAAAGGCAAAGTCATAATGATGATAATGATAATAATGATGATGATAATATTGGGTTCTTGTAAAGCGCTCTGTCAGACTTTAAACTCTTGGTGCTCTAAAATAATTCCCTCGGTTTTATTGAGAAAAAAAATTAAGAGGGAGGGGGGTGGTTTGAACTCCTATATTTTACGGGCCTGACTGGATATTATACCATAATGTCATATACATGCACTTGATTGACAAGGCAAGATTGGAGTAATAATGTTTGTTTAAATTAATTCAAAACCTTGTTTTGACAGGAAACAAAATCCGCAATGTCATATATACATGCACTAACTTGACATCGCAAGATTGAAAGTAATAATTTATGTTTAAATTGTTTCAAAACCTTGTTGTGACAGGAAACGAAAAACGCAATGTCATATATAAACACTTTATTTACACGCAAGACAAACCTTGTTTATATCGTATTTACATAACCCTCGGTTGAAAATCTTGTTTTAGTTTCCATTCATTAAAGATAAAGTTGAGTTCTGGTCATGCGAACAATTCTGGACATTCGTTGTTGTTGAGAGGATGGTTATGTAGTACAACCGGTGTCAGGGGCGGCGGAGCGACTTCCAAAGTGGGGGGGGGGGGGGGCACCAAGAAAAAAAGGTGCACCTACGAAGAGAAATCTCAAAGCGAAAATATACACATTTTTAGACATTGGTGTATACCCCTATTTTGTGATAACAATTATTAGGGATGATTTCAATATTTGTTTCACGTCACATATGGCTCCGAATAGTCTCATTGGACAACGCCCCCTATCGTCAGAGTCCAGCAGCCTAATATGTTAGTCTATGGACTTTTACCAAAATGTCGTTAAAAAATGTATTTTTTGAATAAAACGAAAAGCACATCCACCCCGACGTACGTTGACACTAGCTCTTTTATTGGAACCCTCATGTCCCAATGACTTTTGAAAGTTCACCCACCGTAATTTGATCAAAAAAGGTCTCCAGCTCGCCATTGCCTATATAACACATGTGCAACAAGTCGAATTTTTAATGCAATTTGCCACGCGATTGTAAGGTTATAGGTCAAGCACAAGAAGGATAACAAGCATGAATTATCATAGATCAATTCTGATTGGTGCATTATGTCCATTTCGTATTAGTATAGGCAAACATTTTGCCGAGTTAAGCCAAACATGAATATTCATGACACGCCGTGGACTATTCGATTATTTACAGAGGGGTGCAATTGTGCACCACATCAAACTCCCCTACTTTCAGTCAAGTATTTCATTGTATTATGTAGTTTGGTAGGTTTATTTTACTAACTGTTTAATTATCAGATATCAATTATAGTTTAAAGATATGGAAAAGGTTCTTGTATTTTATATTTAGCAAAGCAATCTCACTTTCAAAATCACTATCAAGTGTCGTCTGATCCGCCGATTGCCGTCTGCTATATACGTTCAAGGCACAATTATCTGTGGACTGTGATGTAGACAGTTAACTCGTCATTGTAGATTTATGATAAGTCATCTGTCATTTATTAGCCTGTAATTGTTGACACACATACAATTACCACACACATGAACACTCTCACTTCCCCTCCCCAACACACCATTTCCACACACTCGGTTCACACATAATACCCGATGGCCCTGCAACATAGTGGAACATTCTAGTTTGGTGGTGACGTCGAACTAGCTACGTTTGTGCTGGCAATGGTCCAGCGAGCGAAAATGAGACACCCGGAGCAATATGTACACCATACAAGATATTGCTTAAGCATCATGCTTTGCAGTTGGGCTTGATTGTCTAAAAAGGAGGATTTTGTTTTAGATGTGCGAGGTCGCAGTGCGAAAAATGACATCTTATAAAGAGGAAAAACCCAACCCTAATGGGGTTATAAGCATATTCTCACAACGGAAGACTGAAAAGACCTTTGATAGGTAACATAAGTATATCATCTATAGATGCATGCGAGCGTTGGGGGGAAATTGCTCTTAGTCGCTTAAAATTAGCTAGGGCGCGTTTAATGATGAGAGGAAAAGGGGACACTTATCAGGAAGGAAGAGGAGCATGTGCCAAAGTACAAAGAGTAATTATCAGAGGTAAAGGGCACTTGTCAAAAGTATAAAAAAAGGCACTTCTCGTACCTGACTAGGGGCACTTACTAGAGATTAAAAAGGGCAATTATGAGAATGGAAATGGACACTTATTGCAGAGGAAATTGGGAACTTGTCGAAAGAAAAGGGGCACGTTTCCAAAGTTGAAAAGGGGAAGGGACATCTTTATAAAGCAATAGGGGCACTTGTCAAAGTAAAAGGGGCATAATTCCTATGTTAAAAAGGGGCACTTTTCGGGTGGCTGAAAAAGTGGGGGGGGGGGGGGGGGGCGCCTCTGACCGGTGTACATTGTGAGCTTTTTAAATCCTAAAAATGATAAGAAATATAATAATCTTGATAGAAGCCACGAGCACTGCACGCGAAATTGGGTATATTGTTCATGATACCATAATGTTATAAAAAAGCACCTGTTTGACAACGCAAGATTGAAGTAAAAACTTTTGTTTAAATTATTTCGAAACCTTGTTTTTTATTCAATCATTGTATTCAATCTCAAATTAAATGACGTTGCGCTTCATTAAATGCACTTTGGAAAGTATTCCCCCTCCCCTTTGATTCTCCTTTACCCTTTTTCCTTTTGTATTGGTGTTCAAGTTTTGCTCTGCTTACCTTTTCCTTTTTTTTTTCCCTCAACAACACAGTGTATACTTTTCAGGGGTTGACGTTCATAAGGCTAATTGCCCGATTTGTTAACCCCTCAATCCCATACAACTTTGTTTGCTCCTTCCCTGTGTAATTGTCTTGTAATCGATCTTTTATTTGTATATCATGTTTGTATGTTAATTTGTTTTTATGGAGAATTAAATTAATGAAATGAAATGAAATATATGGGACTACATATACATGTGGCATGAATTTTTGGTTAAAGTGTTTGAGCTATTTATTGTCGTATTTCGAACATGGCCTTTTAACCATACACATACGAATAGTACATTGAACCACTTAACCAGGAAGAAAATCATTCAATTGATAGCACTAGTTTTCAGTTTCGATTTCTTAAATCATGAAATTATTGTCGTATGAAAGCACTCCATAATTTACAAATGCTAAATCATGTTCTGCTTCAATGATTTAAAATCTGATGTGGAAAGAACTCGTGAAAAAATTGGCATGCATGTCATACAGGCTACCGGTCAACCAATCAGATGTCGCGAATAAATGGGTTGATGTTTCATATATTGCTATGGAGTACCACCGTTTATTAATTTTCAACAGAACTGCAGTTGGATGAATAACAAAACGACTCATCAGAAATTTGCTGATTAAATCACGTTTTATTTAAATTCCCTTGACCGGTTTCTTGGCTCAGTGATTGTTCGTTCGGTAGATCATTTTTGTCTCAAGGATTATCACCAAATCTAGACTTCTCCTTCACGATCGACTTTCTCGGATTACGTGACTCATTTAATCAATGGTGAGCTTCATTTTTACAATAAGACCATCACTGTATTTGATATGCCCTTATTATTTGTTTGTACTCCAGTGTATGGTTGTAATAACTTATTCCACTATTTGATATATCGTGATGTAATACAGCACAAATATTCAACGGCCAACATCTGCGAATATTTTATTATAAATGTATCGATAGAGAGTTAAAATCAAAATGTACGTATAAGTCAATAAATACATGTAAACTGTTGTTAGGTGTACAACGTACAGCAAAATATAATTCAAATCATACTTTTCTTCCACAGGGTTCCTTTATTCATTATCAACGAAAAATCAATACATGCACTATTCCATGACTTGTCATATAGGTCCTGCAGTCTCCATCACTTATTACCTTCAGAAAGGCCTAAAAACACATTTTTTTTTGCAGTTTGTAGTTGCAGTTCTTATTATATATGTATTTAAGTAATTTTAATTTTCATTCACTGTAAGCGATTTGGGCCTGTTTGGAAAAGCGCGGTATAAGTAATAATAATACTAATAGTAATACAAATATTTCGACAATAAAATAATACAATATAACCTAGGCCGCACAGCGACATAAAAGATATTAAACTTGACAACATGTAATGTGTACACAAATTCTTTAACATAAAGAGAAACAAACAAACTGAGCAAAGACACTCCGAAACATTTGTTAAAATGAAGCCATTTTTCACGTAATTATTATCTTGAAGATTTATTTCTGTCATATATCTTTCCATATCATAATAAGTCTTTACAGCTGACATAAATTTTCAAATAGTGGTATCTGATTTTTGCATTGGCTGAATAGATTTATTTCTTACAATAATGAAAGTTACAATTAAAAGCGTTGTTAAGACTTCTTTTCAAGCCAAACGATTCGTTTTGGTTTGTGAGTTTGGCCTTTATATAGAAAGGTTTTATTGAACGAATTCCATCGTCGCAGTCTTACAACTGAATTGCCATTGGAATACAATTTAAAAGTACATGTATTTACAAGTTAAAAGTACAATAGTCTTAGGACTATGACATAATATATATATAAAATATCATATTAAAACTCTATATCAAAATTTAATGAGTATGGAAAGAAAGAAGGGGTGAATGAGGAATAGGAGCAAGGAGCAAGAATCAACAAATGGTGAGAAAGGAATGAAAGGAAAAGAAAGGAAAGGTAAGTAAGAGGAATATATCAAGAAAGATGAGGTGAAAAACATGTGTAATGAGCCTTCTATTAATTAGCTTTAAAATGTACAGATCCTCATGGCTTGTAGTAACCACCAATATATAAAACATGTATACAAATTATTAAACTAAACTTTTGACAGGAAACATCAAGTATTGTATTGTAGTATTATAGTTATAAAACTTCTCCAGGTGGTCAAATTCAAACATAGTACAATTGTGAAATTAAGTATGATCAAAGATATCAGTCGTGCTAAACGTACAGTGAATTAAAAAGACTCGAGGCTAGTGAATATTTTTCACTGAAAAAATATTGCTCTAGTTTTGACCATTTTATATTTGAGTATAGGCAGTATTATACAGTTATTGACTGGCAGGGGGTGTAATATAACATTATTTGGACTGCTGAAGGGAGTTATATTTCCAAAGTGGTTATATTTTCCCAAAACGCGCAGCGCTGAGGGAAAATATGGTCACGAGGGAAAATATTACTCCCTTCAGGTCCAAAGAATGTTATATACCCCCTGCCAGTCAATAACTGTTATATTAGATAGCCTTGATTTGATTTGATTTTTTTTTTGGGGGGGGGGTTCCATTTTTTTTTTTTGCCCGATTTTTTTTTTTTCGGGGACTATCAAAAAAGGAAAAGAAGAACAAAAAAAACAAAAACAATTCTCATAAAAAAAAAAAAAAAATGGAAAAAAAAAAAAATTGGAAAAATAATTTCAAGGGAGAAAAACAAAAAAAAATCTCTTCCCAAAAAGCATTTTTTGGGAAAAAAAAAATCGGGGAAGAAAAAATGTGGAAAAAAAATTTCAAGGGGAAAAAAAATTCATGAAAAAATATATTGAACAAAAATGACCAACCAGGAAAATATAACCAACCAGGAAAATATAACAATTTGGATCCTCGCAATTGATATCACGTGATGAGCTCTGGACCAATCACATATCGGTATCTGTCTAAGCTATCTAATATAAAAAAATATACATACTTGTCTCTTTACTACGGTTAAAAAATGTACAGTGTTTATCAGTAAATATTTGGAATATCAGCAATAAATCTTTCATGTAAAGCATTCTGTGAAATATAATAAACTGGAACCACCTAATATGCATATCAACAGATGACCGATATAGAGAGTCAGACAGTATGATAGTCGGATAGTCGGATAGTCGGATCGTAGTCGAATCGAGAAGTGTGCACTGGGCTTTAGGCAAATGTGACTTTGACAGATTTATTATCGTGTGTTATAATGCTGCCTACGATGAATTATATTCAAGTAAATATCATATCCTATCATACCAGCATACCTTTATTCATGCGGTACAGGATTTACTTTCCATTTTAATCATGCTGTATAAAATGGTCAACATTATTTTCCGGTCTGTTTGCAGCCAGAAGGATTCATAACTAATAATAACTCATACTAACATATACATTTCAACACATAATTTGATAACACTCTTCTGACTACAAACAGGGCTGTCAAATGGGCCTATTTCATGTACGCTTTAATCATGTTCATTTTCCAGGTAGAAGTTCTCAAGCAACATATAATCACGTATATGAATAATTATATAAAAATTTTCTCTCAAGCTGATAGTATTCTTGTTTTACAATCTTTGCGGATTCATCCAAAGGATAGCCATGACAAGTCAAACTTTCCTGCCATTTGCTTATTTTAAATTGTAAATCTTTGGGCTAGGACGGCGGTCAGAAATAGTCCATAATTCGTATTACAAAGAGCAATGGCTTAGATCGTTTCCAACTCTATATACTATGATTAATCGAACCACGAAGGCAAAATAAATTGTTGTTTAAGTTTAGGTGAGAAGATATGATACATTTAATTACTTGTTTTTTTCTTACCTTAAATATATACGTCAACCCAGTGCATACATTTATAATGAACGATTCAGAAGTGAAATAATTTTTCAGTCACATGCAACTGTAGTTTTCAAATATTGCATGGAAACATTTGGTTCACCCAAATTACCTTTACAATTTGTAAGAAAATAAATTGATCTAATTTGAAGCTCTGTCTAAATGGTATTCGTTCTTTTCTTCGTAAATTCTTTTCAGAAAAGCTTTTAGTTGATCACAGGCTAAAGATGGCAGACGAAAGCACTCTTCCTACGTCGGCCATTGATCTATCAAACGGTAGTCTTCCAGGCGGTTCTTTTAACGATCAGCCTTTTATAGGCTCCGCCCAATATGTTCTTTTCACTATCATTCTCCTTATAATAAGCTTCACCGGAATCATCGGAAACTCCATCGTGATCCTCGCCATCGTTCTCTCTCGCCAGCTCAGGTCAACCCTCAACTGGTTTATCCTGAACCTTGCATGTACCGATCTGTTGACGTCGATCTGCCTTCCCTTTTATGTTGCAAGTTTGCTGATCAGTCCGTTTGACTGGACCTTTAAATTTACCTCATTTGTAATATTTGCCTGTGTTGGCGTTAGCCTAACGACACATGCTTTCATTGGCTTCACCAGTTGGTATCGCATTACTAGAAACCAAGAAAAATTCAAGAAAATTTTCAAGACTCGGAATTTATGGCTCATGATTGCATTCACTTGGGTGTTTAACTTCTCCGCGCTATTTTTAAGTTTCACACAAAACTACAAAATAATATTTATCATTTTGATCTTCGGGCATTTTGCAATTGTTGTCACTGCGTACCTGAAAGTATGGAGATTCAATGCACACCGAGCGGAAAAGATGAAGCCAACGAAGAAAGTCGAGGGAAAGATACAAAATGAAATATGCATGGACACCATATGCCCCGATGAAAACAAAGTTATCCAACAAGGTGGATTGGTCATTGAGAAAACTGTTTTGAGGGCATCTTATTCGTTCGAGCATTTAGGAAGCCACAACCGCGACCTATCAAAAGGTGATAGACGGAAATCTGCTCAGCTGGAGAATCCTATGCAGGATGCGAAGACTTTGACCGTATCCCCATCTCTAGAAGAGATAGAAAGCACAGATGGCGGACCTTACCTAAGAGCGAAAGAAGTACCAGAACGTGTCGAGGGATCGGAAACCAAATTAGCTGTCAAGAAACAGACAGAACCTAAAATTGACAAGAAGCTTCTTGCTGTCACCAAGAATCTGTTGGTAATTCTGGTTGCTTTTGTCATTTGCTTCATTCCTTACGCTGTAATCCTATCTTTACCGGCATCTTACAGCGCAAGTTCCTTGCTTTTGGCCCTTCTATTGTTTAATAGCTGTATTAATCCCATCATCTACGCCGGAAGGATTCGTGTTTTTAGGGAGGTGATGGTATGCATCATAAGATGTAGGCTCGGAAGCATTCCTATGCCCATCGACTTGGTACGGAAAATGAGAACCACTCCCTGAAAAAACAAACTTGCAATTGCTCAGTGAAACTTAAAACAAGGACAAAACCATGCTGGAGACAAGTTCGACATTAATTATCGGCAGCCAATTGAGACTAGGAACATTTAACCATAGAAATAATGTAAGGCGGACAAGTTTCCTAGAATTTCCTCGCGGACAATTGAAAACTGGAAGCTTTAACCATGGACAAAAACATCCGGTGAGCAAGTTCCCCCAACCCCCCGTCCGAGTATAATGAAAAGACAGTGATCATGAGTAACTATTCTATATTTTGCCTGTCTTGAAGAAATTGCACGGAATAATGCGATAAATTACAATAAAATTCACTTAGTATAGGATTTCCCGGCCAAATTCGCGAGTTTGTCATTCAAATTAATTTGTCTTGCTAGTTTTCAAATCCATGGAATTTTCGTCAGAATCTACGTATGTTTCATTCAAATTAATGAACAATGTGCTTCTTTCGCTATTTGGTCATTCGATTTGGCGCAACACGATCTGCTAAAAACGCGACGGTGTACTTCTAGCAAAAGGGGCACTTGTCAAAGTAAAAGAGGCACGTACCTCTCAGATTTCAATAGGACAATTGTCAGAGGTGAAGGGGGCACTTATCAAAAGTGAAAAGAGGCACTCATCGTACCTAACTTGGGGCACTTACTAGAGATTAAAAAGGGCACTTATGAGAATCGAAAATGGACAAGTATTGCAAAGGAAAATGGGAACTTGTCGAAGGAAAAGGGGCACGTGTCCAAATAAAATGGCGACTTATCAGAGTTGAAAAGGGGAAGGTGCATTTTTACAAATTAATAGGGGCACTTGTCAAAATAAAAGGGGCACAATTCCTATGTAAAAAGGGGCATTTTTCCTATGTAAAAAGGGGCACTTTTCGGGTGCCTGAAAAAGAGGGGGGCACTGTGCCCCCCCTTGCCGCCCGGGAGGGCCGCCTCTGCATTAGCATAATCAACCAACTTAATTACGTGTTTTCACTGCCAGCACTCATCATCTTATATTCTATTATCATCATGAATGAACCTGCATTCAATCAGCAGATATATGAGATTTATTGTATTATTACCAACACTCCTTCTCTCCCCTTTCCTTTTCTTCTCTCCAAGTCACTCTCGTTTTTATTTTTATTTTTATTGTTGTATCTAAATTGAGGGCAGCGGGCACGTTAAGCTACTTTGCTTATTTCTGTAGCCCTTCTGCATCTAATGTAATTAATTATGCATTCAATATATTTGTTTAAATTCGTTTATTATCTGTAAAAAATTATATACATTTGATATATTGTATCAAACCATAGTATGTTCATGAAAATGTATGATGAAAAAAAGAAAAAAGATGCAGAAACCAATAAATCAAATCAAATCAAATCAAATCTTAAATTATGACATTCTGGCGTTGGGAAATGCAACACAGGCAATATTACTGCTTCAGAAAAAGGTTTTGTCATTTAATTCAGTGACACAGTAACAAATCAGTAATACCTCAGTCACACAGCCAAACCGACTCCATCCCGAAGCCGATTTTCATTCTTCTGAGACTGGAGCTTTTGCTCCCCGAGAATTCAGAAATACCAACACTCAGGCAACCGTCACCTCGTATGGAGGATGCTTCCGGATATGTAATTTCGTCGACGTACGAGGCGGGCGGGGAGGGGGTGGGGGATAGGGGATATTCGGGCAACCCATCAAATTCGGGCAGCGAGTTGAACGAATTTATAATTTCTGTAATTTTCACTACATAATGTGAAAAACAAGGATACTGAAGAGTTGATATTCGGACAAAAGGCGTCAGCTCCCTTCTATGCATCTTATTTAGTCTATTTCTGTGATGAAACTAAGATGTCTTTTCAGAAATGAAAAGTTGAAATTCAGAAAAATTATCACCTTCCCCCCCCCCCCAACCCCCCCCCCCCTCCCGTCCCTGTTGAAGATGTGCCCGTTCGCTGACTTGCGAAGTTTTTATGAACTAATTTAAAATAATTTATAATCACTGTCCCAATTTTTTCCCTAATTCTGAGAATGAGTACAAGGAAATAGAATTACTTGCATTCGTCACGGCTTGTTGTATTTGAGGAAGTTTACGGATATCAACTCTCTTTCTCTCTATGTAATACAGGAGTTATATGCTGGTACTCTAAATGCTGGTTTCTATATTGATTGCAATATTTATAGTAAATTTACAGTCATCGAGGAAAGTCTTTCTGTTATAGGGACTACTTCATTGTTGAATCTTAAAAGTCACCTAGCAGAATATTTTCAGACAAAATAAGGTAAGTTGAAACTCCTTTGTTGCTTTAATGTTGAAAATGTTGAATGTTTCTGAAATACTTTGCTATACTTTTCAATACTTTAGGCCAATAGTGAGAGGTAAAAATTATCATAACAAACTGTTTTATTTAGATATGTTATGAAATTAACAAACTCCACTCTAGCCTAAGAGAATAACACTTCATATTTTCACAACAAACTTCCTTGTGTTGCCTTTGTTCAAGAAATGTTGCCGTTCTGTATCCGATGTTCTTGAGAAATCCGAATTAAGTCATGTGAAAAAAAAAAATTAACTACATCATAATTATTTCATTATTACAGTGGCGCAAGTCATTTAATTGCTTTAATAATAATGAAATAATAATGATATTTAATCATTTTAAGTCCTGATGCGTTTAAGCGAAATCAATTTTGTTGTAGGTCGTACAGAATAAAAGCTATGTAGGTCCAGTTTTTCCGTACTTCTTTTATTAATGCTCTGCCTTGTTCTTTAACATGTATAAATATTGGATGGTTTTGCTGCTTAATTTATTAGTTTTTCTATCAAATATTATCTTATCTTAGTAACTGAATGTGTGTACGAATTCTCTGAAAAGCAATTCATGAAAGTTATCGTTGCATGTTTTTTTTTGTTGTGTGTGTTAGTGTAAAACGGAACTAAACTAAAAAATAAGACTCACTAAAATGATAAAAAACAAATGATGGTAGTTACCAACAAGACGAAAGGCTCATATGAACCCGAAATTGATTATACATCCTTAAAAATGGCTCATTTTCATCAACCTAAATTTGATTTACTAACAAACCCTACATAATAAACTAACCTTAGCATCAGTTTGTTAAACCGATGTTATTAACGTCTACGTTCTGAAAACGGTTGGATCGCAGTGCAAATGTGCTTAAATAACATGATAATTGGGAATGCTCATGGGTTCTTGCTTTTGTTTTTATATAAATTATTCCCCCAGATACGGCCCTTGAGATTTAAAAAGAAAAATGGCAGCTGAGGGTACCCTTGAAACAATGACAGCTGATCCTTCAAGCGTATTTTACGATTATGAGCTATATAAAGAAATGGACCACCAAAGTATCATTTTTGTTGTCATCTTCATCATGATCGGCGTCACAGGAACTGTGGGTAACCTTCTCGTGATCCTTGCGATCGTCCTCTCTCGCAAGCTTAGATCGACCACCAACTGGTTTGTCATGAATCTTGCGTGTACAGATCTTCTGACATCATTCTTCGTTGCTATGTATGCCGTAGCTTTACTAAGTCTGGATTTTGGGTCGCACTCGGATGGATTATTTTTTGTTGCTGCTAGTGGTTCTCTGGTATGCGTTGGCGTAAGCCTTACGACCCATGCTTTCATTGGGTTCACCAGTTGGTACCTTATCACCAAGAATCATGTCGAATCCAAGAAGCTCTTCTCCAATCGGAACATCAGCATCATGATTGTGTTTTGTTGGCTGTTTACTGTCATAGGTGCCCCGGTAATCCACCTCACTGGAAGTCTCCATGAATATGCGGGCAGGTGTGTTTTGGGTTTTTTGATAATCGGACATTTTGGAGTTATTGTAACCGTTTACACAAACATATGGAGATTTGTTGTGCAACGGGACAAGACCATGCGACAAAAAAAGAAATCTTCTGCGAAACCACAGAGTGAGAGCGAAACGTCTACCAGAACAAGTGACAAAATCGTCGTCAATCCAATAGAGAAATGCGCAGAAGATACTTTGCAGGCATCTCCATCTCTGGCCCATCCAGCTCAAGATGAATGCCGAAGTTCTGACGGAACCAGCGAAAGTGCAGATGTCTGTCCACCAGAGACCCGTGGTAACCCGTCTGCTCTGCGGACATCCCAATTAATGGAGGTGATAGGGAGTGAGGAAGACGAACAAACCTCCAGTGCGAGTCAAGCGAAAGTTGAGATACCCATACCTAGAAGTGATCGTGTGATGAATGATATATTCAAGAGACGAAAAAAACCTAAAGTTAGCCGAAAGACCATTGTTGTAACTAAAAATCTCTTGATAGTACTGGTGGCTTTCGTCATTTGCGTCATTCCCTATTCTGTTTGCTTGTATATCCCGACGGGGTCAAATGCAGAGCCCTGGCTCATGCTCCTGCTTTTTGCGAACAGTTGCATAAATCCCATCATCTACGCCAGAAGGATCCGTGCATTTAGGGAGGTGATGGTATGCATCTTACGATGTAGGATAGGAAGTATTCCAATGCCCATCGACTTGGTACGGCGAATGACGCATCCGAATTAAAGCACCTTTCCTGAAAGATCTACATTGGTTGACAGTACCGTTTCGTTTCCACCAGAGAGTCTGTATCCCCGTTTTCAAAGCTCCAGAATACATCTCAGAATATTACATCCCAAGGGGCGTCTACGATCATCTTCACAACGCCTACTCACCAGTGAGCTTGGGGCGACAGAGACCTCTGGTGACAGAGCACCGGCTTGTGGAGGTCGACTACTTCGGAACACTTTCCAGTAACCCTACGCTCCGTGACATACCTCGAAGTTTTTAAAGAAATCGCTAGAAACAGTGATTGTAAACCTTTTCAATCAATGGAAAAAGTAAAAACGCACTTTAGAGGGTCTATACGACCATAGACGCGCAATAGAAGCTCATTTGGCTCCGCATTTTTTACATGTTTTTAATAACTGTTTTGTTTTGTTCATGTGTTTGGTAATTGGATGGAAATTTATAGATACTTTCATGTCTTCGATTGTTCTTTATGATCCAAGTATTGTAGAACATTTCTTTCATTGTCAATATGTTTAAACTGATAATCAAACATGCTCTACACAAAGTCATGTCACAATTTTAAATTGTTTTATTTCATGTTTGGAAATGAAACTAAATAAAAGGAAGACAAAAATGAAATGATAGATTATGATAATTATTATTTAAAAATAACACAAGGCTAGACAATGCCACATTGCATCATTGACCGCTACAACTCTTTTCCCATTCAACTTCCGGAAAGTACGATCTGGAACTTACCACTATGACAAGTAGCAACCATATTGCTACCGGGGCTAGACTCGATAAGCTTCGCTTTTTCTAGCCCCATCTACATTACTCACCTTTTTATGTTTTAATGTTGATGTTTGTTAACTGATGTAGATTTTCATTGTTCTTTTATGCTTATGTATCTGTTTTTCATTTGCTCTATGTGTCAAATGTATAAAATGTATTTTCTTACCTTGTATATTCTTCTGGTTTTTAATGTGGAAAATAAAATAAATGAAATGAAATATCATGATCGCAAAGACTTTCGAAAAATCAAATCTAAGGCAATTGCAATACCCTATTGTATATACAGAGATCATTTTCGGATAACGCAATATGTTTGCACATACCACTGGTTGATCATCATCCTCATCATCATCAAGTTTCTGTTACAGACATTACCGGTCAAGGACCTCGATTTCAAAAAGCTTGTTTTGCTAATATCATTTGTGGTTGCCCATGTGTTAAGACTTTGCAAATATGTAATGCGTTTCCTTCCCAGTCTACGCTTTCCAGCAATCTTACCTGTCAATACTTTTTGGAAAAGCACGGTATAAGTAATAATAATAATAATGATAATACAATTTTACAGACCGCACAGCGACATATAAGATATTAAACTTGACAAAATGTAATGTGTACACAAATTTTTAAACATAAACAGAAACAGACAAACTGAGCAAAGACACTCAGAAACATTTGTTAAAATGAAACCATTTTTTTCACGTAATTATTATCTTGAAGATTTATTACTGTCATATATCTTTCCATATCATAGTAAGTTTTAACAGCTGACATAACTTTTCAAACAGTGGTTTCTGATTTTTGCATTGGCTGAATAGATTTATTTCTTACAATAATGAAAGTTACCATTCAAAGCGTTGTTATGACTTCCTTTCAAGCCAAACGATTCATTTTGGTTTGTGAGTTTGGCCTTTATATTAGTCTTACTGAAAAAAACATTGCTCTAGTTTTGACCATATTATATTTGAATATAGGCAGCATACAAATATGCATACTTGTCGCTTTACTACGTTAAGAAATGTACAATGTTTATTAGTCATTTTTTTGAATTTCAGCAATAAATCTTTCATGTAAAGCATTCAGTGAAAAATAATAAACTGGAACCACCTAATATGCATATCAACAGATGACCGATATAGAGAGTCAGACAGTTTGATAGTCGGATGGTCGGATCGTAGTCGAATTGAGAAGTGTGCACTGGTCTTTAGGCAAATGTGACTTTGACATATATATAGGATTTCCCGGCCAAATTCGCGTGTTTGTCATTCGAATTCATTTACTTTGCATTTAAGTTAGTGCAGATCGGCTTTGCCATGCCAATTATCATTCAATTTTACAGTTTTTGTATTTAATTTAGGATTTTGGTCGAAGGGTTTCATAGATCTGTCATTCAATTTAGAAACTGTTCAACTAGCATTCAAATTAATATTCACTTGTCGAAGCGTAATTTTTATCATTCAAATTAACACCATGCAGTCATTCGTATTCGTAATATTTTTCTTCAAGTTAGGAATGTTAGGAGGAAGAATTGCAACAAACTTTTACAGTTTTTAAATAATGCAGTTAAAATGCATGATTTGCCATTGGGGTCTAAGCTGTTATTCCATTTATTTATTTTCAGGACAATGCAGATGGGTGTAGTCAGACATAAAGTAAAGAAGGGGCGAAATCAAGGGATATGGCATTTCTGCACGGAAATGTTCATATACCCGGGGAAGGTGGGGGTACCCTTAATCGCCCCCTTTTTTTTACTAAAGACTCGGAATTTTGCAAAAGTAATTCACATCGTCTCTTATACCCAGCACACCCCTCTGTTTTTCTTAATGAAAGCGTTTCATAGTTTACTTGCCCGCCAGCAAATCGATGGCTAAAGACATGGCTAAATAATGAATCATGTTCAAATTGTTGACTCTAGTCCCTACCCCAGTCACAATATTGTACCCTTCTTCCATGATGAAATTATGATGAAATTATGATAAATTTATGATGAAACATAAGACAAACAACTTCCTTACATGAACATTTACAAATATACTGAGACCATCAGGTCCGTAGATGCAAGTCGTTTTTTTCTTCTTAACAATCAAACTTAAATGCTGATGAATATCAGATAAATCTAATAAGTATAAGTGTATAAATGCAAGAAAATGAAATATGATGACATACACATGAAAAAAACAATCTTGAAAGAAAAAGAATGAGCTATAAAAAGTGTGTAATAAACGATAAATGTATATTTACCATCAAGTTAAGTGCACAAAGTGCTAATTTGAATGCTACAAATGAATTAGAATGCTAAAAGTACATCGTCGCGTTGTCAGAAAATCGTGTTGCGCCAAATCGAATGACCAAAGAGCGTAAGAAGCACATTGTTCATTAATTTGAATGAAACATACGTAGATTCTAACAAAAATTCCATAGATTTGAAAACTAGAAAAGGGAATATAAACCCGAGATATACCTGACTGCACTAAAACCCTCGAATTTGAACGCAAGACAAATTAATTTGAATGACAAACTCTATATAATCGTGTCTTATAATGCTGCCTACGATGAATTATATTCAAGTAAATATCATATCCTATCATACCAGCATACCTTTATTCATGCAGTACAGGATTCACTTTCCCTTTTATTTATGTTGTATAAAATGGTCCACATTATTTGCTGGTCTGTTTGGAACCAGAAAGATTCATAACTAATAATAACTCATACTAACATATACATTTCAATACATAATTTGATAACACTCTTCTGACTACAAACAGGGCTGTCAAATTGGCCTATTGAAGTTCTGCTTTATTCATGTTCATTTTCTAGGTAGAAGTTCTCAGGCAACATATTATCATTTGTTTTATAATATTCTTGTTTTACAATCTTTGCGGATTTATCCAAAGGATAGCCATGACAAGTCAAACTTTCCTGCCATTTGCTTATTTTAAATTTTAAATCTTTGGGCTTGGACGGCGGTCAGAAATAGTCCATGATTCGTATTACAAAGAGCAATGGCTTAGATCTTTTCCAACTCTATATATTATGATTAATCGAACCACGAAGGAACAAAACTCTAAATTGTTGTTTAAGTTAGGTGAGAAGATATGATACATTTGAATACTTTCTTTAACAATTACTTGGTTTTTTCCTACCTTAAATATATACGTCAACCTAGTGCATACATTTATAATGAACGATTCAGAAGTGAAATAATTTTTCAGTCACATGCAACTGTAGTTTTCAAACATTGCATGGAAACATTTGGTTCACCCAAATTACCTTTACAATTTGTCAGAAAATAAATTGATATAATTTGAAGCTCTGTCTATTAAATGGTATTCGTTCTTTTCTTTTTAAATTATTTTCAGAAAAGCTTTTAGTTGATCACAGGCTAAAGATGGCAGATGAAAGCACTCCTCCTACGTCGGCCATTGATCTATCAAATTGTAGTCTTCCAGGCGGTACTTTTAACGATCAGCCTTTATGCTTTGCCCAACGTGTTGTTCTCGTTATCATTCTCCTTATAATCAGCATCACAGGAATCATCGGAAACTCCATCGTGATCCTCGCCATCGCTCTCTCTCGCAAGCTCAGATCGACTTTCAACTGGTTTATCCTAAACCTTGCATGTGCCGATCTGTTGACGTCGATTTGTTTTCCCTTTTATGTTGCAATTTTGCTGAACAGTAAGTTTGAATGGACCTTTAAATTTTGGCTTTTTTTCATATCGGTCTGTGTTGACGTAAGCCTTACGACCCATGCTTTCATTGGCTTCACCAGTTGGTATTTCATCACGAGAAACCAAGAAAAATCCAAGAAAATTTACACAGCTCGAAATTTATGCCTCATGATTGCATTCATGTGGGTGTTTAACTTCTCCTTTACCTTCGTAATTGGCGTAATGGACGAAGAAAAACGTGTCTTTCCCGTAGCCGTTTCTATTTTCGGGCATTTTGCAATTGTTGTCACAATGTACCTAAAGCTATGTAGATTCATTGCACACCGAGCGAAGAAGTTGAGGCTAACGAAAAAAATCGACGAAAAGATACAGAATGAAGTATGTAAGTACACCTTATGCCCCGATGAAAACAAAGTTACACAACAAGGTGGTTTGGTTAATGAGAATACTGTTTTGAGGGTATCTCATTCGTCCGAGAATTTAGGAAGCCAAAACTGCGACCTATCAAAATGTGAAAAATCTGGTCAGCTGGAGAACCCTATGCAGGATGCGAAGACTTTTACGGTATCCCCATCTCTAGAAGAGATAGAAAGCACAGGTGGCGAATCTGACAGAGGAGCGAAAGAAGTATCAGTACGTGTCGAGGGATCAGAAACCAAATTACCTGTCAAGAAACAGACAGAACCTAAAATTGACAAGAAGCTTCTTGCTGTAACCAAGAATCTGTTGGTAATTCTTGTTGCTTTTGTGATCTGCTTTATGCCTTACGCTGTAAACCTATTTTTACCGGGGGCATCTAACAGCGCAAATCCCTGGCTTTCGACCCTAGTATACCTTAATAGCTGTATTAATCCCATCATCTATGCCAGAAGGATTCGTGCTTTTAGGGAGGTAATGGTATGCATCATAAGATGTAGGCTTGGGAGCATTCCCATGCCCATCGACTTGGTAAGGAAAATGAGAACCATTCGCTGAAAAAAAAATAACTTGCAATCGACCGGTAAAACTTAAAACAAGGACAAAACCCTGCTGGAGACAAGTTCCACATTAATTATCGGCAGCCAATTAATTCTGAAAAAAGGGAACAATGTTTGTTCTAGTTTTTTTGGATGACTAATAATAATATATTATAATAGTACAGTAATATTTTCCTAATATGTAATCATGATATATTTTAGTCTTATACATTGTGAAATTATGAACAATGAATTATGTTGTATTTATGTTGGTTTATCAAATGATAATAGTCTCTCTTATGATTATGTTGCAGTTTCTATAAACTAGGAGTATTGAAAATGCTTTGCTTCTATGTTATGTATACGAAAAGGAATTGGAGTTATTAGAAATAAATTCAATGAATACCCCAAAAAAATCCTTCAGTTTGTACCGAAGCATGTAAATTTAAGGTGTCGTGCTATGGTGATTCATTCACTAGACTCTCAGTCCCAAGGCTCGGGGTTCGAATCTCAGCGCTACATATGGCACTCTCCATCCAGGATTAATACTGTATTACTATACATCAATATTCATCATTTCCTTAAGATCCTTTTATTATATCCAGTGGAGTATCCAGCATTATACATGTAAGATGGAGCCAGTGTTTCCCCTCTAAAAGATAAAATAAATTGTAAAATAACTTTTTATAACACGGGGTGTCGGTAAGATTTCAGAAAAAAAAAGCAGTTTAAATATGGGCGATCACATTTCCCATGGTTAGGGTTGCCTAAGGCTGTCATTGGCAGTGAAGGTACAATAAGTATCAACCAATGTTCTGAATATACCAATAATTCATGTGTGTATTTACAATTTGTATTTGTATGATATCTTAATTTTAGAATTAGATATTAGTGTTTTTGAATAGATATAAAGTAAATATGTACACATCAATAATGTCAATGAACACAAATGATTGTATGTATGAATGTATATTTCATTTATTCACGGTTAAAAACAAGATACAATAATTGTGCCCGCATTCAGCAAATGCCGTTTTTCAGCGAGGCCGCGATTACATAAAATTCGAACAATAGAATATAAGACAATGAAAATACAATTTACAAAGAAATATTATTAATTACCAATAATTTTTGTGTGTATTTACAATTTGAATTTGTATGTTATCTTAAATGTATGAGGTATCTTAGAGTTAGACATAAATGTTTTTGTATAGAAATAAGTAAATATGTACCAGTCAATAATGTCAATGGACACAAATGATTGTAATCGTGTACTTTATATTAATGAATTTTGCACAACCTTTGTCTCATATTAATCGAACGCAAAAAGAGATGATAAAACATATTATACTAAATAAGTATACTGTAAAGTCTAGTGAACTATTTGTGGGATGAGATTTTGATGAGAAGTGGAAACACCACTGCAGAGAGATAGTTGTGTATTTGTTTATATACTATAGTATTATCGTTGGTTATCAGTTTGTTTGTTTAACTTGTCTACTAAGAAAGCATGGGCATGATTGTAAGTAAGCTCCACATGACCGATGGTGAGGCTGTAAGTCCCTTTAGAGGGCCTTGGTAATTATTGCTTCCCTACCAAAGGGCACAGGGACATCGACTTGGTATCGAACCCGGGACTTTCCGGTTATGAGACCTCTGGTCACCGCTGAGCCATATTATCATAAGGTTTTATAAATATGCGTCTTGTGCACTCTCTGATTGGAATTATAATTTCTAAAGATGCAACACATTATAAGAAAGAAGATTGATGATGATGATGATGAATATTATTTTGTTTACTGACTCCAATGTGTGCCAGACGACGAACTTTAGTATTTCTGTATTTGTTGCTATTCAATTATAGAATAAAGGAATTGAAGTATAAAAGAAAAAAGACAGCGTGAGGTAGTAAAGAAAGCGAAATAAAATATTTGAGGAGGCCCAATGGCTCAGTGGCAGAGCAGTGGTCTCGTGTAACCGGGAGGTCCCTGGTTCGAAATCAAGTCGATGCGCTAGTGCCCTGGGTAAGGCATTAAAACTCCTACCAAGTCCATCGGAGATGACTTAAAGCCGTCGGTCCCTATTTGCTTACAATGCTCTTTAGACAAACAAATAAACAAAATATTTCGAAGGCTTGAAGGAGAAAAATTTGCACACTATCACGTAAATGTGGAAACTTTGGGGAATCAAATTTGGTAAAGATGGTTATGATAACAAATTTTCTTCGTATAAAATGAAAAATGTGAGCAAAATATACTTGAAGCAGACATCTTACAAGAAAAAAAATGAAGTGAATGAAATATTTGAAACTTGTAATCGAGCGCAAATGTAAGATTATACTTAATAAAATTCTTAAATTCGTAGTAATTTCTTGGTAGTATCTTTGTAATCTCTGTAGTATTCTTCTACTGTTCATTCCTTTTTTCCACCCCGCCTTTAAACAAAAACATTCATGGGTATTAATAAACCTGTACCGTATATTAAATTTTTGTACAAAAATGTCTCTTAACGACTTTAAAGCTTGTCAGGTTTGCCCAACATAGCAACGCCTAGTGCCATAGGCGCCGGAAGTGGGGGGGGGGGGGGGGGGCAGGGGGGGCAGTTGCCCCCCAATCAAAAAAGTGGGGGGGCAAAACGCATTTTTGCCCCCCCAAAACGCCCCCCCCCCCCTCCAAAAAAAAAAAAAGCAGTAAAGGAGTAAACATGGTTTGTATTTTAAACCCAAAAGAACATAACAATAATAAAAACCTGAATTAAATCACATATACAATTCCATTCAAACTGAAAGGAAAGTTCACAGGAATTAAATTTCAATAAACATTGCGCATGCCACCTATACGGTATTTATCAATGGAGGTCTTTAAATAGCGGTACGCGCATATCGTGGACATATTGTGCGAGAATGGGAAAGCGTGTCTGTTTTTTTGTTATAGGGGTGAGAAGACAGGAGCCCCTGAACGCTGGCGAAATGATGGGGGGGGGGGGGGTGTATTTCTTATTCGATACAAGTGATTTACAAATGTTGCTGTTATGACATGATTTTCCGGTATTTTTTCTTCATTTTTTTGTAAGTCATACCTTTTTATGCGTTTGTTGGAAAATAGGAAATTCCCAAAATACAGTCGGGCAAACAATACGCTTATTTAGAAGCCTTTATGTCATGGTCTGCAAAGTGGCTGGGCTCGAGCCCCCCCCCCCCCCCCTCACTTTTTGAAAAAGTATGTTAACATGAAAAAGAAAGAAAGACGGAGAGAAAAAATAGGTGACCTGCCAATGTCACAAATAAGGTATATAAAATGCTCATCTGTCCGTAATTAAATGCATAAAACCCCAGAGCTTACGGGGGATCCGCCCCCAAGCACCACCAAGGGCTCTAAGGCGGTCCCCTGGATGCTCATCTGAGCGCAATTAAATACCTAAAACCCCTGAGCTTGATTAAATACCTAAAAACCCCGAGCTTCCGGGGGTTATGCCCCCTAGAACCCCACCAAGGGCCCTAAGGTGGGCCCCTGGATGCTCATCTGAGCGTAATTAAATACCTAAAACCCCTGAGCTTTATTAAATACCTAAAAACCCCGAGCTTCCGGGGGTTATGTCCCCTGGAACCCCACCAAGGGCCCTAAGGTGGGCCCCTGGATGCTCATCTGACCGTAATTAAATACCCAAAACCCCTGAGCTTCCGGGGCTCTGCCCCCTGGACCCACCAAGGGCCCTAAGAGGGGCCCCTGGATGCTCATCTGACCGTTATTAAATACCTAAAAACCCCGAGCTTCCGGGGGTTATGCCCCCTGGAACCCCACCAAGGGCCCTAAGTTGGGCCCCTGGATGCTCATCTGACCGTAATTAAATGCATAAAACCCCTAAGCTTACGGGGGATCCGCCCCCGAGCCCTACCAAGGGCCCTAAGGCGGTCCCCTGGATGCTCATCTAAGCGTAATTAAATACCTAAAACCCCTGAGCTTTATGAAATGCCTAAAAACCCCGAGCTTCCGGGGGTTATGCCCCCTGGAACCCCACCAAGGGCCCTAAGGTGGGCCCCTGGATGCTCATCTGACCGTAATTAAATGCATAAAACCCCAAAGCTTACGGGGGATCCGCCCCCGAGCCCCACCAAGGGCCCTAAGGCGGTCCCCTAGATGCTCATCTAAGCGTAATTAAATACCTAAAACCCCTGAGCTTTATTAAATACCCCAAAACCCCGAGCTTCCGGGGGTTATGCCCCCTGGACCCAACCAAGGGCCTTAAAGAGGGCCCCTGGATGCTCATCTAACCGTAATTAAATACCTAAAACCCCTGAGCTTCCGGGGGCTCTGCCCCCTGGACCCAACCAAGGGACTTAAGGCGGGCCCCTGCATGCTCATCTGACCGTAATTAAATACCCAAAACCTCTGAGCTTCTGGGGGCTCCCCCCCCCCCTGGAACACGTCAATGGCCTTAAAGAGGGCCCCTGGATGCTCATCTAACCGTAATTAAATACCTAAAACCCCAGAGCTTCCAGGGGCCCAGCCCCTTGACCCCCTGCCAAAGCTCATGCCCTGGAACCCACGCCAATTTACGCTTTACCTGATCGTTAATACTCTACTTTGAAAAACGTTCCGCGGGACCTGCATGTAACGTGTAAGACTGGTGGTGGTGCAGATTTTTCGTCTCCCCCCCCCCCTTTCTCATTACGTCACTGCCCCTGGAAGGTGAGCCCCCTTGAATGTTTGCCCCCCCAATCCCAAACTGCTTCCGGCGCGCCTGCCTAGTGCATACAAAGTGAATTCCATCCATAGAGATGTCATTTTGCTGGTTAATCAAATAGTTGGTAACCAAGGGTTCGAAAGGAGGGGGGGGGGGGGGGGACATGCATACATTGCAATTCATTATTAAACGGGTCTAAAGATTAAAGTACAGGAAGGAAAGACCTCGCAAAGTTAGAAGTTTGTGTTGGATATACCTGAAAAATGTGCATAATACTGTACATGTATATAATATGGCAGTGATAACAAAATGTTGGAATAGAGAAGAGAAGAGAGGGATAAGGAAGAGCAAGAAAGAGAATAGGAGAGTGGTAGAGAGAGAGAGAGATAGAGGGAGATGTGGTATGGGAGGGAGAGGAAGCGAGAGAGGAAGAGAGAAAGAGAGAAAGAGAGAAAGAGAGAAAGAGAGATAGAGAGATAGAGTGATACACTGTTAGAAAAAAATTAAACAAGTTGTTTAAAATTTTAAACAACCCCGAGTTAACCGGTGAATCGCTCAACGTTGTTTAAAAATTAAACAAATTAAGGTTGTTTACATTTTGAACACTTAGTTGTTTAAAAATTAGGAAACCTTTTAAACAACAGTTGTTTAGTAATAAAATTGCACAACTCGGTTGTTTAAAGCAAGTTGTTTAAATTTTAAACAATAATGTTTAAATTACTAATCAACTGTTGTTTATTCAGTATTACTGCACAACTGGGTTGTTTAAAAGGAGTTGCTTAAATTTTAAACAGAACTATTTAATGGTTATTATCTGGTTGTTTGAATTTGTGAAATGACCTACTGGAACCACTCCTGCAATAATCACAACGATTTATACACTGTAACATGCAGAGCTTGTTGCCAATTTACTTCAACATTTGTTCATCATATTTATGGCAGTGACAGACAACATTATTATTTGTCTCTATAACTTCACCTAAACCCCATAGGCGAAGCCGAGAAGAACCAAGTCGTCGCCTTGCCCCGTGTTCCGCCATTTTCGTCTGCACTGCACTGCACACTAGCACTGTGCACGCTTGCATGTATGTATTATGTACGTACTTTGTGCATTTCGCATGTGTGTGCGCAAATTGCAATCGCGTATCGAGAAAATATCAACGACGCCCCCGGGACTTTTTAAACAACTCTGTTTAATTAAATATTTTTTTCTTTTAATACATAGTTGTTTAAGTCAATCGAGCACTGATTTTTCGATTTTGAACAACGTTGTTTACTTTTTTAAACAACATTCTTTTAAACAGTGATATTTTAAACACCGTTCTAACAGTGTAGGGGTGATAGTATCGGTAGTGGAGAAATAGACCAATTTACTACCACATTCAAATTCCATGCATACTGTCTAAAGAAAGGTTGTTCTTGACACCCCGACAGATTTCCAGCACCTTAAAGCGCTCGGTCCCCTATTTGCCCTTATATTATATTTTTGCCGGGGGCTCCTACCCTAATATCTTTTAGTAGGTCCTTACACTGTTAGAAAAAAATTAAACAAGTTGTTTAAAATTTTAAACAACCCCAAGTTAACCGGTGAATCGCTCAACTGTTGTTTAAAAATTAAACAACTTAAGGTTGTTTACGTTTTGAACACTAATTGTTTAAAAATTAGAAAACTTTTAAACAACAGTTGTTTAGTAATAAAATTGCACAACTCGGTTGTTTAAAGGAAGTTGTGCAAATGTTAAACAATAATGTTTAAATTACTAAGCAACTGTTGTTTATTCAATATTACTACACAACTGGGTTGTTTAAAAGGAGTTGCTTAAATTTTAAACAGAACTGTTCAATGGTTATTACCTGGTTGTTTAAATTTGTAAAATGACCTACTGGAACCACTCCTGCAATAATCACAAAGATTACACTGTAACATGTAGAGCTTGTTGCCAATTTACTTCAATATTTGTTCATCATATTCATTTAACAGTGACAGAGAACATTATTATTTGTCTCTATAACTTCACCTAAACCTCGTCGGCGAAGCGGAGAAGAACCAAGTTGTCGCCTTGTCATTGTCCCGCCATTTTCGTCTGCACTGCACTGCACTAGCACTTGCACTGCACACTAGCACTGCATGTTTGTATGCATGTACTATGTACGTACTTTGTGCATATCGAGATAATGTCAACGACGCGAAATCATGATTGGTTAAATCTATCACGTGATTTTTTCCTGGGACTTTTTAAACAACTCTGTTTATTTTTATTTTAAATAAATAGTTGTTTAAGCCAATCGAGCACTGATTTTTTCGATTTTGAACAACGTTGTTTACGTTTTTAAACAACATTCTTTTAAACAGTGATATTTTAAACACCGTTCTAACTGTGTAGGAAGCCTTGTGCCAAAAATGGTGCTTTTATCCGGCAAGTTACGATAATCGATAAATTTGACGCTTAAAACCACCTGACTATGAGCGGTCTCTTTCTGTTTCTCATCCCCTCCCGTGGTCGCACTATATCCAACCCTCACTCCATGATGTTTCTGTTTTAATTTGTAGCAGCGCCACCTCGTGTTTCCATTCAATCAAGGGTTTTGTTGCAAGTTGCAGTTTCTTTTCTCACTCTCTCCCTCCTCCCCGCCTTTCTTTCTCGAGGGTATTTAGTTAATTCGTTAGAACAAGGCTTAACTAGCATTTGTGCTAACTTCTAGTTTTCATTAACAACTTCACCTAATACACATATTTATGTGTATAACTTGTACATCAAATATTATGCAGATCTATGTCTAAATATTGTTTTAAAACTATTATTCTATTATTAACTAATTACTCTTTTGTTATGTACAGTGCGTATACAAAAGTTTACCCAACTATTTTAGCTTCTAACCGAAGAGTTATAATATATGTAATCTTTAATCATATATTATTGTAAAGGAGAACTTATGCCCTGACTATTGATACAATTTTCATAATTTTGATGACAAGGATGACTTAACAGCAAAAATTATTGTCAAAATCCTCTTGTACCAAGTTTGGGCTGAAGTAATGAATGATGGTCAAAAGCCATTATGTATGTGTTATCTCATTCCAAAAATATAGCTGTTTTATTTAAATTTACTTTTAGGCAGTTGAAGAAAAAAAAAGTGTTAACATCGACTCGAACTCAAAGAAGTTCTTATTACAAGCAACATTTATGATATTTTTTTCGTTATGATGATTATAATCTTGACTTTATTCGCATCCCTTGTATATTTTAACATTTTCATTGAGTAATACAAATTGGATGAAGTTTATCTTGGGTGTTATCTTTTTTTAATGAGAATCTGCTGTCAATATATTGATATTTATCATCATAAATGTTCTTTCTTGCATTTAGGTTTAGTAGCCTTTGAATTTTCGATCGGTATTCGAGATAAGTTAACCTATGAATTAAAATAAATGAAAGCCTACTGAAATTACATCATTTTAAACAAGCACTGAAGCACGAGGCATAATTTAACCTTTTAAAAGGATCTGAGACCAAAGAAGCTCATGCATTTGGCCTGACACAATTCGGTTCATTAAAGCTATGGGCACAAATCAGAGCGGCGACCGACCGATTAGTAGCCTGCTCGGTCGCCGCTGGAATTTAGGCATCGCCCAGCGATTTTTTTTGAGAAGTCAAGCAGGCTGTAGAGCCCCAGCGATGCCTGGGCGGTGCCCTGTCGATTTCCCGTCGGTCGCCGGTCGATTTTAGGTTAAAACTGGGCGAAATCGCGGAGATTTTCCGCGCGGTGTCCCGGCAGTCTCCCACCGGCCGCCGGCTGACTTTAATGGAGCTCTCACACTCTGCCGTGTAGGCCTACCGTGTGCCACCGTGCGCGAAAATGTCTGCGGACGGTGGAGAACGGCGAGGGCACACGGTGGTTCGTTATCAAAGCGGGCAACACGTTAATAGGGCGTTGGCGCTTATTTACACCCGGTGGGACCCGGCGAAAGTTTTGGGCATGTTCAAAACTTTGGCCGGGTCCCACCGGCCGCAAGTAAGCGGCAAGAGGACGGTGTTGAACGGTATGAGGACGGAATGAATACGTTATGAAAACGGTCACACTGTATGAACACGTTCACAACACGCTGATAACCCGTTACAGAACGGTGATGAACGGGCAAAAAAAAAATCCACCGTCTGCAACGGGTTGTAAGCGGGTTGTGAACGTGTCATGAACGTGTTGATACCGTGCCACCGTCTTCATAACGTATTCATACCGTCCTCATTACAGTGTTCATACCGGACTGCCAACGGGTGTTTCCAAAGCGGTACCACCTGATTCTGACGGCGCCGCCTCCCTAACGCATGGGTAACATCCTGTTAACGCCTTGACGTTCCCATAACGTCCTATAACGGGTCCATAACGTGTCCTTACCTTCACAGTAGCGTCATATGAACGTGCCATTACCAACAAATTTACTTTTGTCACCGTGTGCCACCGTTTGTCACTAATTATTGGGTATATATATAGAGGGGTTTCGTCAGATGAGCTTTACTTTTTCTTGTGTACATGGTCGTATGAGTGGGTGACCAACTGACCAACTGACCATGGATTGTCCTGACAGGGTCCGACTCATGTACATGTTGGCTATTGCCCAGCGTGAGCGTGATGACCTGGAAGTCAATGACCACATTGTCAGGAGAAACCAGAGAAGGGCACGGAGAGGCCAACGCAAGAGATGCGCTTGGACGAGGGGGTGGGTGAGGCGTCGCCGTGAGTTTGGCATTTACGACCAGCTCATGGTTGAATTACGCAGAGAAGATCCGAAGGCTTTCAAGAACTTTCTGCGGATGCCCCCCGACATGTTCGATGAGATATTTGCCAGGATTGAACATCGTCTGACCAAGCAACACACCAGGTACCGGGCACCTCTCGAGCCTGGTCTCAAGTTGGCCGTGACACTTAGACACCTTGCTTCCGGGGCTAAGTACACAGACCTACAGTATAGTTGGAGGATCCCAAACAACTCCATCTCAATCTTCGTCAAAGAGGTCTGCAAGGCTATTTGCGACGAGTTCATGGATGAGGTCCTGAAGCCACCATCAACAGAAGCTGAATGGCAAGCCATTGCAGATGGCTTCTTGACGAGGTGGAACTTCCCCAATTGTCTTGGAGCTCTGGACGGGAAACATGTCAGCGTCAATTGCCCCGCCAATTCAGGATCCCTGTATTATAACTACAAGGGATTCTATTCAGTCATATTGATGGCATTGGTCGACTCTGATTACAAATTCATCTGGGCGGATCTTGGTGGTAAGTACTTTAATTTATATCACAAGAATAACTTTGTACTGCTTTTATACAATAATATAAATTTCAATGTTATTTATTACCCACCTGAGATGATTGATATATGATCAGGTAAATAAGAAGGTAATAATCAATTTACATTGCTCATAATTAATTATTATTGTTGCATAATTATGTTTCTAATATTATTCTTTGTTGTTATGTATTTTCAGGCAAGGGCGCAGCATCCGATGCTCAAATCTACAACGCATCTGAGCTGAAACAGTGCTTCGAGGATGGCTCGCTGAACATACCGGACCCCACACCACTTCCAAATGACACTCAGGATGTCCCTTTCTTCATAGTGGCTGACGACGCCTTCGCCCTGAAGCCCAATCTCATGAAACCTTATGGTGGGCGCGGCAGAGACAAAGAAGAGAGGATCTTCAATTATAGATTGTCTCGGGCAAGGCGAGTCGTTGAGAACGCGTTTGGCATACTTGCCAACCGTTTTCAGGTGCTCATGACAACCATGGGCCACGACCCCGCTACCGTCCGTCTCATCGTAACAATGTGCATGGTCCTGCACAACTTGATGAGGATCCGTTATCCACAAATGCAGAACCAACTGGTCAACCGGCATGGTGCCCATGCCAACCCTGCTGGTCAGTAGAGGGCGGCAAGAAACCTTGAGGACACCGTCAGACAGCCTGGTCCCAACATCGACAACAGAGAGGGGAAGAAGCAAAGAAACCTCCTTCGGCACTGGTGCAATTCGGAGGCGGGTGAAGTGCCATGGCAGGACAACATAATATGAATACATACAGGAGATAAACCATACATGTGAAGTAAACTCCATGATTACCTGAGAACTTTCAGGAATACACTGTCATATCATATCATTATTTTATTGTATGTACAATAAATTGTTGTCAATATATTGTATGAACTTGAAAATATTGTTTCTGGTTGTTTTTATAATGAAAGGTTTGGGGGCCTATGACACTACTAATAAACTACTTTTAATAAATCAATGGTCCGGGGTAATAAGTTTACTATATATCTGTTTGTTTTTATAATCAAAGGTTTGGGGGCCTATGACACTATTTAGGATAATAATAATAAACTGAAACAGAAGCCAATTTATATGAGATAACAATCATTTATTTTGACAAAATATAGCAAAGTATGAAATTACACTGGTTTAATCGCTAGGATCACTCAGTCTTTGAATATATAAAGTATGAAATTACAGTGGTTTAATCGGCAGGATCACTCAGTTCACTTGTTTTGAATAATGTCACAGGCAATAATATATGATGACACACTCCTGTGAATATAATGACTGAGAAATAATATATGACACATTGAAATTCACTCCTGTGAATATAATGACTCAGAAATAATATATGACACATTGAAATTCACTACTGTGAATATAATGACTCAGTAGGCTGTTCTTCCTCAGAACGAGAGGAGGTAGGAACTTCTTCATCAACAGACACATCAGAGACAATAGAAGGAGGTTTCCTCTTGGCCCTCTTCTGTGGTGGTGCTGGTACATCCGCTGCTTTGCTTCCACGGCGTCTGCCTGACCCTCCCCCTCTAGGCTTACCCTTCTTGAGTGGCATAATGCAGTAAATATGTGATCAAAAGATGAGGAGAAGTGTCGTGGAGTTTCCTTGAAGAAAAATGGAGAGCGGACTGACCGTTGCCGTTCAAATCGGGGTATTTATGGCAGTCGGGTCATGACGTCAGCAGTCCGGGGACTCGCTCACAGGACGCTCCGAGCGGTGAGGGGACGCTAAGTGACTGGTAGGTGGCTGCTACAAACCCGGTGCACACGTTCGAGACCCGGTATGGGCCCGGTATGGAAACGGCCAAAATTTTCAACAAAAGTCAATCTGGGCGGTGAAGACGGTAGAAGCACGTTCAACACCCGGTATGCGCCCGGTGAGAACGGTCAGAAGATGGCAACGAAACGGTGAAAAGATTAATTTTATGATTATTTTTTTTTGCGGCCGGGGACAAGTCGCTCAAAACCCAACGTTCTGGACTCTGTTGTTTTTTAAAAGCCCGGCAGGTGGACGGTGGGCCTACACGGCAGAGTGTGAGAGCTCCATAAAGATATTGCACGGCGGCCGGCCAGTGATTGGCGGGGCTCCAAAATACGCTCGGTGCCCGGCCGTTCACCGCCCGGGTACCGAAGTAATCGAGCGTTCGCCGCCGAGCGATTTAGGTCAAAAATCGAAGCCGCCAGGTCAAAGGCTGCCGGCCGATTTTGGACTAGCCGCCTAGTGACCGACTGATCTCCCAGCGGCGACGGTGAACGCTCGATTAGGTCGGCGCCCGGGCTGCGACTGCCCGGTCACCGAGCGTAGTCTGGGCGGCGAGTGAAAGTGAGCAGGCGCCGCCCGAATTTTAACTCCGCGCTAAAATTTCAGCAGCGACCGAGCGATGCCTTAAAAACAAGCGGTGCTTTGGCGGCCACCGCTCGGTGGCCGGGCAAAATTGGCTAAAAGCTCGCCGCTCGGCCGCCGAGCAGGCTACTTTTGGGTAATGTGACTATAGCATAAGCCCAAACTTAGAACAAGGCGATTTTGACTACAGTTTTTAAAGACCCTGGTGTTCAGTCACCCGTGGCATAAATATTATGAATAGGGTACCATTTGACAGAAAATAAGTTACTGTTTATCATGAAAGCAATTCCAAAGTCATATTGTTATGATATTATGATTAGGAGCAACCAAAGTTGGGTCTTTTTTTTCTATTGATACGCCCTGAATACATGTATCAGTATTATTCCTTGTAGTGTATGATTGTTCATATACTGTCATTATTGTGACGTCTTGGTTGTTAATAAATTTAAAACAAATCAAATTCAAATCAAAATTCAATTCAGTTTTTTATACAACTGCCTGGGAGTGGGTGCCATATAGAATTCCCTCCACGTATTCCCTGCGTGTCGTAAAAGGCGACTAAAAGGGACTGCATTGGGCAGCAGCGATGCAGTGAGAGTTCAGGCGGATGATCCTATCAGGGACAACGGCGTCTCTCAGAACTGGTGTTCACATGGATTTATTCATGGTCACCACACTGCGGTGAGGAAGGCAACGGGAAACCACCTTCACTATTCTTCCCAAGATATACCATGGAAAGACACAATTCAAAATCAAAGAGAAACGGCGTGAAGGGAACCTCTAGAAATAGAGGTGCCTCGCTCGGTAGGCCTTCCCATGTGCGACAGGTGGGACCCGATCGTCATTCAGCGTCTGTCCGCAACCGTAACATCATGCGCATCGGCACCTGGAATGTACGCACTCTCTACCAGAAAGGGAAATTGGACAACGTCGTGCAAGAAATGAACAGGATGAGAATTAATATTCTAGGCATTAGTGAAACAAGATGGACTGGCAGTGGAGAATTCACAGTTGAAAACCACAAGATGATCTATTCAGGAGGGATAAGACATGAAAGAGGTGTAGGGGTGCTTCTGGATCCATTCACAGCTAACTGTGTTCTGGGCTTTTGGGCAGTCAGCGACAGAGTCTTGTTGGTCAAATTACAAGGGAAACCTTTCAACATGGCAATAATAGTGGTTTATGCACCCACAGCAGAAAGCACAGAGGAAGATATTGACATTTTTTATGAGCAATTAGAGACAGCCAAATCACAATGTAAATCGAATGAAATTGTAATTGCCATGGGAGACATGAACGCCAAGGTGGGAAGAGGCAGATATGGTAGAACAGTAGGGTCATATGGTATTGGAGACAGAAATGAAAGGGGTACCAGATGGATAGAGTGGTGCGAGGCCAAAGGAATGGTCATTGTCAATACATGGTTCAAGGAACATCCAAGAAGGATATATACTTGGAAAAGCCCCGGAGATCGTGCAAGAAATCAGATTGACTACATCACAATAAATGAACGGTTTAAAAGAGGTATAAAACAAGCTAAAACATATCCGGGTGCAGACTGTAGGAGTGATCACATTCCTGTTGTGGCAACTCTGCAATGTAAGCTAAAGAAGATGACAAAAGCCAAGTCAATCCAGAAGGTAGATTTCGAACAGCTACAGAATCGTGATGTTCGCCTCCGATATACTGTCAAAGTACAAAACAGATTCGATAGTCTCACCGACCAGGGAGAGGAGGTCACTTGGGAATCAATGAGGGACATTCTTGTAGAAACAGCTGAAGAGACATTACCTAAAAAGGAAAAGAAAAGTAAACAGAGATGGATGACGGAGGAGATTCTAGCAAAGATGAGTAAAAGGCAGAAGATCAAGGACAGAGATGGAAGTCAATACAGAGAGTTGGACAGAGAAATTCACGACCACTGCACAAAAGCTAAAGAGGAATGGCTGAACAAACAGTGCGCCGAGATAGAGAGAAGTTTTAATGCAAACGATCCCAGGGTTTTTAAGAAGGTAAATGAACTTTCTGGGAAGAAACTTCGGAGCTCCAAGTCGGGATGCATCAAGGCAAGGGATGGATCAGTACTGGTTGAAAAGGAAGAGATACTGAACAGATGGACTGAGTACATTGGCGAGCTTTTTGATGATGTAAGAAAGGAACTTCCACACTGTGCAGGATCTATTGAAGGACCTAGGATTCTGCTCTCAGAAGTGAGGTCAGCGATCAGCATGATGAAGAGGAACAAAGCTGCTGGTCCTGATGGAGTAGTAATGGAGATGGTCGAAGCATTGGAGAACTATGGTGTCATGAAACTAACTGAAGTCATCAATAAGATCTATGATGATGGAAAGTTTCCAGATGACCTGTGCAAATCGATATTTATTACACTTCCCAAGAAACCTGGAGCAGTGGAATGCGGGCAACATAGAATCATCAGCCTCATGAGCCATATCACAAAGATCATCTTGCGAGTTCTACTTCAAAGAGCAAGGAATCACCTAACTCCAGAAATTAGTAATGTGCAGTTTGGTTTTGTCAGAGATGCCGGAACTAGAAATGCTGTTTTTGTTCTGCGGTCTATAGCAGAAAGGGCCGTAGAAATGCAGAAAGACGTCTTCCTGTGTTTTATTGATTATACAAAAGCCTTTGATAAAGTAAGACACGATCAGTTATTTGAAGACTTAACCAAGATTGGACTAGACACAAAGGATATCAAGTTATTGCAAAATCTGTATTGGGAACAAACAGCATGTGTTAGGGTAGAAACAGAATTAAGTGACTACATCAACATTAAGAGGGGGGTTCGGCAAGGATGTGTCATGTCTCCAGATCTCTTCAATTACTACAGTGAGTTGATACTTAGAAACCTAGAACAGGAAAGAGGATTAAAAGTAGGAGGACATAATATCACAAACATACGGTATGCGGATGATACTATATTAATCGCAGAATCGGAGAAGGACCTGCAGCGACTTTTGGATGTTGTCGTCAGAGAAAGTGACAAGAGAGGATTATCATTAAATTACAAGAAAACGGAATGCATGGTAATTTCAAAGAAGGGAGGAATACCATGCTCTCTTAAGATCAACAACAATCAAATAGAGCAAGCCACCTCTATTAATTACCTCGGGACTACAATTACCGACGATGCAAGAGGCGAGCAAGAAATCAAGAGAAGGATTGCACTTGCAAAATCAACTTTCTCCAAGTTAGAAAACATCCTAAAGAATAAGAAGATGAAGATGAAAACAAGACTCCGCGTACTCAATTGCTACGTGTATCCAGTTCTAATGTATGGATGTGAAGCTTGGACCCTGACATCAGACCTAAGAAAGCGACTGGAAAGTTTTGAAGTTTGGTTCCTGAGAAGGATGCTAAGAATTTCATGGACAGAAAGAATTTCTAATGATGAGGTATTTGCCATGGCAGGAACAAGACGAAAGCTTCTGAATAATATAAGAGGTCGACAGCTGAGCTTCTTGGGCCATGTTATACGGAAGAATGGTTTGGAAAATCTTGCACTGACTGGAAGAATCGAGGGGAGGAGGAGTAGGGGTAGAAGGAGGATTCTGTGGATGAGTAGCTTAAGGAGTGGGATTTCTGAATGTGGAATTGATCTCGGGGAGAATGAATTACTTCATAGAATATGGGATAGAGAGTTGTGGCACTCCATGGTCGCCAACGTCTCAGGATATGGCACATAGAAGAAGAAGAAGATACAATCATCGATTTCAAATTTTATTTAGAGAAGCCTGATAAGTAACATAATATAAAAGTATAAAATGCATATATAATTAAATAAAACAGAACATAGGCCTGCAATTAAATAATAAAAATGGAACTGGTCAGTTGGAAGTAATTACTATAATTACCCAGCCGGTAAAGTTTCCCATAGGATAATTATAGACTACACGTATTGCACTTTTCGTATTTTTTGCACTTTTTTAATAAATGTTTTGTTTTGTTTATGTGTTTGGTAATTGGATGGAAATTTATAAATACTTTCACGTCTTTGATTGTTCTTTATGATCCAAGTATAGTAGAACATTTCTTTTATTGTAAGTATGTTTAAACTGATAATCAAACATGCTCTACACAAAGTCATGTCAAAATTTTAAATTGTTTTATTTCATGTTTGGAAATGAAACTAAATAAAATGAAGACAAAAATGAAATGATAGATTATCATAATTATTATTTACAAATAACACAAGGCTAGACAATGTCACATTGCATCATTGACCGCTTACAACCCTTTTCCCATTCAGCTTCCGGAAAGTACGATCTGGAACTTACCACTATGGCAAGTAACAACCATATCATGATCGCAAAGACTTTCGAAAAAACAAGTCTAAGGCAATTGCAATACCCTATTGTATATACAGAGATCATTTTCGGATAACGTAATATGTTTGCACGTATCACTAGTTGATCATCATCCTCATGATCATCAAGTTTCATGTCTGTTACAGACATCAGCGGTCAAGGACCTCGATTTCTATCTGTTATATGCTATTCTCAAAAGCTTGTATTGCTAATATCATTTGTTAAGACTTTGCAAATATGTAATACGTTGCCTCCCCATTCTACGTTTTCCAGCAATCTTGCCTGTTAATATTGTTTTTTCTAGATGATCTTTCCTGTATGATTATGTGACGAAGAAATTACATTTGCCTCTTTCTGATTGTTTAGAAGAGTGATAGTTTTACTTTTGCTTTTCTGAAAATTTCTCCATTTGTTTAATTCTCTCTGTCAATGATGATATATTCACAATATTTCTCAAGAACCAGGTCTATGTAGCCTTTAATCCTCTTTCTAGCTCTTTGTTTATGGACCAACACTCACAATCGTAGAGACGAGCTGACCAGATATATGACTTTAAGACAAGAATTATGGTTGTTATGGTACTGTTCTTATTTTTCATTTAATACTGATTTCATCTTATCAAATGTATCGTGTGTCATTGCAGTTGATTCCTTTATTTCATGAATAATTTTCCCATGTAATCTATTGTGTACCAAGGATATGTAAAGGTGTGGACGTGGTATATTTTCCCCCTTTATTTTTGAGATTGCGTGAGGGTGTGTCAGTCTTTAAAAATATATTACCATACACATTGTCTTTGTGTTGTATAAATCCAAGCCTCTATTAATACTTTCTTTGAATTCTGCTGCTAAAATTGTATCATCTGCATAGCAAATTTGTTTATATTCTGGCCTCCAACCTTAACACCTAGGTGATAGACAAGACCATTGTCTGCCTTTTTATTATTTATTAAAATAAAAAGGGCCAATGGAGTATGACAAATAAAAATAATGGGTTATGTTCTTTTACAGATAATACTGACTTTTTGTTTGGAGAAATATTATAGCAGATTGTGGCTCCACACTGAGCCATATGACAATACATAAACATCGTGTAGATATTTCGATAAAGTTTCCTTTAAATTTGAAATAAAATAAAATTCTACCATGCAGAACTATGAATATATTCGTGTGTACTTAGAAACTTTTTACGCACGCAGACCGACAAAAATATGAAAAAATGAGTAGAAACAAGGAAGTACTGGGTCTAAGATACTTTTCCTTTCACTTTCAATACTGGAACACAAAATAATCTATGATCTCAGCGGAAATAGTTGTAGGTCAATACCTCTCGTGGAAAATAATGAGACCAATTCCTTAAAGGTTACATGAACTATTCGCATAACTCGAAAGAAGTGCTTGAAGACTTTGACATTTTTATTTATTTTCCATTTAATTTCAGTTACTCTAAAACAATGTGAACATATATAAGTGCAAGGGTAAGATAATAATAGTATTAAACTCATAGTAATCTTTATTATCTTGTTGGATACCTTAACAAGCGTAATGCTTATTGGCAGGGTGCAAGTGTTTACAGAATAAAAGTATTGAAGATTTACACATCATTGACCGCTTACAACTCTTTTTCCATTCAGCTTCCGGAAAGTACGATATGGAACTTACCACTATGACAAGTAGCAACCATATCATGATCGCAAAGACTTTCGAAAAAATCAAGTCTAGGGCAACTGTAATATCCTATTTCACACACAGAGATCATTTTCGGATAACGCGATATGTTTGCACATTTCACTCGTTGATCATCATCCTCATGATCATCAAGTTTCATGTCTGTTACAGACATCAGTGGTCAAGGACCTCGATTTATATCTGTTATATGCTATTCTCAAAAAGCTTGTATTGCTAATATCATTTGTGATTGCCCATTTGTTAAGAATTTGCAAATGTGTAATGCGTTGCTTTCCCATTTTACGCTTTCCAGCAATCTTGCCTGTTACTATTGTTTTTTACTAGATGATCTTTCCTGTATGATTATGTGACCAAGAAATTACATTTGCCTCTTTCTTATTGTTTAGAAGAGTGATAGATTTACTTTTGCTTTTCTGAACACTTCTCCATTTGTTTAATTCTTTCTGTCAATGATGATAAATTCACAATATTTCTCAAGAACCAGGTCTATGTAGCCTTTAATCCTCTTTCTAGCTCTCTGTTTATGGACCAACACTCACAATCGTAGAGACGAGCTGACCAGATATATGACTTTAAGACAAGAATTATGGTTGTTATGGTACTGTTCTTATTTTTCATTTAATACTGATTTCATCTTATCAAATGTATCGTGTGTCATTGCAGTTGATTCCTTTATTTCATGAATAATTTTCCCATGTAATCTATTGTGTACCAAGGATATGTAAAGGTGTGGACGTGGTATATTTTCCCCCTTTATTTTTGAGATTGCGTGAGGGTGTGTCAGTCTTTAAAAATATATTACCATACACATTGTCTTTGTGTTGTATAAATCCAAGCCTCTATTAATACTTTCTTTGAATTCTGCTGCTAAAATTGTATCACCTGCATAGCAAATTTGTTTATATTCTGGCCTCCAACCTTAACACCTAGGTGATAGACAAGACCATTGTCTGCCTTTTTATTATTTATTAAAATAAAAAGGGCCAATGGAGTATGACAAATAAAAATAATGGGTTATGTTCTTTTACAGATAATACTGACTTTTTGTTTGGAGAAATATTATAGCAGATTGTGGCTCCACACTGAGCCATATGACAATACATAAACATCGTGTAGATATTTCGATAAAGTTTCCTTTAAATTTGAAATAAAATAAAATTCTACCATGCAGAACTATGAATATATTCGTGTGTACTTAGAAACTTTTTACGCACGCAGACCGACAAAAATATGAAAAAATGAGTAGAAACAAGGAAGTACTGGGTCTAAGATACTTTTCCTTTCACTTTCAATACTGGAACACAAAATAATCTATGATCTCAGCGGAAATAGTTGTAGGTCAATACCTCTCGTGGAAAATAATGAGACCAATTCCTTAAAGGTTACATGAACTATTCGCATAACTCGAAAGAAGTGCTTGAAGACTTTGACATTTTTATTTATTTTCCATTTAATTTCAGTTACTCTAAAACAATGTGAACATATATAAGTGCAAGGGTAAGATAATAATAGTATTAAACTCATAGTAATCTTTATTATCTTGTTGGATACCTTAACAAGCGTAATGCTTATTGGCAGGGTGCAAGTGTTTACAGAATAAAAGTATTGAAGATTTACACATCATTGACCGCTTACAACTCTTTTTCCATTCAGCTTCCGGAAAGTACGATATGGAACTTACCACTATGACAAGTAGCAACCATATCATGATCGCAAAGACTTTCGAAAAATCAAGTCTAAGGCAACTGTAATATCCTATTTCACACACAGAGATCATTTTCGGATAACGCGATATGTTTGCACATTTCACTCGTTGATCATCATCCTCATGATCATCAAGTTTCATGTCTGTTACAGACATCAGTGGTCAAGGACCTCGATTTATATCTGTTATATGCTATTCTCAAAAAGCTTGTATTGCTAATATCATTTGTGATTGCCCATTTGTTAAGAATTTGCAAATGTGTAATGCGTTGCTTTCCCATTTTACGCTTTCCAGCAATCTTGCCTGTTACTATTGTTTTTTACTAGATGATCTTTCCTGTATGATTATGTGACCAAGAAATTACATTTGCCTCTTTCTTATTGTTTAGAAGAGTGATAGATTTACTTTTGCTTTTCTGAACACTTCTCCATTTGTTTAATTCTTTCTGTCAATGATGATAAATTCACAATATTTCTCAAGAACCACGTCTATGTAGCCTCTAATCCTCTTTCTAGCTCTTTGTTTATGGACCAACACTCACATTCGTAGAGACGAGCTGACCAGATGTATGACTTTAAGACAAGAATTATGGTTTCATGGTACTGTTCTTATTTTTCATTTAATACTGATTTCATCTTATCAAATGTATCGTGTATCATTGCAGTTGATTCCTTTATTTCATGAATAATTTTCCCATGTAATCTATTGTGTACCAAGGATATGTAAAGGTGTGGACGTGGTTTATTTTCCCCCTTTATTTTTGAAATTGCGTGAGGGTGTGTCAGTCTTTAAAAATATATTACCATACACATTGTCTTTGTGTTGTATAAATCCAAGCCTCTATTAATACTTTCTTTGAATTCTGCTGCTAAAATTGTATCATCTGCATAGCAAATTTGTTTATATTCTGGCCTCCAACCTTAACACCTAGGTGATAGACAAGACCATTGTCTGCCTTTTTATTATTTATTAAAATAAAAAGGGCCAATGGAGTATGAAAAATAAAAATAATGGGTTATGTTCTTTTACAGATAATACTGACTTTTTGTTTTGAGAAATATGATAGCGGATTGTGGCTCCACACTGAGCCATATGACAATACATAAACATCGTGTAGATATTTCGATAAAGTTTCCTTTAAATTTGAAATAAAATAAAATTCTACCATGCAGAACTATGAATATATTCGTGTGTACTTAGAAACTTTTTACGCACGCAGACCGACAAAAATATGAAAAAATGAGTAGAAACAAGGAAGTACTGGGTCTAAGATACTTTTCCTTTCACTTTCAATACTGGAACACAAAATAATCTATGATCTCAGCGGAAATAGTTCTAGGTCAATACCTCTCGTGGAAAATAATGAGACCAATTCCTTAAAGGTTACATGAACTATTCGCATAACTCGAAAGAAGTGCTTGAAGACTTTGACATTTTTATTTATTTTCCATTTAATTTCAGTTACTCTAAAACAATGTGAACATATATAAGTGCAAGGGTAAGATAATAATAGTATTAAACTCATAGTAATCTTTATTATCTTGTTGGATACCTTAACAAGCGTAATGCTTATTGGCAGGGTGCAAGTGTTTACAGAATAAAAGTATTGAAGATTTACACATCATTGACCGCTTACAACTCTTTTTCCATTCAGCTTCCGGAAAGTACGATATGGAACTTACCACTATGACAAGTAGCAACCATATCATGATCGCAAAGACTTTCGAAAAATCAAGTCTAAGGCAACTGTAATATCCTATTTCACACACAGAGATCATTTTCGGATAACGCGATATGTTTGCACATTTCACTCGTTGATCATCATCCTCATGATCATCAAGTTTCATGTCTGTTACAGACATCAGTGGTCAAGGACCTCGATTTATATCTGTTATATGCTATTCTCAAAAAGCTTGTATTGCTAATATCATTTGTGATTGCCCATTTGTTAAGAATTTGCAAATGTGTAATGCGTTGCTTTCCCATTTTACGCTTTCCAGCAATCTTGCCTGTTACTATTGTTTTTTACTAGATGATCTTTCCTGTATGATTATGTGACCAAGAAATTACATTTGCCTCTTTCTTATTGTTTAGAAGAGTGATAGATTTACTTTTGCTTTTCTGAACACTTCTCCATTTGTTTAATTCTTTCTGTCAATGATGATAAATTCACAATATTTCTCAAGAACCACGTCTATGTAGCCTCTAATCCTCTTTCTAGCTCTTTGTTTATGGACCAACACTCACATTCGTAGAGACGAGCTGACCAGATGTATGACTTTAAGACAAGAATTATGGTTTCATGGTACTGTTCTTATTTTTCATTTAATACTGATTTCATCTTATCAAATGTATCGTGTGTCATTGCAGTTGATTCCTTTATTTCATGAATAATTTTCCCATGTAATCTATTGTGTACCAAGGATATGTAAAGGTGTGGACGTGGTTTATTTTCCCCCTTTATTTTTGAAATTGCGTGAGGGTGTGTCAGTCTTTAAAAATATATTACCATACACATTGTCTTTGTGTTGTATAAATCCAAGCCTCTATTAATACTTTCTTTGAATTCTGCTGCTAAAATTGTATCATCTGCATAGCAAATTTGTTTATATTCTGGCCTCCAACCTTAACACCTAGGTGATAGACAAGACCATTGTCTGCCTTTTTATTATTTATTAAAATAAAAAGGGCCAATGGAGTATGAAAAATAAAAATAATGGGTTATGTTCTTTTACAGATAATACTGACTTTTTGTTTTGAGAAATATGATAGCGGATTGTGGCTCCACACTGAGCCATATGACAATACATAAACATCGTGTAGATATTTCGATAAAGTTTCCTTTAAATTTGAAATAAAATAAAATTCTACCATGCAGAACTATGAATATATTCGTGTGTACTTAGAAACTTTTTACGCACGCAGACCGACAAAAATATGAAAAAATGAGTAGAAACAAGGAAGTACTGGGTCTAAGATACTTTTCCTTTCACTTTCAATACTGGAACACAAAATTATCTATGATCTCAGCGGAAATAGTTGTAGGTCAATACCTCTCGTGGAAAATAATGAGACCAATTCCTTAAAGGTTACATGAACTATTCGCATAACTCGAAAGAAGTGCTTGAAGACTTTGACATTTTTATTTATTTTCCATTTAATTTCAGTTACTCTAAAACAATGTGAACATATATAAGTGCAAGGGTAAGATAATAATAGTATTAAACTCATAGTAATCTTTATTATCTTGTTGGATACCTTAACAAGCGTAATGCTTATTGGCAGGGTGCAAGTGTTTACAGAATAAAAGTATTGAAGATTTACACATCATTGACCGCTTACAACTCTTTTTCCATTCAGCTTCCGGAAAGTACGATATGGAACTTACCACTATGACAAGTAGCAACCATATCATGATCGCAAAGACTTTCGAAAAATCAAGTCTAAGGCAACTGTAATATCCTATTTCACACACAGAGATCATTTTCGGATAACGCGATATGTTTGCACATTTCACTCGTTGATCATCATCCTCATGATCATCAAGTTTCTGTTACAGACATTACCGGTCAAGGACCTCGATTTCTATCTGTTATATGTTATTCTAAAACAGCTTGTATTGCTAATATCATTTGTGGTTGCCCTTTTGTTAAGACTTTGCAAATATGTTATGCGTTTCCTTCCCATTCTACGCTTTCCAGCAATCTTACCTGTCAATATTGTTTTTTGTAGATGATCTTTCCTGTATGATTATGTGACCAAGAAATTACATTTGCCTCTTTCTTATTGTTTAGAAGAGTGATAGATTTACTTTTGCTTTTCTGAACACTTCTCCATTTGTTTAATTCTTTCTGTCAATGATGATAAATTCACAATATTTCTCAAGAACCACGTCTATGTAGCCTCTAATCCTCTTTCTAGCTCTTTGTTTATGGACCAACACTCACATTCGTAGAGACGAGCTGACCAGATATATGACTTTAAGACAAGAATTATGGTTTCATGGTACTGTTCTTATTTTTCATTACTGATTTCATCTTATCAAATGTATCTTGTGTCATTGCAGTTGAATCCTTTATTTCATGAATAATTTCCCCATGTAATCTATTGTGTACCAAGGATATGTAAAGGTGTGGACGTGGTTTATTTTCCCCCTTTATTTTTGAGATTGCATGAGGGTGTGTCAGTCTTTAAAAATATATTACCATACACATTGTCTTTGTGTTGTATAAATCCAAGCCTCTATTAATACTTTCTTTGAATTCTGCTGCTAAAATTGTATCATCTGCATAGCAAATTTGTTTATATTCTGGCCTCCAACCTTAACACCTAGGTGATAGACAAGGCCATTGTCTGCCTTTTTATTATTTATTAAAATAACAAGGGCAAATGGAGTATGAAAATAAAAATAATGGGTTATGTTCTTTTACAGATAATACTGACTTTTTGTTTGGAGAAATATGATAGCAGATTTTGGCTCCACACTCAGCCATATGACAATACATAAACATCGTGTAGATATTTCGATAAAGTTTCCTTTAAATTTGAAATAAAATAAAATTCTACCATGCAGAACTATGAATATAATCGTGTATACTTAAAACTTTTAACGCACGTAGCCCCCCCCCCCCCAAAAAAAAAAAAAAAAAAAACAAAACATGAAAGATGAGCAGAAACAAGGAAATACTGGGTCTAAGATACTTTTCCTTTCACTTTCAATACTGGAACACAAAATAATCTATGATCTCAGCGGAAATAGTTCTAGGTCAATAACTCTCATGGAAAATAATGAGACCATTTCCTTAAAGGTTACATGAACTATTTGCATTACCCGAAAGAAGTGCTTGAAGACTTTGACATTTTGATTTTATTTTCCATTTAATTTCAGTTATTCTAAAACAATGTGAACATATATAAGTGCAAGGGTAAGATAATAATAGTATTAAACTCATAGTAATCTTTATTATCTTGTTGGATACCTTAACAAGCGTAATGCTTATTGGCAGGGTGCAAGTGTTTACAGAATAAAAGTATTGAAGATTTACACATCATTGACCGCTTACAACTCTTTTTCCATTCAGCTTCCGGAAAGTACGATCTGGAACTTACCACTATGACAAGTAACAACCATATCATGATCGCAAAGACTTTCGAAAAATCAAGTCTAAGGCAACTGTAATACCCTATTGTATATACAGAGATCATTTTCGGATAACGTAATATATTTGCACATATCACTAGTTGATCATCATCCTCATGATCATCAAGTTTCTGTTACAGACATTACCGGTCAAGGACCTCGATTTCTATCTGTTATATGCTATTCTAAAACAGCTTGTATTGCTAATATCATTTGTGGTTGCCCTTTTGTTAAGACTTTGCAAATATGTTATGCGTTTCCTTCCCATTCTACGCTTTCCAGCAATCTTACCTGTCAATATTGTTTTTTGTAGATGATCTTTTCTGAATGATTATGTGACCAAGAAATTACATTTGCCTCTTTCTTATTGTTTAGAAGAGTGATAGTTTGACTTTTGCTTTTCTGAACACTTCTCCATTTGTTTAATTCTTTCCGTCAATGATGATATATTCACAATATTTCTCAAGAACCACGTCTATGTAGCCTCTAATCCTCTTTCTAGCTCTTTGTTTATGGACCAACACTCACATTCGTAGAGACGAGCTGACCAGATATATGACTTTAAGACAAGAATTATGGTTTCATGGTACTGTTCTTATTTTTCATTACTGATTTCATCTTATCAAATGTATCTTGTGTCATTGCAGTTGATTCCTTTATTTCATGAATAATTTCCCCATGTAATCTATTGTGTACCAAGGATATGTAAAGGTGTGGACGTGGTTTATTTTCCCCCTTTATTTTTGAGATTGCATGAGGGTGTGTCAGTCTTTAAAAATATATTACCATACACATTGTCTTTGTGTTGTATAAATCCAAGCCTCTATTAATACTTTCTTTGAATTCTGCTGCTAAATTGTATCATCTGCATAGCAAATTTGTTTATATTTTGGCCTCCAACCTTAACACCTAGGTGATAGACAAGGCCATTGTCTGCCTTTTTATTATTAATTAAAATATCAAGGGCAAATGGAGTATGAAAATAAAAATAATGGGTTATGTTCTTTTACAGATAATACTGACTTTTTGTTTGGAGAAATATGATAGCAGATTTTGGCTCCACACTGAGCCATATGACAATACATAAACATCGTGTAGATATTTCGATAAAGTTTCCTTTAAATTTGAAATAAAATAAAATTCTACCATGCAGAACTATGAATATAATCGTGTATACTTAAAACTTTTAAAGCACGTAGCCCCCCCCCCCCCCAAAAAAAAAAAAAAAAAAAAAAAACCATGAAAGATGAGCAGAAACAAGGAAATACTGGGTCTAAGATACTTTTCCTTTCACTTTCAATACTGGAACACAAAATAATCTATGATCTCAGCGGAAATAGTTCTAGGTCAATAACTCTCATGGAAAATAATGAGACCATTTCCTTAAAGGTTACATGAACTATTCGCATAACCCGAAAGAAGTGCTTGAAGACTTTGACATTTTGATTTTGTTTCCATTTCATTTCAGTTATTCTAAAACAATGTGAGCATATATAAGTGCAAGTATTAGCTAATAACAGCATTAAAATCATAATAATCTTTATTAGATGGTGGAATACATTACACAGCGTAATGCTTATTGGCAGGGTGCAAGTGTTTACAGAATAAAAGCAATGTACCGTATTACATAAATTCAAATATTGAAGATTTACACATCACTCACCAAAACACGTTGAGGTATATCGCGCGCACACACGCACACACGCACATACACACACACACACACACACACAGGCACACACAGGCACACACACAAACATACGAATACACACCTACACATACACGCACACACACGCACAACAAAAACATACACAGAGCTGGTACAGAGAAAAAGAATAGATAATTGGTATCAAAAATAAGGAACTCAGCAATGAGAACTACTGTAGATATTTAATGCTATCGTTTTACAAATTTTAAGACCAATAATATATTGCTTTAATAAGACATCTTGGTTTGACAACGTCAACCATTGTATATAGGTAAATGTAAAGACAGAAGCAGATCATGGGCAATTGTAGAACGTATAATGGCATCGAATAACTTTGCTTTTATACAAAACTAGCATTCTGGTAATGTAAGAAGGTGTAAATTGATTTTTTTTGTTTTTGTTTAAAAGCAAAGTTATCGCCTAGTATCTGGGCTAGTTTACATGTTTCATTTGAAATTATCAAATACATTTAAATTAACATGGGCACAGAAATACTAAAGCAAAGAAAATACATGCTAACATATTTTGCAAAGGCAAGTCGTGATGTAACGTGAATTTCAGTAGAAATAAATGGACTTAAACAGAATTTGAAAAAATATGTCTACCTTTGTTTTTGTTATTCGATATGATTACAAAACATCTAACATTTAAGTTAATGCAATGAAAAAAAAGTAAAACATTACAGGATAGACCTGCATTTGTCTGTTTAATTTCAAGGATCCACTTAAAGAGAATGAGTTTTATTCACACCTGTTAAGTATTGGCTGCTTTCACTTAGAGAATGAGAAACAAGTGTAAACGCAGTGAACAACACTACTACTAGTCTAAACGCAGTAACCAACAACTGCTGCAAGTCTAAACGCAGTAATCAAGAACTGATACAAGTCTATTGTCACACCTTGACGATTTAGGCAGCGTATGCCCACATGTGAACAATGTTGCGAATACGCTGGCGTACGTCGAATAAGTTATGGGTAATAGGGTTTCACACCGGGCCATACGTAGAGCTTTTTGTTTAAATTATTTTAAAACCTTGTTTTGCCAGGAAACGAAAACCGCGATGTCATATATAAACACTTTGTTGACACGCAAGACAAACCTTGTTTATGTTATATTCACATAACCCTCAGTTGATAATCTTGTTTTTAGTTTCCATTTATTAAAGATAGAGTTGAGTTCTGTTCATGCGAACAATTCTAGACATTTGTTGTTGTTAAGAGGATGGTAATGTACGACCGGTGTACATTGTGAGCTTTTTAAATCCTAAAAATGATAAGAAATCGAATAATCTTGATAGAGGCCACGATCATTGCACACATAATTGGGTATATTGTTCATGATACCATTATGTCATTAACAAAAACACTTGATTGATAACGCAAGATTGAAGTAAAAACTTTTGTTTAAATCATTTCAACATATTGCTCCGGTTGTCTCATTTTCGCTCGCTGGACGTTTATAGCAGACGGCAATCGGCGGATTAGACGACACTTGGTAGTGAATTTGTATGTGAGATTGCTTTGCTAAATATAAAATACAAGAACATTTTCCATATCTTTAAACTATCATTGATATCTGATAATTAAACAGTTATTAAAATAAACCTACCAAACTACATAATACAATGAAATACTTGACTTAAAGTAGGGGAGTTTGATGTGGTGCACAATTGCACCCCTCTGTAAATAATCGAATAGTCCATGGCGATCATGAATATTCATGTTTTTGCTTACCTCGGCAAAATGCTTGCCTGTACTAAATGGAAAAATTACGGTGGGGGGTTGGTTGAAATGGACATAATGAACCGATCAGAACTGATCTATGATAATTCATGCTTCCTATCCTTCGTGTGCTTGACCTATAATCTTACAATCGCGTGGTAAATTGCGTCCAAAGTTTGACTTGTTACACATGTGTTATATAGGCAATGGCGAGCTAGCGACCCATTTTGACCAAATTACGGTGGGTGAACTTTCAAAAGTCAATGGGACATGAGGGTTCCAATGAAAGAGCAAGTGTCAACGTACGTCAGGGTGGATGTGCTTTTCGTTTAAAAAACTTTATTTTTTTTAACGATTTTGTTGGTAAAAGTCCATATTTTAACATGTTAGGAGCTGGACTCTGACGATAGGGGGCGTTGTCAAAAGAGACTAATCGGAGCTATATGAAACCTTGTTTTTTCTTCAATCATTGTATTTAATCTCAAATTATATGACGTTACACTTCAGTAAATGCACTTTGTAATGAATTCTCCTCCACTTCCCTTCTCCTTCCCCTTTTCCCCCATTTGTATTGGTGTTCTCTGCTTATCTTTTCCTTTTTTTTTATTTCTCAAAAATACATAGTATACTTTTTCAGGGGTTGACGTTCATATTAAAGGCTAATTGCCATTTATGTTAACCCCTCATTCCCATAAATGTTGGTTTGCTCCTCCCTTTTGCAATTTTCTTCTAATCAATCTTTTATGTATATCAAGTTTGTTTGTCAATTTTTTTTCATGGAGAATGAAATATATGGGACTACACATACATGTCGTATTTCGAATATGGCTTTTTAGCCATTAACATACCAATACATTGCACCACTTAACCAGGAAAAAATCATTAAATTGATAGCACTAGTATTCAGTTTCGATTTCTCAACAAAGAAACAATCATAAAATTATTGTCATATGTGAGCACTCCGTGATTAATTAGAAATGCTAAATCATGTTCTGATTCAATGATTTGAAATCTGATGTCAAAAGAACTTATGGAAAAAATGGCATGCATGTCATACAGGCTGTCGGTCAACCAGTCAGATATCGCGAATAAATGGGTTGATGTTTCATATATTGCGTTGTAGTACCACCGTTTATTCATTTTCAACAAAACTGCTATTGGATGAACATTACTTAAGTTATCGATCGGAAACCAGATGGGTATTTTTTCGCATATTTAATGAGCTATGACCTTTGACCTTTGACCTACATACTCAGAAATCGAACTTAGGCTGTACATGTATTTTGATACCATAAACCTTCAAATTTCATTAAAATCCGTCAAAAAATACTAAAACTATGGATCAGAAACCAGATTCACATATTTAATGAGCTATGACCTTTGACCTACATACTCGGAAATTGAACTTAGGCTGTGTTTTGATTCCATGTACCTTCCTATCAAATTTCATTAAAATCTTTCAAACAATACTCAAGTTATGGATCAGAAACCAGATTCGCATATTTAATGAGCTGTGACCTGTGACCTACTGCTCGGAAATTGGTCTTAGGCTGTGTTTTGATACCATGTACCTTCATATCAAATTTCATTAAGTTCCGTCAAACTTTACTAAAGTTATTGATCAGAAGCCAGATGGGTATTTTTTGGCATATTTAATGAGCTATGACCTTTGACCTTTGACCTACATACTCCGAAATCGACCTTAGCCTGTATTTTGATATCATGCACCTTCATATCAAATTTCATTAAAATCCGTCAAACATTAGTAAAGTTATCGATCGGAAACCAAATTTGTTACAAATGGACGCAAGGAAGGAAGGAAGGAAGAAAGGACGGACGGCAGCGTTTTTATATCCCCTTCGACTTCGTCGGCGAGGGGATAATTATCAAATTTTTTAGAATTTTTAGAATCGCGTCACAGAAACACGTGAAGCGTTAGTGATAGTTTTAGTCAAAATATCTCCGTGAAATTCACGTGAATATTACGAGGCTGACTTGAGATGAAGCATGTTCTTCATTCACGTGAAATTTACGTCGAAGAGGAAATATGTTACAGTAGCCCGCGTTCAACCCAATAATTACGCAAATGTTACACAATAAATGAACCAAAATAATGACGTTCTCTTCCCGTTTCTGAACATCGTGTTTTGGATCTTCCATAATTACGTCCAGGCGCGCCGGAAGCAGTTGGGGATTAATAACTATTTTTCACAACTAAATATCGCGGATTCACAGCTTAGATTAGTAATCATCTTGAGCCACGTGATCATCACCAAGAAAGTTATTGTAACTTTGAAACCATTCAAAAAGGTGTTTTAAGACACCTAATATTAACTATTTTTCACAACTAAATATCACGGATTCACAGCTTAGATTAGTAATCAGCTTGAGCCACGTGATCATAACCAAGAAAATTTATGGTAACTTTGAAACCATTTAAAGAGGTGTGTAAGACACCTCAGAATTACTAATTTAATACAACCAGAGATTCACGGACGACACAATTAGACGATTAGCCGGTGTAAGTAACGTGATTATTAGCATCAACCTTGGATAACCTGTGAAACCAATCGATAAAGGTGCTTAAAAGACCAAATAATTACTTATTTATCCCCACCATCGGTTAACGGACAAAAAACGCGTTGCTTAGTCAAGTGGATATTTGGTCATAAACACTTGATTTACAGAGGTAAGTGGAATCACGTTACTCCAGTCGCGTGATAAATTGGTGATTTTTAGGTGCGATGAAAACGTGAACAGGAGTACCTTTAAAAAATATGAAGGCACGTGTCGATAACGTTTAAATCTAGTTCAAAAGGCACCATACTTTAAAATCACTTAAAATACATTCCCAAAAGAGGTTATTTGTTAGTGTTCTGTTTATTTGGAATGGTTTTCACGAAAGATCAATACATGCACTATTCCATAACTTGTCATATAGGTCCTGCAGTCTCCAGCAGTTATTACCTTCAGAAAGGCCTTAAAAAAACATCTTTTGTGCAGTTTGTAGTTGCAGTTCTTATTATATATGTATTTAAGAAATTTTTATTTTCATTCACTCTAAGCGATTTGGGCCTTTTTGGAAAAGCACGGTATAAGTTATAATAATACTAATAATAATACAAATATTTCAACAATAAAATATTACAATATAACCTAGGCCGCCCAGCGACATAAAATATATTAAACTTGACAAAATGTAATGTTTTCACAAATTCTTAAACATAAAGAGAAACAAACAAACTGAGCAAGGACACTCCGAAACATTTGTTAAAATGAAACCATTTTTTCACGAACTTATTTTCTTGAAGATTTGTTTCTGTTATATATCATTACATATAATAATAAGTTTTAACAGCTGACATAACTTTTTCAAACAGTGGTTTCTGATTCTTGCATTGGCTGAATAGATTTATTTCTTACAATAATAAAAGTTACAATTTAAAGCGTTGTTATGACTTCCTTTCAAGCCAAACGATTCATTTTGGTTTGTGAGTTTGGCCTTTATATTAGTCTCACTGAAAAAACATTGCTCTAGTTTTGACCATTTTATATTTGAATATAGGCAGTATAAAAAAAAATGCAAACTTGTCTCTTCACTACGGTTAAAAAATGTACAATGTTTATCAGTAAATGTTTTGAATTTCAGCAATAAATCTTTCATGTAAAGCATTCTATGAAAAATAATAAACTGGAACCACCTAATATGCATATCAACATATGACCGATATAGAGAGTCAGACAGTATGATAGTCGGATAGTCGGATAGTCGAATTGAGAAGTGTGTACTGGGCTTTAGGCAAATTTGACTTTGACAGATTTATTATCGTGTCTTATAATGCTGCCTACGATGAATTATATTCAAGCAAATATCATATCCTATCATACCAGCATACCTTTATTCATGCGGTACAGGATTTCCTTTCCTTTTTATTCATGCTGTGTATTTCCGTACATAGTTCACATTATTTGCTGGTCTGTTTGGAGCCAGTATAATTCATAACTAACAATAACTCATGATAACTCATAATAACATATATATTTCAACACAACATTTGATAACACCCTTCTGACTACAAACAGGGCTGTCAAATGGGCCTATTGTCCGCTTTAATCATGTTCAATTTCCAGGTAGAAGTTCTCAAGCAACATACTATCACTTATGTGAATATATCAACATTTTCTCTCAAGCTGATAGTAGTTTTGTTTTACATTCTTTGCGGATTCATCCAAAGGATAGCCATGACAAGTAAAACTTTCCTGCCATTTGCTTATTTTAAATTTTAAATCTTTGGGCTTGGACGGCGGTCAGAAATAGTCCATGATTCGTATTACAAAGAGCAATGGCTTAGATCGTTTCCAACTCTTTATACTATGATTAATCGAACCACGAAGGAACAAAACTCTAAATTGTTGTTTAAGTTAGGTGAGAAGATATGATACATGTAAATACTTTCTTTAACAATTACTTGGTTTTTTCCTACCTTAAATATATACGTCAACCCAGTGCATACATTTATAATGAACGATTCAGAAGTGAAATATTTTTTCAGTCACATGCAACTGTAGTTTTCAAACATTGCATGGAAACATTTGGTTCACCCAAATTGCCTTTACAATTTGTCTGAAAATAAATTGATATAATTTGAAGCTCTGTCTATTAAATGGTATTTGTTCTTTTCTTTGTAAATTATTTTCAGAAAAGCTTTTAGCTGATCACAGGCTAAAGATGGCAGATGAAAGCACTCCTCCTACGTCGGCCATTGATCAGTCAAATAGTAGTTTTCCAAGCGGTACTTTTAACGATCAGCCTTTAGCCGTCGCCCAACATGTTGTTCTCTCTATCATCTTTCTTATAATCAGCATCACAGGAATCATCGGAAACTCCATCGTGATCCTCGCCATCGTTCTCTCTCGCAAGCTCAGGTCAACCTTTAATTGGTTTATCCTAAACCTTGCATGTGCCGATCTGTTGACGTCGATCTGCCTTCCCTTTTATGTTGCAAGTTTGCTGATCAGTGAGTTTGAATGGACCTTTAAATTTTGGCTTGTTGTCATATCAGTCTGTATTGGCGTAAGCCTTACGACGCATGCTTTCATTAGCTTCACCAGTTGGTATTTCATCACGAGAAACCAAGAAAAATCCAAGAAAATTTACACAGCTCGAAATTTATGCCTCATGATTGCATTCATGTGGGTGTTTAACTTCTCCTGTTCCTTCGTAATTGCCGTAATAGACGAAGAAAAACGTGTCTTTCCCGTAGCCGTTTCGATTTTCGGGCATTTTGCAATTGTTGTCACAATGTACCTTAAGCTATGGAGATTCATTGCACACCGAGCGAAGAAGTTGAGGCTAACGAAAAAAGTCGACGAAAAGATACAGAATGAAGTATGCAAGTACACCTTATGCCCCGATGAAAACAAAGTTACACAACAAGGTGGTTTGGTTAATGAGAATACTGTTTTGAGGGCATCTCATTCGTCCGAGAATTTAGGAAGCCAAAACTGCGACCTATCAAAATGTGAAAAATCTTGTCAGCTGGAGAACCCTATGCAGGATGCGAAGACTTTGACGGTATCCCCATCTCTAGAAGAGATAGAAAGCAGAGGTGGCGAATATGACAGAGGAGCGAAAGAAGTATCATTACGTGCCGAGGGATCAGAAACCAAATTACCTGTCAAGAAACAGACACAACCTAAAATTGACAAGAAGCTTCTTGCTGTAACCAAGAATCTGTTGGTAATTCTTGTTGCTTTTGTGATCTGCTTTATGCCTTACGCTGTAAACCTATCTTTACCGGGGGCATCTTACAGCGCAACTTCCTGGCTTTCGACCCTAGTATACTTTAATAGCTGTATTAATCCCATCATCTACGCCAGAAGGATTCGTGCCTTTAGGGAGGTGATGGTATGCATCATAAGATGTAGGCTTGGAAGCATTCCCATGCCCATCGACTTGGTAAGGAAAATGAGAACCACTCGCTGAAAAAAATAACTTGCAATCGGTCGGTGAAACTTAAAACAAGGACAAAACCCTACTGGAGACAAGTTCCACATTAATTATTGGCAGCCAATTTATTTTGAAAAAAAACAAACACAATGTTTGTTCTAGTTTTTTTGGATGACTAATAATAATATATTATAATAGTGCAGTAATTTTTTCCTAATATGTAATTATGATATATTTTAGTCCTATACATTGTGAAATTATGAACAATGAATTATGTTATATTTATGTTGGTTCATCAAATGATAATAGTCTTTCTTATGATTATGTTGCAGCTTGTATAAACTAAGAGTATTGAAATACTTGCTTCTATGTTATGTGTACGAAAAGGTATTGGAGTTTTGAGAAATGAATTCAATGAATGCTAAAAAACAAAAACAAAAAATCTTGAATGTGTACCAAAGCATGTAAATTGGTGGTGCCGTGGTATAGTGATTTATTTACTAGACTCTTAATAAATAATAGCTGTAGGGAAAGTGCGGTATTAATACTGATAAATACTGTATTACTAATCAGTATTCATCATTTTCTTAAGGTCCTTTGATATATTATATCCAGTAAATTTTTCAGCATTATACATGTAAACTGGAAACCAGTGTTAATCCTCTAAAAGATAAAATAAATTGTAAAATAAATTTGTATAGCACGGGGTGGCCGGTTAGGTTCCAGAGAGAAAAATGTTTCAATATGGGCGATCACACTCCAATGGTTAGGGTTACCTAAGACACATTAGGTTGCCATTGGCAGTGAAGGTACAATAAGTATTAACCAATGTTCTGAATATACCAATAATTCATGTGTGTATTTACAACTTGTATTTGTATGATATCTTAATCTTAGAATTAGATATTAGTGTTTTTGTATAGATATAAAGTAGACATGTACACGTCAATAATGTCAATGAACACAAATTATTGTATGTATGAATGTATATTTTATTTATTCACGGTTAAAAACAAAATACAATAATTGTGCCCGCATTCAGCAAATGCTGTTTTTCAGCGAGGCCGTGATTACATAAAATTCGAACAATAGAATATAAGACAATGAAAATACAATTTACAAACAAATATTATTAATTACCAATAATTTATGTGTGTATTTCCAATTTGAATTTGTACGTTATCTTAAATGTATTAGGTATCTTAGAGTTAGACATAATTATTTTGTATAGATATAAGTAAATATGTACACGTCAATAATGTCACTGGACACAAATGATTGTAATCGTGTACTGTATAATAATGTATTTTGCACAACTTTCATCTCATATTATGAAAAAAGATGATAAAACACATCAAACTACATAAATATACTTAGTCTAGTGAATAATTTGCGGGATAAGATTTTGATGAGAAGTGGAAACACCACTGCAGATAGATAATTATGTATTTGTGTATATACTATAGTATTATGGTTGGTTGTCAGTTTGTTTGTATTACTTGACTACTAAGAAAGCATGGGCATGATTGTAGGTAAGCTCCCAGTGACCAATGCTGCGGCTGTAAGTCACTTCAGAGGGCCTTGGTAAAGGCCCTACCAAAGGGCACTGGGACATCGACTTGGTATCGAACCCGGGACCTCCCGGTTACGAGACCTCTGGTCACCACTGAGACATGTTATCATAGTGTTTTATAAATATGCGTTTTGTGCACTCTCTGATTGGAAATATAATTACTAAAGATGCAACACATTATACGAAAGAAGATTGATGATGATGATGATGATGATGATGATGATTATTCATTATTTTTGTTCATTGACTCCGATGAGGGAAAGACGAAGAATTAAGCATTTCTGTATTCGTTGCTATTCAATTATAGAATAAAGGAATTGAAGAATGAAATAAAAAAAGACAGCTTGAGGTAGAAAAGAAGGCGAAGTAATTATTTGAGGAGGCCCAATGGCTCAGTCGCAGAGCAGTGGTCTCGTAACCGGGAGGTCCCTGGTTCGAAACCAAGTCGATGCGCTAGTACCCTGGTTAAGGCATTAATACTCCTACCCTATCCTATCCCTCGGAGATGACTCAAAGCCGTTGGTCCCTATTTGCTTACTTAAAAGCCTACAATGCTTTTTTAGCAGTCAGGTAAGACAAACAAATAAACAAAATATTTGGAAGGGTTGAAGGAGAAATAATTGCACACTGTCGCATAAATGTGGAAACTTTAGGGAATCAAATTTTGTAAAGATGGTTATGAACAAATGTTCTTCGTATGAAATGAATAATGTGAGCAAAATATACTTGAAGCGGACATCTTAAAAGAACAAAAATGAAGTGAATGAAATATTTGAAACTTGTAATCGAGCTTAAATGTAAGAATATACTTAATAAAATTCTTAAATTCGTAGTAATGTTTTGGTAGTATCTTTGTAATCTCTGTACAAGTCTTCTTCATTTTGTTATCAACCGCATTTAAACAAAAACAGTCATGGATATTAATAAACCTGAACACTAATTTTCTTCACCAAAGATTCTCCAGACGACTGAAAAGTTTGTCGGATTTGCCCGACATAGCAACGCTCAGTGCATACAAAGTGAATTCCATCCATAGAGATGCTGTTTTGCTGGTTAATCAAATAGTTGGTAACGAAGGGTTCGGAAGGAGGGGGGGGGGGTATGAATACATTGCAATACATTATTAAAGGTCTAAAGATTAAAGTACAGGAAGGAAAGACCTCGCAAAGTAAGAAGTTTGTGTTAGGGATACCTGAACAATGTGCATAATACATGTATATATATATGGCAGTGATAACGAAATGTTGGAACAGAGAAGAGAAGAGAGGGATAAGGAAGAGCAAGAAAGAGAATAATAGAGTGGTAGAGAGAGAGAGATATAGAAGGAGATGTGGTAAGGGAGGGAGAGAAAGCGAGAGAGGAAGAGAAAAAGAGAGAAAGAGATAGAGAGAAAGAGAGATAGAGTGATAGGGGTTATGGTATCGGTAGTGGAGAAATAGACCAATTTACTACCACATTCAAATTCCATGCATACTGTTTAAAGAAAGGTTTTTCTTGACACCCCGACAGATTTTCATCAACTTAAAGCCGTCGGTCCCCTATTTGCTTACTTAGAAGCCTACAATGCGACTACCCCGCCCCACACCCTTATATGATATTTTTGCCGGGGGCTCCTACCCTAATATCTTTTAGTAGCTCCTAAGGAAGCCTTGTGCCAAAAATGGTGCTTTTATCCGGCAAGTTACGATAATCGATAAATTAAATAAATCTAACCGAAGAGTTATAATATATGTAATCTTTAATCATATGTTATGTTAAAGGAAAACTTATGCCCTGACTATTGATACCATTTTCATGAATTTGAAACCAAGAACGACTGAACAGCAGGATTTTCAAAAAGTATTGTCAAAATCCTCTTGTACCAAGTACGGGCTGAAGTAATGAATGATGGTCAAAAGCCATTATGTATGTGTTATCTCATTCCAAAACAATTGCTGTTTTATTTACATTTACTATTAGGCAGTTGAAGAAAAAAAAAAGTGTTAACATCGACTCAAACTCAAAGAAGTTCTTATTACAAGCAAAATGTATGATATTCTTTTCGTTATGATGATTACAATCTTGACTTTATTCGCATCCCTTGTATATTTTAACCTTCTATCGAGTAATGCAAATTGGATGAAGTTTCTCTAGGGTGTTATCTTTTTTTTAATGAGAATCTGCTGTCAATATATTGATATTTATCATCATAAATGTTCTTTCTTGCATTTGGGTTTAGTAGCCTTTGAATTTTCGATCGGTATTCGAGATAAGTTAACCTTTGAATTAAAATAAATGAAAGCCTACTTAAATTACATCATTTTAAACAAGCACTGAAGCACGAGGCACAATTTAACCTTTTAAAAGGATCTAAGACCAAAGAAGCTCATGCATGTGGCCTGACACAATTCGGTTCATTAAGCCCAAACTTGGAACAAGGCGATTTAACCTTTTAAAAGGATCTAAGACCAAAGAAGCTCATGCATGTGGCCTGACACAATTCGGTTCATTAAGCCCAAACTTGGAACAAGGCGATTTTGACTACAGTTTTTGAAAATAAGTTACTGTTTATCATGAAAGCAATTCCAAAGGCATATCGTTATGATATTATAATTAGGAGCAACCAAAGTTGGGTCAATTTTTTTATTGATAGGCCCTGAATACATGCATCAGTAATTCAGTATTATTCTTTGTAGTGTATGATTGTTCATATACTGTCGTTATTGTGACGTGTTATCAAATTCAAATCAAAATTCAATTCAGTTATTTAAACAATCATCGATTTCAAATTTTATTTAGAGAAGTCTGATTAGTAACATAATATAAAAGTATAAAATGCATATATAATTGAATAAAACAGAACATAGGCCTGCATTTAAATAATAAAAATGGTACTGGTCAGTTGGAAGTAATTGCTATAATTACCCAGCCGGAAAATACACATTGTAATGTATTCCCCCTCCCCTCCCCTCCTCTCCCCTCCCCTTTCCTCCCCTCCCCTCCCCTCCCCTTCCCTTCTCCTTCCCTTTCCTATTTGTATTGGTGTTCAGGTTTTCTCTGCTTATGTTTTCCTTTTTCCTTTTTTTTCTCAAAAATACAGTGTATACTTGTTAAGGGGTTAACGTTAATAAGGCTAATTGCCCGATTTGTTAACCCCTCATTCCCATAAAATTTTGTTTGCTCCTTCCCTCTGTAGTTTTCTTGTAATCGACCTTTCATCTGTTTATCATGTTTGTATGTTATTTTGTGAAAGGAGAATGAAATAAATGAAATGAAATGAAATATATGGGACTACACATACATGTGGCATGAACTTTTGGTTAAAGTGTTTGAGCTTTGTTTTGTGGTATTTCGAATATGGCCTTTTAACCATAAACATACGAATAGTACATTGCACTACAACCAGGAAAAAAATCATTCAATTGATAGCACTAGTTTTCAGTTTCGATTTCTTAAATCATGAAATTATTGTCGTATGAAAGCACTCCATAATTTACAAATGCTAAATCATGTTTTGCTTCAATGATTTAAAATCTGATGTCGAAAGAACTTGTGGAAAAAATGGCATGCATTTCATACAAGCTGCCGGTCAACCAATCAGATATCGCGAATAAATGGGTTGATGTTTCATATATTGCTATGTAGTACCACCGTTTATCAATTTACAACAAAACTGCAATTGGATGATAACGAAAAGACTCATCAGAAAGTTGCTGATTAAATCACGTTTTATTTAAATTCCCTTGTCCGGCTTCATGGCCCAGTGATGGTTTGTTTGGTGCATCATTTTCGTCTCAAGGATTATTACCAAATCTAGACTTCTCCTTCACGATCGACTTTCTCGAGTAACGTGACTCCTTTAATCAATGGTGAGCTTCATTTTGATATTAAGACCATCAATGTATTTGATATGCACTACTTATCAGTATGTACTCCAGTGTATGGTTGTAATAGCTTATTCCACTATTTGCTATATCGTGATAGAATACAGCACAAATATTCAACGGCCAACATCTGCAAATATCTTATTATAAATGTATCGATAAAGAGTTAAAATCAAAATGTACGTATAAGTCAATAAACTACATGTATAATGTTGTTATGTGTACAACGTACAGCAAAATAGAATTCACATCATACTTATCTTCCACAGGGTTCCTTTATTCATTATCAACATAATGGTTTTCACGAAAGATCAATACATGTACTATTCCATGACTTGTTATATAGGTCCTGCAGTCTCCACCAGTTATTACCTTCAGAAAGGCCTTAAAAACACATTTGTTTTGCAGTTTGTAGTTGCAGTTCTTATTATATGTATTTAAGTAATTTTATTTTTCATTCCCTCTAAGCGATTGGCGACTTTTTGGAAAAGCGCGGTATAAGTAATAATAATAATAATAATAATACAAATATTTCAACAATAAAATATTACAATATAACCTAGGCCGCACAGCGACATAAAATATATTAAACTTGACAAAATGTAACACATTCTTTAACATAAAGAGAAACAAACAAACTGAGCAAAGACACTCCGAAACATTTGTTAATTTTCTTGAAGATTTGTTTCTGTTGTATATCTTTCCATATCATAATAAGTTTTAACAGTTGACATAACTTTTTCAAACAGTGGTTTCTGATTTTTGCATTGGCTGGATAGGTTTATTTCTTACTTCATTTTGGTTTGTGAGTTTGACCTTTTTACAATATTGGCCAAACTCACAAACCAAAATGAATTGGCCTTTGACAATTCAAACTTTCCTGCCATTTGCTTATTTTAAATTTTAAATCTTTGGGCTTGGACGGCGGTCAGAAATAGTCCATCATTCGTAATAGAGCAATGACTTAATTTTTTTCCAACTCTTTACAATAAGATTAATCCAGCCACAAAGACACTAGACTCTTAACTGTTGTTTAAAGTAGTGAGAAGATACCTTAAATATATACGTCCGCCATGTGCATTATATTTGCAATTAACGATTCAGAAGTGAAACAATTTTCTAGTCAGAGGCAACTGTCCACAACTTTGAACGAAGTAATTTTCGATATTTCATGGAAACATTTGGTTGACCGACATTACCTTGACAATTTGACAGAAAGTAAATTGATATCACTTAAGCTCTGTGTAAATGGTATACGTTCTTTTCTTTGTAATTTCTTTTCAGAAAGGTTAGCTGATCGCAGGCTCAAGATGGCAGATGAAAGCACCCTTCCTACGTCGGTATTTGATCCAACAAACGGCAGTCTTCCAGGCGGTTATGATGATTTTCAGTCTTTAGGCGTCGCCCAACGTGTTGTTTTCGTTATCATCCTCCTTATAATCAGCATCACAGGAATTATCGGAAACTCCATCGTAATCCTCGCCATCATTCTCTCTCGCAAGCTCAGATCGACCCTCAACTGGTTTGTCCTGAACCTTGCATGTGCCGATCTGTTGACGTCGATCTGCCTTCCATTTTATGTTGCAAGTTTGCTGATCAGTGAGTTTGAATGGACCTTAAAGTTTTGGATGATTGTCATATCGGCCTATGTTGGCGTAAGCCTTACGACCCATGCTTTCATTGGCTTCACCAGTTGGTATCTCATCACGAGAAACCAAGAAAAATTCAAGAAAATTTTCAAGACTCGGAATTTATGCCTCATGATTGCATTCACTTGGGTGTTTAACTTCTCCGCGCTATTTTTAAGTTTCACACAAAACAACAAAATAATATTTATCATTTTGATCTTCGGGCATTTTGCAATTGTTGTCACTGCGTACCTGAAAGTATGGAGATTCATTGCACACCGAGCGGAAAAAATGAAGCCAACGAAGAGAGTCGAGGGAAAGATACAAAATAAAATATGCATGGACACCATATGCCCCGATGAAAACGAAGTTATCCAACAAGGTGGTTTGGTCGATGAGAATACTGTTTTGAGGGCATCCCATTCGTCCGAGCATTTAGGAAGCCACAACTGCAACCCATCAAAAGGTGAAAAATCTGGGCAGCTGGAGAACCCTATGCAGGATGCGAAGACTGTGACGGTATCCTCATCGCTAGAAGCGATAGAAAGCACAGGTGGCGAATCTGACATAGGAGCGAAAGAAGTACCATTACGTGTCGAGGGATCGGAAACCAAAGTACCTGTCAAGAAACAGACAAAACCTAAAATTGACAAGAAGCTTCTTGCTGTAACCAAGAATCTGTTAGTAATTCTGGTTGCTTTTGTCATATGCTTCATCCCCTACGCTGTACGCGTATGTTTACCGGTATCTTACATCATATTTTCCTGGCTTTCGACCCTTCTATTGTTTAATAGCTGTATTAATCCCATCATCTACGCCAGAAGGATTCGTGCCTTTAGGGAGGTGATGGTATGCATCATCAGATGTAGGCTTGGGAGCATTCCCATGCCCATCGACTTGGTAAGGAAAATGAGAACCACTCGCTGAAAAAAATAACTTGCAATCGGTCGGTGAAACCTAAAACAAGGACAAAACCCTACTGTAGACAAGTTCCACATTAATTATCGGCAGCCAATTTATTCTGAAGAAAAAAAAAGAAACAATGTTTGTTCTAGTTTTTTTGGATGACTAATAATAATATATTATAATAGTGCAGTAATATTTTCCTAATCTGTAATTATTATATATTTAAGTCTTATACATTGTGAAATTATGAACAATGAATTATGTTGTATTTATGTTGGTTTATCAAATGTTAAAGGTCTTTGTTATGATTATGTTACAGTTTGTATGAACTAGAAGTATTGAAAATGCTTTGCTTCTATGTTATGTATACGAAAAGGAATCGGAGTTTTGAGAAATGAATTCCATGAATGCTTTTTTTTTTTTTTTTTTTTTTAAATCCTTCAGTGTGTACCGAAGCATGTAAATTGGTGGTGCCGTAGTATGGTGATTCATTCACTAGACTCTCAGTCCAAAGGTTCAGGGTTCGAATCTCAGCGCTACGTAATGACACTCTCCATCCGGGTGTAAATGGGTACCTGGTAATTGCTGGGGGATAATAAGGAAAGAGCGGTATTAATACTGATTAATACTGTATTACTAATCAATATTCATCATCTTCCTAAGATCCTTTGATGCATTATATCCAGTGGAGTATCCAGCATTATACATGTAAGATGGAGCCAGTGTTTACCCTCTAAAAGATAAAAAAAATTGTAAAATAACTTTTTATAACTCGGGGTGTCGGTTAGATTTCAGAAAGAAAACAAAAAGAAGTTTAAATATGGGCGATCACACTCCCTATGGTTAGGGTTGCCTAAGACACATTAGGCTGCCATTGGCAGTGAAGGTACAATAAGTATTAACCAATGTTCTGAATATACAAATAATTAATGTGTGTATTTACAATTTGTATTTGTATGATATCTTAATCTTAGCATGAGATATTAGCGTTTTTGTATATATAGATATAAGTAAATATGTGCACGTCAATAATGTCAATGAACACAAATGATATTATGTATGAATGTATATTTTATTTATTCACAGTTAAAAACAAAATACAAAAATTGTGCCCACATTTAGAAATACTGTTTTTCAGCGAGGCCGCGATAACATAAAATTCGAACAAATAGAATACAAGACAATGAAAATATAATTTACAAACAAACATTATTAATTACCAATAATTTATGTGTGTATTTACAATTTGAATTTGTATGTTATCTTAAATGTATTAGGTATCTTAGAGTTAGACATAAATGTTTTTGAATAGATTTGTACACATCAGTAATGTCAATGGACACAAATGATTGTAATCGTGTACTGTATAATAGACATAAATGTTTTTCTATAGATTTGTACACATCAATAATGTCAATGGACACAAATGATTGTAATCGTGTTCTGTGTAATATTGTATTTTGCACAACTTTCATTTCATATTATCGAATACAAACAAAAGATGATAAAACATATCATAATACATAAGTATACTAAGTCTAGTGAATAATTTGCGGGATGAGATTTTGATGAGAAGTGGAAACACCACTGCAGATAGATAATTGTGTATTTGTGTATATACTATACTATAATGGTTGGTTGTCAATGTGTTTGTTTTACTTGACTACTAAGAAAGCATGGGCATGCTTGTAAGTAAGCTCCCAGTCACCAATGCTGCGGCTGTAAGTCACTTTAGAGGGCCTTGAAAATGATTGCTGCCCTACCAAAGGGCACTGGGACATCGACTTGGTATAGAACCGGGAACTTCCGGTTTCGAGACCTCTGCTCACCACTGAGACGTGTTATCATAGTGTTTTTATAAATATGCGTTTTGTGCACTCTCTGATTGGAATTATAATTACTAAAGATGCAACACATTATACGAAATAAGATTGATGATAATGATGTTTATTATTCATTATTCTTGCTCACTGACTACGATGAGTGCAAGACGAAGAACTGTAGTATTTCTGTATTCGTTGCTATTCAATTATAGAATAAAGGGGGCATTAAAGAATAAAAGAAAAAAAGGCAGCGTGAGATAGACAACAAAGCGCACCAAAACATTTGAGAAGGTGCAATGGCTCAGGGGTAGGGCGGTGCATGGTCTCGTAACCGGGAGGTCCCTGGTTCGAGACCAAGTCGATGCGCTAGTGCCCAGGGTAAGGCATTAATACTCTTACCAAGGAGATGACTTAAAGCCGTTGGTCCCCTATTTGCTTATTAAGAAGCCTACAATGCTTTCTTAACAGTCAGGTATACTTGGAAGGGTTGAAAAAAAACTTGCACACTATCACGTATGTGGAAACTTTAGGGAATCAAGTTATGTAAAGATGGTTATGATAACATATGTTCTGCGTATGAAATTAAAAATGCAAGCAACATATATTTGAAGCAGACATCTGGGTAGGAGAAAATATGAAGTGAATGAAATATTTAAAATTTGTACTTGCGCTTACATGTAAGATTATACTTAATAAAAATTTTAAATTCGTAGAAATGTCTTGGTAGTATCTTTGTAATCTCTGTAGTAGTCTTCTTCTGTTCATTCTTTGTTCACCCCGCATTAAACAAAAATATTCATGGGTATAATTAAACCTATACACTAATTTTTCGTACCAAAGTTTCTTTTGACGAGTGAAAAGCTTGTCGGGTTTGCCCGACATATCAACGCCTAGTGCATGCAAAGTGAATTCCATCCATAGAGATGGCATTTTGCTGGTTAATCAAAAAGTTGGTTACGAAGGGTTCGGAAGGAGGGGAGATACGCATACATTGCAATTCATTATTAAACGGGTCTAAAGATTAAAGTACAGGAAGGAAAGACCTCGCAAAGTTAGAAGTTTGTGTTGGACATACCTGAGAGAGAGAGAGAGATAGAGGGAGATGTGGTAAGGGAGGGAGAGGAAGCTGGAGAGGAAGAGAGAAAGAGAGAAAGAGATAGAGAGAAAGAGAGATATAGTGATAGGGGTGATGGTATCGGTAGTGGAGAAATAGACCAATTTACTAACACATTCAAATTCCATGCATACTGTTTAAAGAAAGGTTGTTCTTGACACCCCGACAGATTTCCATCAACTTAAAGCCGTCGGTCCCCTATTTGCTAACTTAGAAGCCTACAATGCGACTACCCCGCCCCACACCCTTATATGATATCTTTGCCGGGGGCCCCTACCCTTTTATCTTTTAGTAGGTCCTTAGGAAGCCTTGTGCCAAAAATGGTGCTTTTATCCGGCAAGTTACGATAATCGATAAATTTGACGCTTATTAAAGCCACCTGACTATGAGCGGTCTCTCTCTGTTTCTCATCCTCTCCCGTGATCGCACTATATCCAACCCTCACTCCATGATGTTTCTGCTTTAATTTGTTGCAGCGCCACCTCGTGTTTCCATTCAATTAAGGGTTTTGTTGCAAGTTGCAGTTTCTTTTCTCACTCTCTCCCTCCTCCCCGCCTTTCGTTCTCGAGGGTATTTAGTTAATTCGTTAGAACAAGGCTTGACTAGCATTAGTGCTAACTTCTAGTTTTCATTAACAACTTCACCTAATACACATATTTATGTGTATAGCTTGTACATCAAATAGTATGCAGATCTATGTCTAAATATTGTTTTAAAACTATTACTGTTCAATCATAATTACTCTTCTGTTATGTACAGTGCGTATACAAAAGTTTACCCAACTATTTTAGTATGTTATTGTTAAGTGACTCTCACACTCTGCCGTGTAGGCCTACCGTGTGCCACCGTGCGCGAAAATGTCTGCGGACGGTGGAGAACGGCGAGGGCACACGGTGGTTCGTTATCAAAGCGGGCAACACGTTAATAGGGCGTTGGCGCTTATTTACACCCGGTGGGACCCGGCGAAAGTTTTGGGCATGTTCAAAACTTTGGCCGGCTAGCACCGGCCGCAAATAAGCGGCAAGAGGACGGTGTTGAACGGTATGAGGACGGTATGAATACGTTATGAAAACGGTCACACTGTATGAACACGTTCACAACACGCTCATAACCCATTACAGAACGGTGATGAACGGGCAAAAAAAAAATCCACCGTCTGCAACGGGTTGTAAGCGGGTTGTGAACGTGTCATGAACGTCAGCAGTCCGGGGACTCGCTCACATGACGCTCTGAGCGGTGAGGGGACGGTAAGTGACTGGTAGGTGGCTGCTACAAACCCGGTGCACACGTTCGAGACCCGGTATGGGCCCGGTATGGAAACGGCCAAAATTTTCAACAAAAGTCAATCTGGGCGGTGAAGACGGTAGAAGCACGTTCAACACCCGGTATGCGCCCGGTGAGAACGGTCAGAAGATGGCAACGAAACGGTGAAAAGATTAATTTTATGATTTTTTTTTTTTTGCGGCCGGGGACAAGTTCGCTCAAAACCCAACGTTCTGGACTCTGTTGTTTTTTAATAGCCCGGCAGGTGGACGGTAGGCCTACACGGCAGAGTGTGAGAGCTCCATAAAGGAGAAGTTATGCCCTGACTAGTGACCGACCGGTGACCGACCGATTCCCGAGCAGTCTCCCACCGGCCGCCGGCTGACTTTAAAGATATTGCACGGCGGCCGGCCAGTGATCGGCGGGGCTCCAAAATACGCTTGGTGCCCGGCCGTTCACCACCCGGGCACCGAACTAATCGAGCGTTCGCCGCCGAGCGATTTAGGTCAAAAATCGAAGCCGCCAGGTCAAAGGCTGCCGACCGAGTTTGGACTCGCCGCCCAGTGACCGACTGATCTCCCAGCGGCGACCGGCCAGCGACCGGGCGGCGACTGCTCGACGGCCTTTGACCTACCGGCTTCGATTTTTGACCTAAATCGCTCGACGGTGAACGCTCGATTAGGTCGGCGCCCGGGATGCGACTGCCCGGTCACCGAGCCTAGTCTGGGCGGCGAGTTAAAGTGAGCAGGCGCCGCCCGAATTTTAACTCCGCGCTAAAATTTCAGCAGCCACCGAGCGATGCCTTAAAAACAAGCGGTGCCTGGGCGGCCACCGCTCGGTGGCCGGGCAAAATTGGCTAAAAGCTCGCCGCTCGGCCGCCGAGCAGGCTACTTTTGGGTAATGTGACCATAGCATAAACCCAAACTTGGAACAAGTCAATTTTGACTACAGTTTTTAAAGACCCTGGTGTTCAGTCACCCGTGGCATAAATATTATGAATAGTGTACCATTTGACAGAAAATAAGTTACTGTTTATCATGAAAGCAATTCCAAAGTCATATTGTTATGATATTATAATTAGGAGCAACCAAAGTTGGGTCAATTTTTTTATTGATAGGCCCTGAATACATGTATCAGTATTATTCTTTGTAGTGTATGATTGTTCATATACTGTCATTATTGTGACGTCTTGGTTGTTAATAAATTAAAAACAAATCAAATTCAAATCAAAATTCAATTCAGATATTTATACAATCATCGATTTCAAATTTTATTTAGAGAAGTCTAATTAGTAACATATAGGATTTCCCGGCCAAATTCGCGAGTTTGTCATTCGAATTCATTTACATTGCATTTAAGTTAGCGCAGATCAGCTTTGCCATGCCAACTATCATTCAATTTTCCAGATTTTGTATTTAATTTAGGATTTTGGTCGAAGGATTTCATAGATCTGTCATTCAATTTAGAAACTGCTCAACTAGCATTCAAATTAATCGTCACTTGTCGAGGCGTCATTTTTATCATTCAAATTAACACCTGTCATTCGTATTCGAATTATGTTTATTCAAGTTAGGAATGTTAGGGGGAAGAAATGCAACACACGTTTACAGCTTTAAAAAATGCAATTAAATACATGATTTGCTATTGGGGTCTTTTCTGTTATTCAATTTATTAATTTGAGGACAAAGCATATGTTTGTAGTCAGCTAGACATTAGGTAAAGAAGGGGCGAAATCAGGGGATATGGCATCTCTGAACGGACATGTTCATATACCCCGGAAAAGTGGGGACACGAAAACACCTACCCCAGTCACAATATTGTACCCTTCCTCCATAATGAAATTGTGATAAATTTATGATGAAACACAAGACAAACAACTTCCTTACATGAAAATTTACACAAATATTGAGACCATCAAGTCCGTAGATGTACAGTAAGTCTTTTTTTTTAACAATCAAACTTAAAGGCTGATGAATATCTGATAAATCTAAAAGTATATAAAGAGTATAAATGCAAGAAAATAAAATAGGATGAAATACACATGAAAAAACGATCTTGAAAGAAAAAGAATGAGCTATAAAAAGTGTTTAAAAAACGAGAAATGTATATTGACCATTAATTTTAGTGCTCAAAGTGCTAATTTGAATGATACAAATGAATTAGAATGCTAAAAGTACACCGTCGCGATGTCAGAAAATCGTGTTGCGCTAAATCGAATGACCAAATAGCGAAAGAAGCAATTTGTTCATTAATTGGAATGAAACATACATAGATTCTAACGAAAACTTCATAGATTTGAAATCTAGAAAAAGGAATATAAACCCGAGATATACCCGACAGCATTTAAACCGTCGAATTTGAACGCAAGACAAATGAATTTGAATGACAAACTCGCGAATTTGGCCGGGAAATCCTATAATATAAAAGTATAAAATGCATATATAATTGATTAAAACAGAACAAAGGCCTGCAATTAAATAATAAAAATGGTACTGGTCAGTTGGAAGTAATTGCTATATTTACCCAGCCGGTAACGTTTCCCATAGGATAATTATAGACTACACGTATTGCGATCGATGACTTGCTCAGTTTTACGGGTTAAAGACCTTGTAGGAAGTGAACGATTAAACGGCAACTCTAACCAAACTAATCAAAACATGAATACACCTGTACTTATTAAAATTCCAGCCTCTTATTTTTCAGAAAATCTCTCAATTGACCCAAAAATGATAATGGCCATTCATTTTTCACAGTTCTCACGCTTGCTAGGCTACGCCCCTCGAAAGAAGGTAATACGGTCACGTGGCTTGATGACGCATTTGACGTCATTGCGGGTATGTCCGATTTGATAATTTGATGATTTCATGATTAGGAATGACAAAATTGCCAGAAACGTACTGGGATTATCACGTGGATATTATTTTTCGGATAAATGTCTTTTTTCTCCCAATTGATATCATAGTTTGCCTTAATTTTTAAAGACATTTTAATGCCTAAATCAACCTCTTTTTCACCGGAGAGGCGCCTGGAGTGACGTCAAATGCGTCATCACCGAAACTGGGCTTTTTTGTGCGTTCTGAGTCGTCGTTTTTAAAGCTAGATTCCAGAATTATTGATGATTTCTAAGAAAAATCATTGTCAAGAACAAAAAAGACATTTTTGTTTAAAAGCCTTGTCCGCTGCAAACGAAAGCGATCCTACAAATGAATGAGGATGTAGGACGCCATCAAAATGAGGCATGACGTCAGTGGAAGGCGCGGCTTCAGTATTAGGATCGGGTAGAGGAGGGAGAGTCACCATTTCCGGAGAGCTAATGTGATGGGTGTCGTCGTCTCAGGTCGTGGTGAATGGCGGATCAGAAAGAGTGCATAAACATAAAAAGGCAAAGTCATAATGATGATAATGATAATAATGATGATAATAATATTGGGTTCTTGTACAGCGCTCTGTCAGACTTTACACTCTTGGTGCTTTAAAATAATTCCCTCGGTTTTATTGACTTTTTTTTTTAGAGGGGGGGGGGGGGGGGGAGGTGGTGGCTTGAATTCCTATATTTAACGGGCCTGATTGGTACAGAAATTCAAATAGCTCGTTATCCATGGATATTATACCATAATGTCATATACAAGCACTTGATTGACAACGCAAGATTGAAAGTAATATTTAAAATAAAGCTAATTCAAAACCTTGTTTTGACAGGAAACGAAAATCGCAATGTCATATATAAACACTTTATTTACACGCAGGACAAACCTTGTTTATATCGTATTTACATAACCCTCGGTTAAAAATCTTGATTTTAGTTTCCAATCATTAAAGATAAAGTTGAGTTCCGGTCACGCGAACAATTCTGGACATTCGTTGTTGTTGAGAGGATGGTTATGAAGTACAACCGGTGTACATTGTGAGCTTTTTAAATCCTAAAAATGATAAGAAATCGAATAATCTTGATAAAAGCCACGAGCACTGCACACAGAATTGGGTATATTGTTCATGATACCATAATGATATATAAAAGCACTTGATTGACAACGCGAGATTGAAGTAAAAACTTGTGTTTGAATTATTTTCGAAACCTTGTGTTTTATTTAATCATTGTATTCAATCTCAAATTAAATGACGTTACGCTTTAATGCACTTTGGAATGTATCCCCCTCCCTTTTCATTCTCCTTCCTTTTTTCATTTTGTATTGGTGTTCAGGTTTTCTCTGCTTATCTTTGTATACTTTCCAGGGGTTGACGCTCATAAGGCTGATTGCCCTTTTTGTAAACCCCTCATTCCCATACAATTTTTTTTGCTCCTTCCCTGTGTAATTTTCTTGTAATCGATCTTGTATTTGTATATCATGTTTGTATGTTAATTTGTTTTTATGGAGAATGAAATAAATGAAATGAAATGAAATATATACGGGACTACACCTACATGTGGCATTATTTTTGGTTAAAGTGTTTGAGCTATTTATTGTCGTATTTCGAATATGGCTTTTTAGCCATAAATATACCAATACATTGCACCACTTAACCAGGAAAAAAATAATTCAATTGATAGCACTAGTTTTCAGTTTCGATTTCTTAAAAAAGAAACAATCATAACATTATTGTCATATGACAGCACTCGATAATTATTTACAAATGCTAAATCATGTTCTGCTTCAATGATTGAAAATCTGAAGTCAAAAGAACTTATGGAAAATATGGCATGCATGTCATACATGCTGCCGGTCAACCAATCAGATATCGCGAATAAATGGGTTAATGTTTCATATATTGCTATGTAGTACCACCGTTTATTAATTTTCAACAAAACTCTTATCGGATGAATAACAAAACGACTCATCAGAAAGCTTCTGATTAAATCACGCTTTATTTAAATTCCCTTGTCCGGCTTCATGGCCCAGTGATTGTTTGTTTGGTGGATCATTTTCGTCTCAAGGATTGTTACCAAATTATCTAGACTTCTCCTTCACGATCTTCTTTCTCGGATTACGTGACTCCTTTAAACAATGGTGAGCTTTATTTTGACATTAAGAACATCAATGTATGTGATATGCACTTATTATCCGTATGTACTCCAGTGTATGGTTGTAGTAACTGATTTTCCTTTATTTGCCATATCGTGATAGAATACAGCACACATATTCAATGACCAACATCTGCGAATATCTTATTATAAATATATCGACAAAGAGTTACAATTAAAATGTACGTATAAGTCAATAACTACATGTATCTTATTTTAAATGTATACAGTTGTTATGTGTACAACGTACAGCAACATAGAATTCACATCATACTTATTTTCCACAGGTTTCCTTTATTCATTATCAACATAATGGTTTTCTCAAAAGATCAATACATGCACTATTCCATGACTTGTCATATAGGTCCTGCAGTCTCCACCAGTTATTACCTTCAGAAAGGCCTTAAAAACACATTTGTTTTGCAGTTTGTAGTTGCAGTTCTTATCATATGTATTTAAGTAATTTTATTTTTCATTCCCTCTAAGCGATTGGCGAATTTTTGGAAAAGCGCGGTATAAGTAATAATAATAATAATAATAATAATACAAACATTTCAACAATAAAATATTACAATATAACCTAGGCCGCACAGCGACATAAAAGATATTAAACTTGACAAAATGTAACACATTTTTTAACATAAAGAGAAACAAACAAACTGAGCAAAGACACTCCGAAACATTTGTTAATTTTCTTGAAGATTTGTTTCTGTTGTATATCTTTCCATATCATAATAAGTTTTAACAGTTGACATAACTTTTTCAAACAGTGGTTTCTGATTTTTGCATTGGCTGGATAGATTTATTTCTTACAATAATGAAAGTTACAAATAAAAGCGTTGTTATGACTTCCTTTCAAGCCAAACAATTCATTTTGGTTTGTGAGTTTGACCTTTTTACAATATTGGCCAAACTCACAAACCAAAATGAATTGGCCTTTGACAATTCAAACTTTCCTGCCATTTGCTTATTTTAAATTTTAAATCTTTGGGCTTGGACGGCGGTCAGAAATAGTCCATCATTCATAATAGAGCAATGACTTAAATTGTTTCCAACTCTTTACAATAAGATTAATCCAGCCACAAAGACACTAGACTCTTAGCTGTTGTTTAAAGTAGTGAGAAGATACCTTAAATATATACGTCCGCCATGTGCATTATATTTGCAATTAACGATTCAGAAGTGAAACAATTTTCTAGTCAGAGGCAACTGTCCACAACTTTGAACGAAGTAATTTTTTGATATTTCATGGAAACATTTGGTTGACCCACATTACCTTGACAATTTGACAGAAAGTAAATTGATATCACTCAAGCTCTGTGTAAATGGTATACGTTCTTTTCTTTGTAATTTCTTTTCAGAAAGGTTAGCTGATCGCAGGCTCAAGATGGCAGATGAAAGCACCCTTCCTACGTCGGTATTTGATCCAACAAACGGCAGTCTTCCAGGCGGTTATTATGATTTTCAGTCTTTAGGCGTCGCCCAACGTGTTGTTTTCGTTATCATCCTCCTTATAATCAGCATCACAGGAATTATCGATAACTCCATCGTGATCCTCGCCATCGTTCTCTCTCGCAAGCTCAGGTCGACTTTCAACTGGTTTATCCTGAACCTTGCATGTGCCGATCTGTTGACGTCTATCTGCATTCCCTTTTATATTGCAATCAGACAGTTTGACTGGGCCTTTAAATTTTTGGTATGTTTTGGTGTTGGCGTAAGCCTTACAACCCATGATCTCCTTGGCTTCACCAGTTGGTATCGCGTCACGAGAAACCAAGAAAAATTCAAGAAACTTTACAAGACTCGAAACTTATGCCTTATGATTGCTTTCACGTGGTTGTTAAATTTCGCACCGGTCTACTTAATTGTTCGACTAGACGAGGAAGTAGCTGTCATTGCCATACCTTTTTGGTCCTTCGGGCATTTTGCAATTATTGTCACTGTGTATATCAAAATATGGAGATTCATTGCACACCGAGGGGAGAAGTTGAAGCCAAAGAAGAAAGTCGACGGAAAGATACAGAATGAAATACGCATGGACACCATATGCCCAGATGAAAACCAAGTTACCCAACAAGATGGTTTGGTCATTGAGAATACTGTTTCGAGGGTATCTCATTCGTCCGAGCATTTAGGAAGCCAGAACTGCGACATATCAAAAGGTGAAAGACTAAAATCCAGTCAGCCGGAGAACCATACGCATGATGCGGAGACTTTGACGGTATCCCCATCTCTAGAAGAGATAGAAAGCACAGGTGGCGGACCTGACCTAAGCTCGAAAGAAGTACCAGTACGCGTCGAGGGATCGGAAACCAAAGTACCTGTCAAGAAACAGACACAACCTAAAATTGACAAGAAGCTTCTTGCTGTAACCAAGAATCTGTTGGTAATTCTCGTTGCTTTTGTCATCTGCTTCATTCCTTACGCTGTGAGCATATGTTTACCGAAATCTTACAGCGCACTTCCCTGGATTTTGGCCCTTCCATTGTCGAATAGCTGTATTAATCCCATCATTTACGCCAGAAGGATTCGTGCATTTAGGGAGGTGATGGTATGCATCATACGATGTAGGCTTGGAAGCATTCCCATGCCAATCGACTTGGTAAGGAAAATGAGAACCACTCGCTGAAAAAAACTTGCAATCGCCCAGTGAAACTAAAATCAAGGACAAAAGCATAGTGTGGACAAGTTCCCCAAAATTTTCCGCGTGCAATTAAGACCCGGAACTTTTAACCATATAAATAATGTAAGGCGGACAAGTTTCCTAGAATTTCCTCGTGGACAATGGTAAACTGGAAGCTTTAACATGAATAAAAACATCCGGTCAACAAGTTCAACAAGTTTCCCCATCCGCGGACAATGAAAAAACAGTATAATCATGAGTAACTATTCCAGATTTTGCCTGTCTAGAAGCAATTACACGGTCTAATGTGATCACAATAAAAGTCACAATTAATCGACTACTTGGAACATCTCATCGATCCCATGGAAAAACTCATAATTGCGAGTCTGTATAGTAAAATGTTAAAAAATACGAGAGTCCTTTTTCTTAAAGTATACAGTTTTATTTTGGAAAAGAAGCAATGCTTGTTTTAGTATTGTGGGGATGACTATTTAGTGCGGTAATATTTTCCAATTATGTAATTGTGATATATTTAAGTCCTATACATTGTGAAATTATGAACAATGAATTATGTTGCATTTATTTACGTTTATCAAATGATAAAAAAGCTCTGTTATAATTATGTTGCAGTTTGTATAAACTAGGATGATAGAAAATGCTTTGCTTGTATGTTATGTACGAAAAGGAATTGGAGTTTTGAGAAATGAATTCAATGAATGCTAAAAAAACAAAAAAATCTCGAATGTGTACCAAAGCATGTAAATTGGTGGTGCCGTGGTATGGCGATTCATTCACTAGACTCTTAGTCCGAATATTCAGGGTTCGAATCTCAGCGCTACATATGACACTCTCCATCCGGGTGTAAATGGGTACCTTGCAATTGCTGGGGAAATAATAGCTGTAGGGAAAGGGCGGTATTAATACTGATAAATACTGTATTACTAATCAATATTCATCATTTTCCTAAGATCCTTTGATGTATTATATCCAGTTGCGTATCCAGCATACATGTAAGATGGAGCCGGTGTTATAAAATGCCAGTGTTTATCCTCTAAAAGATAAAATAATTTGTAAAATACCCCCCCCCCTTTTTTTTTTACACGAGTTGCCCGCTTGGATTTCATTGGCGGTGGAGGTAAAATAATTATCAACCAATGTTCTGAATATACCAATAATTCATGTGTGTATTTACAATTTGTATTTGTATGATATCTTAATTTTAGAATTAGATATTAGTGTTTTTGTATAGATATAAAGTAAATATGTACACGTCAATAATGTCAATGAACACAAATGATTGTATGTATGAATGTATATTTTATTTATTCACGGTTAAAAACAAGATACAATAATTGTGCCCGCATTCAGCAAATGCCGTTTTTCAGCGAGGCCGCGATTACATACAATTCGAACAATAGAAAATAAGACAATGAAAATACAATTTACTAACAAACATTATTAATTACCAATAATTTATATGTGTATTTACAATTTGAATGTGTATGTTATCTTAAATGTATTAGGTATCTTAGAGATAGACATAAAAGTTTTGTATAGATATAAGTAAATATGTACGCGTCAATAATGTCAATGGACACAAATGATTGTAATCGTGTACTGTATAATATTGTATTTTGCACAACTTTCATCTCATATTATCGAATTAAAAAAAAACAGATGATAAAAAATATTATACTACATAAGTATACTAAGTTTAGTGAATAATTTGCGGGATGAGATTTTGATGAGAAGTGGAAACACCACTGCAGATTTTTTTAAAATTTGTATTTGCTAGTGCCCTGGGTAAGGCATTAATACTCTTACCAAGTCCCTCGGAGATGACTTAAAGCCGTCGGTCCCCTATTTGCTAGTTTAGAAGCCTACGATTCTTTCTTAGCAGTCAGGTATTAAGACAAATAAACAAACAAAATATTTGGAAGGGTTGAAGGAGAAAAACTTGCACACTATCACGTAAATGTGGAAACTTTAGGGAATCAAATTATGTAAAGATAGTTATGATAACATATGTTCTGCGTATGAAAAAAAAGAAGAACAAACCTGAAGTGAATGAAATATTAAAAACTTGTAATCAAGCTTAAATGTAAGATTATATAATAATAATATATAATACAAATATTAAATTCGTAGTAATTTCTTGGTAGTATCTTTGTGATCTTTGTAGTAGTCTTCTTATGTTCATTCTTTTTTCACCCCGCATTTATCCAAAAACATTCATGGGTATTATTAAACCTGTAAACTATTTTTGTGTACCAAAGTTTCTCTTGACGACTAAAAAGCTAGTCGGATTTGCCCAACATAGCAACGCCTAGTGCATGCAAAGTGAATTCCATCCATAGAGATGCCATTGCTGGTTAATCAAATAGTTGGTAACCAAGGGTTCGGAAGGAGGGGGGGGGGGGGTATGCATACATTGAAATACATTATTAAACGGGTCTAAATATTAGGGTACAGGAAGGAAAGACCTCGCAAAGTTAGAAGTTTGTGTTGGGGATACCTGAAAAATGTGCATAATACATGTATATATATATATATATATATATGGCAGTGATAACGAAATGTTGGAATAGAGAAGAGAAGAGAGGGATAAGGAAGAGCAAGAAAGACAATAAAGGAGTGGTGGAGAGAGAGGGAGAGGTGGCAAGGGAGGGAGAGAAAGCGAGAGAGGAAGAGAGAAAGAGAGAAAGAGAGAGAGAGAGAGGGAGAGAAACAGAGATAGGGTGAGAGGGGTGATGGTAGTGGAGAAATCGACCAGTTTACTACCATATTCAAATTTCATACATACTATTTAAAGAAAGGTTGTTCTTGATAACCCGACAGATGTCCATCAACTTAAAGCCGTCGGTCCACTATTTGCTTACTTAGAAGCCTACAATGCGAGGCGACTACCCCGCCACACACTCTTATATTGTATTTTTGCCGGGGGCTCCTAGTGGGTCCTAAGGAAGCCCTGTGCCAAAAATGGTGCTTTTGTCCGGCAAGTAACGGTAATCGATAAATTTGACGCTTAAAGCCACCTGACTATGAGCGGTCTCTTTCTGTTTCTCATCCCCTCCCATTATCGCACTATATCTAACCCTCACTCCATCTTCTGCTTTAATTTGTTGCAGCGCCACCTCGTGTTTCCATTCAATTAAGGGTTTTGTTGGAAGTTGCAGTTTCTTTTTCTTACTCTCTCCCTCCTCCCCTCCTTTCGTTCTCCAGGGTATTTTAGGTAATTCGTTGGAACAAGGCTTGACTAGCATTTGTAATAACTTCTAGTTCTCATTAACAACTTCACCTAATACACATATTTATGTGTATAGCTTGTACATTAAATAGTTTGCAGATCTATGTCTAAACTTTGTTTTAAAACCATTACTGTTCAATAAAAATTACTCTTCAGTTCTACAGTGCTTATCAAAAAAGTTTACTCAACTTTTGTAGCTTGTAATTGAAGAGTTATAATCTGTGTAACCTTTAATCCTATGTTATTCTCGAAGTAAGCCCATTTTTCACAATTTTAGGGATATTTATGTTTAAAAAAGGAACCATGTTAAGGATTTTTTGTGTGAAAGAGTGACCCATAGAGAAACACTCCCCATGCCTCAATATGTCAGTACCTATGTATCCTTGTCATACATAATAAAGCCAAAAAGATCCATGAAAAAACGTGTTTTGGGGGAAAAAAGGACAATATCTCTTTGGAGATGATTTCTCTGGTTTACACAAAGGGTTCCTTACCTTCGAGGGCTCTTTATATTAGTTCCATACCTGCAACATAACCAAATGGCAACATTGACACCAACAGCTTTAAAGACTATAGCGGTGACTACCCACTGATAACAATTTAATCAAAGACAAATTATGAAAAAAGTTGAATAAACAGAGTGATGTGCGACGGGGGGGGGGGGGGGTAATTTTCTATAAATCGTGAGAGTTACATTTCACTTTGATTTACATGAGTAAAAACCTGTTAAAGATTCACACAAACAAAATTGAATCTTGCTCATCTGTTTTTTCCTACGTGTAAAATACACCAACACAAAACAAACAAACACATCATTAGATGTATATAATAACAACTGAAATTCTTCCAGTACCCATGGTCCTTTTGATAGGAGTAATGAAGAGCGAAAGATGTACCAGTACGCGTCGAGGGATCGGAAACCAATTTAGCTGTCAAGAAACAGGCACAACCTAAAATTGACAAAAAGCTTCTTGCTGTCACCAAGAATCTGTTGGTTATTCTCGTTGCCTTTGTCATCTGCTTCATTCCTTTCGCTGTGAGCATATGTTTACCGATATCTTTCAGCGCACATATCTGGCTTTTGGTCCTTCTATTGTCGAATAGCTGCATCAATCCCATCATTTATGCAAGAAGGATTCGTGTTTTCAGGGATGTGATGGTATGCATCATAAGATATAGGCTTGGAAGTATTCCTATGCCCATCGACTTGGTACGGAAAATGAGAACCACTCGCTGAAGAAAATAACTTGCAATCACCCAGTGAAACTTAAAGATAATACAAAGTTTTGGGAAATTTTGAAAATTGGCTTGATAGTGATTCATTACAATTTTGATATATTTGGATGCCCCTGTGGATGTTTTATGAGCACTATAGAATTTAGCCCTTAAAACACTTCTGCTTTCGAGAAAAATTGAATATAAAAATTTACCGGTGCTCCCGGTAAATTTCGATAAATTTCAAGTAGCGCTTACGGCTATACAATGGTAGCTGCGACCATGTAAATCTCAAAGTATGTAGTTGTGAAATATAATTTTCAAACGGGAATAGCTAATCGGTCGAATTTGGTCAACAAACATTGTTTTATGGCTTGATTAATATCTTGACCTTGAGAGGAAGCTATACAACATTAAGAGTTTATTATTTACAATTTCATAACTTTAGACTCGATTTCAACCGCGACAAAGATCACTGAATATTGTAGGATCGCATATGCTTCCAATATATTCAATTGAACCAAATTAATGACCCCATACCAAAACTTTGTATTACCTTTGAAGCAAGGTCAAAAGCATACCGTGGACAAATTCCCCCAAATTATTCTCGGACAATTGAGACCCGGATCATTTAATCATAGAAATGATGTAAGGGGGACAAGTTTCCTAAAATTTACTCGCGGACAAACTGGAGGCTTACACATGGACAAACAAATCCGGTGAACAAGTTCCCCCCATCCCCCGTCCGCGGACAATGAAAAGACAGTTATCATGGGTAACCTTATTCAGATTTCGCCTGTCTTGAAGCAATCGCAACGAATAATGCGATAAATTACAATAAAAGTAATTAAATATTAATCAATTACTTAGAACATCTTATCAATCTTATGGAAAAACTTATAATTTTAATTCTGTATAATAATATGTTGAGAAATATGAGAGTCGTTTCTCTTAAAGTATTGAGTTTTATTCTGAAAAAAGAAGCAATGATTGTTCTAGTTTTTTTATGATGAATAATATGTAGTGCGGTAATTTTTCCTATTATGCAATAGTGATATATTTTAGTCTTATACATTGTGAAATTATGAACGATGAATTATGTTGCATTTATGTTCGTTTATCAAATGATAAAAAGTCTTTGTTGTAATTATGTTGCGGTTTGTATAAACTAGGACTATTGAAAACGTTTTGCTTCTATGTTATGTACGAAAAGGAATTGGAGTTATTAGAAATAAATTCAATGAATACCCAAAAAAATCCTTTAGTGTGTACCAAAGCATGTCAATTGGACTTGTCGTGGTATGGTGATTCATTCACTATACTCTTAGTCCCAAGGTTCAGGGTTCGAATCTCAGCGCTACATATGACACTCTCCATCCAGGGGTAAAAAGGGTACCTGGCAATTGCTGGGAGTAATAATAGCTTTAGGGAAAGAGCGGTATTAATACTGTATTACTAATCAGTATTCATTATTTCCTTAAGATCCTTTGATATATTATATCCAGTTGAGTATCCAGCATACATGTAAGATGGAGCCAGTGTTTACCCTCTAAAAGATAAAATAAATGGTAATATACATATTTATAACACGGGGTGTCGGTTAGATTTCAGAAGGTAAAAAATGAAGTTTCAATATCGGCGATCACACTGCCTATAGTTAGGGTTGCCTAAGTCACATTAGGCTGTCATTGGCAGTTCAGATACAATAAGTATTAACCAATGTTCTGAATATACCAACAATTCATGTGTGTATTTACAATTTGTATTGGTATGATATCTTAATCTTAGTATTAGGTATAAGTGTTTTTGTATAGATATAAGTAAATATGTACACGTCAATAATGTCAATGAACACAAATGATTGCATGTATGAATGTATATTTTATTTATTCACGGTTAAAAACAAAATACAATAATTGTGCCCGCATTTAGCAAATACTGTTTTTCAGCGAGGCCGCGATTACATAAAATTCGATTATAGAATATAAGACAATGAAAATACAATTTACAAACAAATATTATTAATTACCAATAATTTATGTGTGTATTTACAATTTCAATTTGTATGTTATCTTAAATGTATTATGTATCTTAAAGTTAGACATAAATGTTTTTGTATAGATATAAGTAAATATGTACACGTCAATAATGTCAATGAACACAAATGATTGTAATCGTGCAAAAACGTATTTCGACAACTTTCATCTCATATTATCGAATACAAAAAAAAAAGATGATAAAACATATCATAAGTATACTAAAGTATACCAAGTCTAGTGAATAATTTGCGGGATGAGATTTTGATGAGAAGTGGAAACACCACTGCAGATAGATAATTGTGTATTTGTGTATATACTATAGTATTATGGTTGGTTGTCAGTTTGTTTGTATTACTTGACTGCTATTAAAGAAAGCAAGTAAGCTCCCAGTGACCAATGATGAGGCTGTAAGTCCCTTTACAGGACCTTGGTAATGATTGCTGCCCTACCAAAAGGCACTGAAACATCGACTTGGTATCGAACCCGGGACCTTCTGGTTACGAGACCTCTGCCCACTACTGAGCCATGTTATCATAGTGTTTTATAAATATGCGTTTTGTGCACTCTCTGATTGGAATTATAATTACTAAAGTTGCAACACATTATACGAAGGAAGATTGATGATGATGATATGGATGATTATTATTTTGTTCACTGACTCCGATGAGTGCCAGGCGAAGAACTTGAGTATTTCTGTATTTGTTGCTATTCAATTATAGAATAATGGAATTGAAGAATGAAAGAAAAAAAGACAGCGTGAGGTAGAAAAGAAAGCGAAACAAAAGATGGCTCAGTGGCAGAGCAGTGGTCTCGTAACCGGGAGGTCCCTGGTTCGAAACCAAGTCGATGCGCTAGTGCTCTGGGTAAGGCATTAATACTCTCACCAAGTCCCTCGGAGATGACTTAAAGCCGTCAGTCCCATATTTGCTTATTTAGAAGCCTACAATGCGTTCTTAGCAGTCAGGTAAGACAAATAAACAAACAAAATATTTGGAAGGGTTGAAGGAGAAAAACTTGCACACTATCACGTAGATATGGAAACTTTAGGGAATCAAATTATGTAAAGATAGTTATGATAACATATGTTCTGCGTATGAAAAAAAAGAAGAACAAAAAAATGAAGTAAATGAAATATTTAAAACTTGTAATCGAGCTTTATAAATGTAAGATAATACTTAATAAAAATCTTAAATTCGTAGTAATTTCTTGGTAGTATCTTTGTAATCTCTGTAGTAGTCTTCCTCTGTTCATTCTTTGTTCACCCCGCATTGAAACAAAAATATTCATGGAATGAATAAACCTATACACTAATTTTTTGTACAAAAGTTTCTCTTGACGACTGAATAGCTTGACGGGTTTGCCCGACATAGCAACGACTAGTGCATGAAAAGTGAATTCCATCCATAGGGATGCCATTTTGCGGGTTAATCAAATAGTTGGTAACCAAGGGTTCGAAAGGAGGGGGGGAAGAAACATGCATTCATTGAAATACATTATCAAACGGGTCTAAAGATTAAAGTACAGGAAGGAAAGACCTCGCAAAGTTAGAAGTTTCTGTTGGATATACCTGAACAATGTGAATAATACATGGCGGTGATAACAAAATGTTGGAATAGAGAAGAGAAGAGAGGGATGAGGAAGAGCAAGAAATAGAGTAAGTGAGTGGTGGAGAGAGAGAGAGAGAGATAGAGAGAGAGAGAGGGAGGGAGAGGAAGCGAGAGAGGAAGAGAGAAAGAGAGAAAGAGAGAGAGAGAAAGAGATATAGAGTATTAATAGGGGTGATGGTATTGGTAGTGGAGAAATAGACCAATTTACTACCATATTCAAATTTCATGCATACTCTTTAAAGAACACCTGACTATGAGCGGTCTCTTTCTGTTTCTCTACCTCTCCCATGATCGCACTATATCCAACCGTCACTCCATGACTTTTGTTTTAAATGATGTTTCTGCTTTAATTTGTTGCAGCGCCACCTCGTGTTTCCATTCAATTAAGGGTTTTGTCGCAAGTTGCATTTTCATTTTCTCTCTCTCTCCCTCCCCCTCCTTTCGTTCTCGAGGGTATTTAGTTAATTCATTGGAACATGTTAAATATTGTTTTAAACCATTATTGTTCAATCAAAATTAGTCTTCTGTTATGTACTAATGATACAATTTTCATAATTTTGCTGCCAACGATGACTGAACAATTTTATTAAACGAATTCGTTTTCACTGGCTTCCTGCCGTAGCAACAAACAGAATTAACAAAAGACTTAACTCCGTTTCGTTGACAATCAACCGGAGACGAAAGACTTCATGCATAGCTGATTGTCAACGAAACGGAGTTAAGTCTTTTGTCAATTCTGCTTGTTGCTACGGCAGGCAGCCAGTGAAAAAGACTTCGTTGGTAAAATGATGAAATACAAACACTACTTTAAACAAACAAAAAGCCTTATCCGCTGCAAACGAAAGCGATTCTTCATAGGAATGAGAATGCAGGACGCCAGTGGAAGGCGTGGCTTGAGTATTAGGATAGGGTAGATGAGGGAGAGTCACCATATCCGGAGAGCTAATGTGATGATTGTCGTCGTCTCAGGGCGTGGTGAATGGCGGATCTAAAAGAGTGCATAAAGATAAAAAGGCAAAGTCATGATGATGATAATGATAATAATGATTATAATAATATTGGGTTCTTGTATAGCGCTCTGTCAGACTTTAAACTCTTGGTGCTCTAAAATAATTCCCTCGGTTTTATTGAATTTTTCTTTTAAGAGGGAGGGGGGGGGGGGGGGGGGCTGGTGGCTTGAACTCCTATATTTTACGGGCCTGATTGGTACAGAAATTCAAATAGCTCGTTATCCATGAATATTATACCATAATGCCATATACAAGCACTTGATTGACAACGCAAGATTGGAGTAATAATTTTTGTTTAAATTAATTCAAAACCTTGTTTTGACAGGAAACAATATCCGCAATGTCATATATAAAAGCACTAACTTGACATCGCAAGATTGAAAGTAATAATTTTTGTTTGAATTAATTCAAAACCTTGTTTTGACAGGAAACGAGAATCGCAATGTCATATATAAGCACTTTATTTACACGCAAGACAAACCTTGTTTATATCGTATTTACATAACCCTCGGTTGAAAATCTTGTTTTTAGTTTCCATTCATTAAAGATTAAGTTGAGTTCCGGTCACGCGAACAATTCTGGGCATTTGTTGTTGTTGAGAGGATGGTTATGTAGAACAACCGGTGTACATTGTGAGCTTTTTAAATCTTAAGAATGATAAGTAATCGAATAATCTTGATAGAAGCCACGAGAACTGCACACATAATTGGATATATTGTTCATGATACCATAATGTCATTAAAAAACACTTGATTGATAACGCAAGATTGAAGTAAAAACTTTAGTTTAAATCATTTAAAAACCTTGTATTTTTTTAATCATTGTATTCAATCTTAAATTGAATAACGTTACGCTTCAGAGAATGCACATTGTAATGTATTCCCCCTCCCCTCCCTTCCCCTCCCCTCCCTTCCCCTCCCTTTCCCTTTCCCCTTTTGTATTGGTGTTCAGATTTTCTCTGCTTATCTTTTCATTTTCTTTTTATTTGGTCAAAAATGCAGTGTATACTTTTTAAGGGGTTAACGTTAATAAGGCTAATTGCCCTTTTTGTTAACCCCTCATTCCCATACAATTTTGTTTGCTCATTCCCTTTGTAGTTTTCTTGTAATCGACCTTTTATCTGTTTATCATGTTTGCATGTTATTTTTTTTCATGGAGAGTGAAATAAATGACATTAAATGAAATATATGGGACTACACATACATGTGGCATGAAATTTTGGTTAAAGTGTTTATGCTGTTTCTTGTCGTATTTCGAATATGGCCTTTTAACCATAAACATACCAATACATTGGACCACTTAGCCAGGAATAATCATTAAATTGATAGCACTTGTATTCAGTTTCGATTTCTTAACAAAGAAACAATCATAAAATTATTGTCATATGAGAGCACTCCATAATTTACAATTGCTAAATCATGTTCTGCTTCAATGATTTAAAATCTGATGTCGAAAGAACTTGTGGAAAAAATGACATGCATTTCATACAGGATGCCGGTCAACCAATCAGATATCGCGAATAAATGGGTTGATGTTTCATATATTGCTATGTAGTACCACAGTTTATTAATTTTCAACGAAACTGCAATTGGATAAATAACAAAACGACTCATCAGAAAGTTGCTGATTGAATCACGTTTTATTAAAATTCCCTTGTCCGGCTTCTTGACCCAGTGATTTTTTGTTTGGTGCATCATTTTCATCTCAAGGATTATTACCAAATCTAGACTTCTCCTTCACGATCGACTTTCTCGGATAACGTGACTCCTTTAATCAATGGTGAGCTTCATTTTGACATTAAGACCATCAATGTATTTGTTTTGCACTAATTATCCGTATGTACTATGGACCAGTGTATGGTTGTAAAAGCTTATTCCACTATTTGCTATATCGTGATAGAATACAGCACAAATATTCAACGACCAACATCTGCGAATATCTTATTTAAAATGTATCGATAAAGAGTTAAAATTAAAATGTACGTATAAGTCAATAAATACATGTATAATGTTGTTATGTGTACAACGTACAGCAAAATAGAATTCACATCATACATATCTTCCACAGGGTTCCTTTATTCATTATCAACATAATGGTTTTCACGAAAGATCAATAAATGCACTATTCCATCACTTGTCGTATAGGTCCTGCAGTCTCCATCAGTTATTACCTTCAGAAAGGCCTTAAAAACACATCTTTTTGCAGTTTGTAGTTTCAGTTCTTATTATATGTATTTAAGTGATTTTTAATTTTCATTCAATCTGAGCGATTTGGGCCTTTTTTGGAAAAGCGCGGTGTAAGTAATAATAATAATAATAATAATACAATTATTTCAACAATAAAATAATACAATATAACCTAGGCCGCACAGCGACAGAAAAGATATTAAACTTGACAAAATGTAGTGTGTACACAAATTCTTTAACATAAAGAGAAACAAACAAACTGAGTAAAGACACTCCGAAACATTAAAAATGAAAATTATTTTATTGAAGATTGGTTTCTGTTATATATCTTTCCATATCATAATAAGTTTCAACAGCTGACATAACTTTTTCAAACAGTGGTTTCTGATTTTTGCATTGGCTGAACAGATTTATTTCTTACAATAATAAAAGTTACAAATAAAAGCGTTGTTATGACTTCCTTTCAAGCCAAACTATTTATTTTGGTTTGTGAGTTTGACCTTTATACAAAATTGGGCAAACTCACAAACCAAAATGAATCGGCCTTTGACAAGTCAAACTTTCCTGCCATTTGGTTATTTTAAATTTTTAAATCTTTGAGCTTGGACGGCGATCAGAAATAGTTCATAATTCGTATTACAAAGAGCAATGGCTTAGATCGTTTCCAACTCTATACTATGATTAATCGGACAGCGAAGGCACTAAACTCTAAATTGTTGTTTAAGTTAGGTGAGAAGATATCGTCGCCGTTTTCACGAACCGGCACAAGCCACCGAAATCCCTTCAAAATGTAGTTTTTATTTTTTTTGCATTTTTAGCATAAGTTATCAACAATCTTTCATCTCACCAAATTTCAGCATCCAAAACGCTTTAGTTTTTGAGATATCCATGGTTACACAAATGACAAAAACGACACACGAGCCAATGACAAAAACGACACACGAGCCAAAAAGCACGATTCATATTTTCACGAACCGGCACGCGCCGTTATAAGTCAATGGGCTGTGCCGGTTCGTGAAAATATCTTTGCGCTTACAAGACCTAGACGACGCGACACAGGCGGTTGTGCCGGTTCGTGAAAATAAAATACGCGCTAAGACAGCGCGAGCGCTTTTGTCTTGCGCGTAAAGTTACATAGGAAAAACGACACAGTGGCTTGTGCCGGTTCGTGAAAATATTTTTGCTACGTAAACAGCAAAATAATATTTTCACGAACCGGCACGAGAGTCCAAGCTTCGTAATATTAATAGTAATTGTCATTATGCTTAACAAATGGAATGTATAGAAAATACAGAATATTTTCCTTTCATTGATATGTATTTTGTGATATAAAATTTGACATAAGGCATGTTTCTGGCGAATTCAAAACGGGCTAAACGTAAAACGCGTTTTTCTCAGAATGTACTTATTTCGTTGCGCGTTGGGCTGTGCCGGTTCGTGAAAACGGCGACGATATGATACATTTAAATACTTTCTTTAAACAATTACTTGCTTTTTCCTACGTTAAATACACTGTTAAAAAAATTCTCCATAAAAATACAGAAAAGTGCCTGCAGCAGAGTCTCGAGAACTCCTGTAATTTTACAGAACTTTGTTATCACAATTCACAAGTCATCAGTTTTTTAACAGCAAATATGGAGGTGATAAATACAAATTTTCTGTTTTTTATATATATATATTTCCAGAACTCTAGAGAACTCCAGTTTTTTTTACACCATATTTGTAACCATAATTTAAAGCTGATATGTTTAATAACATACAATCTGTAAGTGATTATAACATTTCATTTTTGTAAAAAAAAAAGACAGAAAAGTGTCTGATTCAGGGTTTACAGGAATCCTTTAGCTTTGCCACATTTTTCTTTTCACAATTTACAATTCATCTGTTTTTTAGCCGCAAATCTGCATATGATAAATGAAATTTATTCTTAAAAAAACAGAAAGATAACTTGCCGAACTACAAGGAACTCCTGTAATTTTGCAGCAGATCTACTATCAAAATTTACAGCTCATCTTTTTAATAACAAGCCATCTGTGATACATGAAATTTATCTTTAAAATAAAGACAGAGGAGTGCCTGAATCAAGGTTTACAGGAGTGCTTTAATTTGACTACATATTTCTCTTCAAAATCTACAGTCCATCTGTTTTGAAACAGAAAATCGGCATGTAAAAAAAAAATGAATAAAAAATAAACAAAAATAAAAAATAGAAAAATTATAACGGAATGAAAAAATAATAAAAAGGGCAGGGTGCTTGCAGAAGTCTCGAGAAATTCTGTAATTTTATAGCATGATTCATAATTTACAGCCAATCTGTTTTATAACATTTGTGTGTAATAAATGAAATTTCTCATGAAATTATTTAAATTATATCCTATAGAAATCCTACAAACATGTTCATGAAAAATCTGTAAGACCTTAATGCTAGAGTGTGTATGTACAAGTTACCATCAAAACACACACTAAAAAAATAAATCTTGTGACTGCTGCAGGCACCTGCTTTAATTTTACAGATACACAAGTCAGTCAAACAAACAACTGCAACATTTTGTAGTTTTTCAAGGGTTTATTTATCATTACCAATTACAAACATGTAAATACTGATCTGCAAGGAGCTTAATCAACAGTAAAACAATAAAAGCAAACTTCAGTAAGTAGCAAATATATCAAATGTAACAAAAACTATATGGCCTAACAAACAACTGCAACATTTTGTAGTTTTAAAAGGGTTCATTTATCATTACCAATTACAAACATGTAAATACTGATCTGCAAGGAGCTTAATCAACAAGAAAACAATAAAAGCAAACTTCAGTGAGTAACAAAGATATAAAATGTAACAAAAAACTATATAGCCTACGGGGTGCCCCCCCCCCCCATGATATGAAATCGTAAAGAGTCATGTTTAACCGAGGTATATCATTTATTGCTAATTCATGATCGACATGCCACCACTTCTGGCGCAGGTGAAATTTTATTTCCTCTCTCTCTCAAAAAAAAAAGGGCCTCCTGTATAGACAAGCATGACATTCATGCTATAAACCTGATAAAATTTATACCAAATAAAAGAGGAAGATACTCTTTTAGGACATACCACAGTCTTTGAAGAATAACATACATTAGAGATTATATAGATTTTTGAAAGTGGACTTTTTTTTTCTGACTCACCCTGTATAGATGCCTAAAGAAAAGGGCACCTGCATTCTTCATTCCTTTACAAAGATTATTTTGGCTCAAACCAATAATGAAAACCTTTAAAATCTGGAGGCATAGAACCTACTGCAACACATGACTTGTATGTGATTGGCATATTTAAACACATACAAAACATAATTTAACACATTTCTAAAAAAATAAATGATTGGCATGATCAGATATCATATTGCAAATAGTGTGAAGTGCAGAAAAATACAAATCACAGTCCAAGGATCATAACATGTCGCTCTTCTGGTTGGGTAGAAGAGAAGCCTTCCAATCAACCATCTAAACCAAATTCTAACGGGATCCCTAAGACCACTTTGAGGTGCTCTTTCAGATGTGCTATAACAATGCTAAAACTGTGCCGGGGGGGGGGGGGGGGGTCTATTTCAAACATGTCCATTGTAACATAGAAAATGTAAACAAAATGCACACTAAATCTAACCTGATGATATTTTGATGCAATTCTGCTCGATTTGAGGGTCACACACTCAATGGTCGGAATTCACAAAGGAAGTTTAAGTTTAGACCATGGTTTATGCAGATTTTGTGTATGATTAGCTGACAAAGATCCAGTATAAATGCACGCTTTTGGCAAAGTACTAGAAATTCATGATTTTTGCCATGGTTTAAAGCTATGGTTTAAAATCATAGCAACAAGCATGAATTGAGCGCCCTTTGCCATACAGCGTGCCTTCATATTGGACCTTTCTCAGCATACACGCTAAATTAAGCGCAAATTATACACAAAATCTACATAGACCATGATTTAACCCCCCACAGAGTTTAAAGGAGAATGAAAGTCAGACATTTACATGATTTCAGTGAATGGAGAATACCAATGAGACTTAACAGTAAAAGTTTGAGCAAATTTGGATAATCCTTTTTTGGGTTATGGATTTTTGAAGTTTTAAAAAATCCTTATTATGGACTTCCTTAAGTTGGCAATTCCGCTAGAATTTGTGATGTCATTGTGCTCAACTCTCCATTGGTTATGTACAGAGAGTTTCACAACATTTTATTTTTATAAAATATTAAAAGGGCAATTGTATTGATTCTTTCAGACATACTGCAGAATTGATGTAGCCATGTCATACAAAAACAAAATACACTGGCGGAAATATTATTTTTGATGAAAATTAGAAAAAAGTGAAACTCTCTGTACATAACCAATGGAGAGTTGAGCACAATGACATCACAAATTCTGGCGAAGTTGCCAACTTAAGGAAGTCCATAATAAGGATTTTCTAAAACTTCAAAAATACATAACTCGAAAACGGATTATCCAAATTTGCTCAAACTTTTACTGTTAAGTCTTGTTGTTCTTCTCCATTCACTGAAATCATGTGACTGTCTAACTTTTATTCTCCTTTAAGCCTCCTTTGTGAGTTCGGGCCAAGAATATCAAATTAATATGGCCATCAGTTCTCATGATTGAAGATGGCATAATGTACATTATTTTCCTAAACAGCATACAAATGTCTATTTTTGTTCTCAAAATACCCACTTGCCTCAATGAAAAATATGTACATGTTTCCAATAAAAGATGAAGATGATGTACATAGCATAGCTGCCAACCTTTGAAAACACAAATTAGTACATACTCAGCACCTCAAAAATTTGTATTTTTCAACCGATCCTCTTCTCAACTATTTCAAAATGTAATATTGTTGTATCGCAGTATCGCAGACCCCTGGGTAGCAAAACAAATTTCCTTGCAAGTCACATGCAAGCCTAATGTGACAGGGCCTTAAGGAAATGTTGCTCTTACCAATGGTATTAATAAGTTGATCTGTGTGCTATCAGAAGTGTGTCAGGCATTGTTCATGGGACACCCTGTATATAAAGTTGACCAGGGTAAACACCAACATGGTATAATGTTTGCATACTGTAGCATATATCATCAAGAAAACACTATAAACAACCTTCAAAAGAACAAATATACAAATTATATAGGTATAAAATTATAAATAGGACCTGCTGAGGTTTTCTTACATTACCAACAAAATCTAAAAAACTCACTTTGTTCCTTGGCAAGGACTATCTTGGCTCTTTCCAAAAATCAAAGCCTTTCACATCTGGATGCATACATCCTATACTATACTAATACTTATATATATTTTATTTGCATTATGTTGGGGATGTTGAGAAAAGGCTTTCAAGATGAGGCACAAATAATAGAAATTTACAGGTTTCTTACATCACATTGTCTCATCCATGTATTCGTCACAATAAAAATCGTGCATAATAAAGCACATCTCAAAACAAATTGACAGAAGCATAAAAAATGAGAGCTGGATGTCTGCTACTCTGTTTTCCAGTCAGATTCGAACTCTACGATTCCACGAAGGAGGGCAATTATCTTTGGAGACACGGCCGATTTCTTCTTCTTCTTTCCTCCACTCTTTACTGGACCCCCAGGACTGATGCCAATGAGTTCCCTGAAAATACATACAAACAGAGATGTTATCTTGCAAATTAATCTTCATACTTCTAACTACGCTTAACTTCTCGAAATTTGAATATTGAAACGAAAGAAAATATGTCGACTTGGAAAATAATGACTTAAACAACTTGTCAAAAGTCTGTACCTTGTCTTATAGCAGGAATCCTGCTATAAATGCATCTTTTTATAGTGGCTTTCCCACATTCCCCATCGTTTTGACTATGATAAAATATGAGGATTGGCAATAAAAAGCTGCTTGCGGGATTCCTGCAGGGGGGGGGGGGGGGTCTGTTTCTGCTTATGTTTGTTTTATTGGTTGGATATGGCTGAAAATGAAATGATGTGAGGAGCGATTTTGTTTCCAATTCCGTTATGGACTGATACTAAGCTAGCAACTTGCAATAATCTGTATGAAATCAAAACACAAGTAGTGCTCTAACCATAAGCTGGTGATTAAAACACCTCTTCTTGCCAAAACAAAAAAAACAAATACCACCTGAAATGTATTGAAACATTTTTTGTCCTTCAAACATGAATATACAGCATTGAAATGTACGAATAATGAACAAAGTAAACAAACAAACTAACAAACAAGCAAGAAAAAAATCACAAAAGCTTTTCATACCAGTTAAGAACTCGATGTGAACAATAGCCATTCATTTAGCAACTTTTCACTTCTGACTTTGATCTGTATTCAGTAGTACTGTGCATTCAAGCATAAAATAACCATTACAAATGAGGTATCAATGTAAAGGGGAATAAATGAACCTTCCATTGATATCAAATTCAATAATCATAGAAAAGGAGCAAAAAAGATATTAAGGCTCAAAATTGATCTGCAGGACTTTTTTTGAGGAGTTTAGATTAAAGATAGAAAGAGAACAGACAAGAGAAAAGAGAGAGAGGGAGAGATGAAGGACGGTAATATATCACAAGGATACCATGGTGGAGGTTATTGTCAATATTCCGTAGGTGGTTTTCTTCCAACTCATCAAGGACAATGGAATAATGCACCACCAAGGAGAGAAGGAGAGAGCATGAATTCCTCTTGCATAGAGAGGTACAGGCACCACCCCTCATGGAATGACTTGTGTTGCAGATATTTCACACAAAACGCCAAGAATGGTTGCATCTTCCAGGTCTTTTAGGTTGAAGTCATTATGTCATGCTGTCACTATGGTAACAGACAATAATGCAACATCGAGTGGTAACTGGGGAATGTTCAGCAATGATTCTATGATTAAGGACAACACCACTGTTCTTGCCATTCATCTTGCAGCCATCATGCCATTTCAAACTAATGATTTTTCTGTTTGTTGTTGCAACCCAACAAAAGTTAGTTAAAATACCCACCTTTGGATGAACTCCATAGTGACTGATCCCTCTGGTGGGTACTCTAGGGAAAGAGCGTAGAAACAGCAGAACAGTGTGATCACTGCTTCCCGGAATGTGGCTATTCCATCATTGACGACAGATCCTTCTATTACAAGATAATAGATGTTTCGCCCTTTGAAGATGTCTTCCCTTGATCCTGAAATATAAGGTGAGAAGTCTGATAAGGACACGTTCACGTAAAAGTGGACAGGAGGATCCAAAAAATAAGGTAGATTGATATGAAACAAATTTGGCATGATATTAAAGCCAAGACTAAATATTTTCCTGATATGAAATTTAAAAAATTTCACTTTTGCCCCCCCCCCCCCAAAAAAAAAAAAAACCAACAAAACTATGATTATGTAGTCATTATTTATTTTAAGCTTGAACTAGAGAGACAAACGTAACAAACTCAACCCATCTTTGTCATAAAAAGTAAATCGATTTGATTCTAATGATACATAAATTATGCTGTTAGAAGTTTTCAGTAACACATTTTTCTCAGTAAAGATTTTTGTTTCGCTTCAGTGACTTCATACATTTTGCAATGTACAATTAAACAATATACGATTCTTTTCACTTCCATCAATTAAAATCAATTAATTTTATGTTGTTTATGATCGAAATAGTGTTGCCAATGATTTAAATTTACAGATAAGTACAAAAAAACAACAACAAAAACAGTAAAATAAATAAGAAATGAAATATAGTACCAGAATTGTTTTAATGTACATTTGATGAGAAATCCTAAAAAGATGGTCAGTAGCAAAAGTTAGATAGTTCATGATCTTTATTTTAGATTTACAGCCATTTAAAATAAATTATGTATGAATTAGTATAAATTAAAATAAATTGTAATTAACTTTTGACAATAAACTATACAATTTTGAAGATTACATTCTGGGTAGGGTGTGTGCCAATTGCTGTTGCGATCGTGCATTCAACAGCCAAAACCTTTAAGGGGGCCCTTTTGGCACAGCCCCCCCCTATCTCGAGGGTTACAATCTGTCCTTTCATTACCATCATTCAGTAATAGGAGTTCCCTTTAAAACCTTGGCCATTAGTTGTGGAATCACACCGAAAGCCGACATGCTCATAACCCTCTTACAGTCAAATTCAAAAACAAATAGTAATTACTTTAAATAGGCAAATTTATGCATACAATAATTTTTGCCTATAATTTCCTTAATAAAGCTCACTGGATGCTGAAATGTAGTGTAACCTATGTCCAGCATTTGTTAGGACAGGGTTATTATCAGAGAAAGAACTCAACAAAAAGAAGACCTCTGTACTATACAGATTGCATGCACAACCAAAAACATGAAAAACTCACCAATTATGGCAATGAATGGACTCTGAGGCTTGTCCTTGTCACCATCAATCTTCTGCTTGTTACCATCAACCTGAAATAATAAAATTTAGATGTTTAGCAAAATAACAGATGCTTGGAGGGGTAGGCATAAGGCACCTACAAACCTTTATATAATATTGACTGCCGGGCCTTGAGGGGGATAACACATATTATATACCTCACTTAAGAAATCCAGCCATCTGATTGGTCGAATTGCATTCATAAACTTCAACTGTTCCTGTAAAATTCTCGGTAACCATGCATAAAACATTTCAATATTTTTAATAACCATGGTTACTCCATGGTTACCCCATAGGTTTACATGTTAAAAAATGGTTTGAGCGATGGAGGATACCAATCAAGTAAATGTTAAAAAGATAGAGTAATGGGAAAATTGAAAAATATTTTTTATTTTTTATTTTTTAGTCTATTTTTTTTCGGCATATAAAAGTATTAATGACTGCTTTATATTTTTTTTCGGCATATAAAAGTATTAATGACTGCTTTAATATTCGAGAAATAGTTGTTTTCATACGCTCTCGGGAAGGTTACAATTGGGCTATTCCCCTCGGCAAGCCTCGGGGAATAGCACAATTCTAACCTTCCCTTGAGCGTAATAAAACAACTATTTCTCTCAAAGCAGTCATTAATACTATACTGTATCAGCCGTTATTTTCGCGAGGGTTTTATTTTCGCGAATTTCGCGAGTCGCCTTTGAACCGCGAAAATAACAATACGTGTGTTGTTAATTTCACAAGCCTTCGCAAGCGCGAAATTAACAACGCGAAAATGTCTGATGAGTAGACTCTAGACTCTAGTCTAGTCTAGAGTCTACTAGATTCTACTAGAGTTTTAGACCGATTAAATCTGTCTCTGTTTTTGGGGGCCTAGTATTTACAGTACGGTCATTAATCGGGCGGCCCTCCCCGTTAATGACCGTACTGTAAATACTAGGTCCCCCAAACATAGACCGAAGGCTCCGGCCGTGTGTGTCGCTCTCAGTCATTAACATACGGACATTCTCTTTTTACCCTCTCTCCACTCAGAGGGTAAAAAGAGAATGTCCGTATGTTAATGACTGAGAGCGACACACACGGCCGGAGCCTTCGGTCTACCCCAAACAGAGACAGATTTAATCGGTCTAGCTTACTTTACTAGAGTTTAAGCATAAATTCTCGAGTTCTATCCGACTTAAATCTCATCGTGGTGATCACCAACAAACTCAATTCTTAATACTATAAACACTACATTGAAATTCTTGTTATAATACCTAACGAAAAAGAGACTTTAATTGACAATCGACTTACCCAATCCAATTCAAATCACAGGCAGGCCCAGGCTCAGCTCACGAACGAACTTCGCAGGTATGTACTGCATGCATTATGTACATAGATCAGACTAACTAGATAACTTCTATGCTGCACTGTACATGTACGTACGTACACATCATGGTAAACATGCACAATTAATGCATGGCGCGCGCGTGCGAGTGCAAGCAGCTAGCAAGCTATAGCTGGCGCTGGCCCGGCGCGCCCGGCCGGTTCGTTCTGATCTGATCGATCGCCATGCATGCATATATGGGCGCGAACGAAGTGCACGCATGCATGTTACACGCTATCGCTAACGGTAACAAAAAAGTTGGCGGCAAGAAAAAAGAAAAGAAAGAAAAAATAAAATAAAAAAACAGAAATCTGAATAAGATATGAAAGCACTATTAAAACTTCCTGTTAGAAAAAAGAAAAAAAGAATAGAAAAGAAGAAAAAGAAGAAGATTAAGAAGATGCAGAAAAATTACGGTACCGGTATAGTTACAGTTTCAGTTCGTGGGAGTTCGTGTTGTTTTTATGGCATAAAAAAAAAGATTTCTGAGAGGTCTACATGAACTTTGAAGTATATATATAATTATGCCTAGCCTACTAAAATTTAGGCCTATATAAAGCATAACCTCTGATAAAAGCAGACTAATTTCCGGTAAAAACGAAATCTTCTTTCCCTTTTAAATGTGCCCGAATTCGGCAGCTTGAGTCAATTAACAGAAAGGTTTTGTATTTTTACCGCAAATTATTTTACGTTGTTGAGTTTAAGGCATTAAAAGGCAGTTAAGGTCTTTTTTTTTTAAATTGAAAAGGGTATTTTGTAGAACATTAAATATCTATAGGGGATCTGAATGTCCTTGAAAAAAAACCCTCATCAACTTCTTTTTTAGATTTCTGTCAAATTGCAGTGAAATTCAGCTATTAATTTTACAGAATTGTTTACGGTATTTTCCTCTATAAATTCTGTCTTTTTTATTCATTAAACTAAATGAGATTGCTTTGAATAAATCGACACTTTGTAGAATTAAAAGCAAAATCTGCTTAAAAACATAGGCCTACGAATTTCCATAAAGAAAAAAACAATCCTTTTTTTAGAGAGGGAGAGAGATCCGTCCTTTTCACAGCAGAAAATGTCAAGTAACATTAATTATCAGAGTGGTTCTGTATTATTGTTTCCTGTATTTTTTTTATTCATTAAAACATGAGGTTTACTTTGAATAAAAAGACACTCCATTTATTTACATGGGATCTTCTTTTTAGAGATCTGTTAAATTGCAGAAAGTTTCTAGTTTACATTTTTACAGAATGAATCTGTATTTTAATTTCTGTAGATTCTTTCTTTTTATTCATTAAAACATGAGGTTTACTTTGAAGAAAAAAAACGCTCTGTAGAATCATAATAAATCTGCATATTGGATCTGAAAGCATACAGAATTCCTATTAAAAAAAAACATCTCCCTTTCTTATAGAAATCTGTCCTGTTAAATTGCAGAAAATTCCAGTTACATCAATTTACAGAATGGTTCTGTATTTTTGTTTTCTGTAATTTCTTTTTTATTATCCGTTAAAAAATGAAGTTTTCTTAATAAAAAAAGAACATTCCGTAGAATTGTAAAAAATCTGTATATGGGATCTGAAATCACGCAAATTGCCTGTAAAAAAACAAAATCTTCATTTTTTCTAGACATTTGTCCTGTTAAATTACAGAAAATTTGCTGTTACAACACTTTAAAGAATGGTTCTGTATTTTTTTCTCTGTAAAATCTACTGTTTTTTTTAACAGTGTATATACGTCAACTATGTGCATTACATTTATAATAAACGATTCAGAAGTGAAATAATTTTCAGTCACATGCAACTGTAGTTTTCAAATATTGCATGAAAACATTTGGTTCACCCAAATTACCTTTACAATTTGTCAGAAAATGAATTGATATAATTTAAAGCTCTGTGTAAATGGTATTCGTTCTTTTCTTCGTAAATTATTTTCAGAAAAGCTTTTAGTTGATCACAGGCTAAAGATGGCAGATGAAAGCACTCTTCCTACGTCGGCCATTGATCCATCAAATTGTAGTCTTCCAGGCGGTACTTTTAACGATCAGCCTTTATGCTTCGCCCAAGGTGTTGTTCTCGTTATCATCCTCCTTATGATAAGCATCACCGGAATCATCGGAAACTGCATCGTGATCCTCGCCATCATTCTCTCTCGCAAGCTCAGATCGACCCTCAACTGGTTTGTACTGAACCTTGCATGTGCCGATCTGTTGACGTCAATCAGCATTCTCTTTAAATTGGCTAATTTGCTAATTTCTAATGACTTGATCTCTTACTTTACTTTTGTTGTCACAATTGGCTGTGTTGGCGTTAGCCTTACGACACATGCTTTTATTGGCTTCACCAGTTGGTATAACATCAGTAGAAACCAAGACAAATTTAAGAAACTTTACAAGGCTCGAAATGTATGCCTCATGATTGCATTTACGTGGGTGTTTAACTTTTCCTCGCTCTGCTTATATTTCGTACTACGCGACGAAAACTCTGCCTTTGTCTTAGCCTTGTCGATCTTCGGGCATTTTGCAATTGTTGTCATTGTATACCTGAAACTATGGAGATTCATTGCACACCGAGCGGAGAAGATGAAGCCTAAGAAGAAAGTCGAGGGAAAGATACAGAATGAAATATGCACGGACGCCATAGGTGAACACCACGTTACCCAACAAGGTGGTTTGGTCAATGAGAACACTGTTTTGAGGGCATCCCATTCAACCGAGCATTTAGGAAGCCAACACTGCTACCTATCAATAGGTGAAAGACTAAAATCTGGTCAGTCGGATAACCATATGCAGGATGCGAAGATTTTGACGGTATCCCCATCTATAGAAGACTTAAAAAGCACAGATGGCGAATCTGATCTAAGAGCGATAGTACCACTAGGTATCGAGGGATCGGAAACCAAATTACCTCTCACGAAACAGGCAAAACCTTAAAATTGACAAGAAGCTTCTTGCTGTCACCAAGAATCTGTTGGTAATTCTCGTTGCTTTTGTCATCTGCTTCATTCTTTACGCTGTAACCCTATGTTTAGCGGTATCTTACAGCGCAGATTCTTACAGCGCACTTCCCTGGTTTTATGCCCTTCTATACCTTAATAGCTGTATTAATCCCATAATCTACGCCAGAAGGATTCGTGCCTTTAGGGAGGTGATGGTATGCATAATAAGATGTAGGCTCGGAAGCATTCCCATGCCCATCGACTTGGTAAGGAAAATGAGAACCAATCGCTGAAAAAAATAACTTGCAATCACCCAGTGAAACTTAAAACACGAACAAAACAATACTGGAGACAAGTTCCACATAATTATCGGCAGCCAATTGAACATTTAACCATAGAAATAATTTAAGGTGGAAAAGTTTCCTAAAATTTCCTCGCGGACAATTAAAACTGAGAGCTTAATCATGGATAAAAACAACCAGCGAACAAATTCCCCCAATGCCCCTTCCGTGGACAATGAAAAGACAGTAATCATGAATAAACTGTTCCAGATTGTTAACTGTCTTGAAGAAATTATACGGAATAATGTAATGAAGTACAATACAAGTCGCTAAATATTCATCGATTACTTGAAAATTCCCATGAATCCCATGAAAAAACTCATAATTTCGATTGTGTACAATAATATTTTGAAAAATATGAAAGGAATTTTCTTAAAGTATTCAGATTTATTCTGGAAAAAAAATTATGCTTTTTCTAGATTTTTGGGATGAAAAAACTGTGTAGTGTAGTGCGGTAATATTTCCTATTATATATGCGTGATATATTTTAGACCTATGCATTGTGAAATTGTAAAAGATGAATTATGTTGTATTAATGTTCGTTTATTAAATGAAGAAAAAAAATATGTACACGTCAATAATTTCAATGGACACAAATGATTGTAATCATGTACTGTAAAATATTTTTTTTGCACAACTTTCATCTCATATTATCGAATACAAAAAAGATTATAAAACATATGATATACTAACATAACTATACTAAGTTTGGTGAATAATTTGCGGGATGAGATTTTGATGAGAAGTGGACACCACTGCAGATAGATAATTGTTTATTTGTGTTTATACTATAGTGTTGTGGTTGGTTGTCAGTTTGTTTGTATTACTTTACTACTAAGAAAGCATGGGCATGATTGTAGGTAAGCTCCCAGTGACCAATGCTGCGGCTGTAAGTCCCTTTTAAATAGACGGCCTTGGTAATGATTACTGCCCTACCAAAGGGCACTGGGACATCGACTTGGTATCGAACCCGGGACCTTCTGGTTACGAGACCTCTGCCCACTACTGAGCCATGTTATCATAGTGTGTTATAAATATGTGATTGTGCACTCTCTGATCGGAATTATAATTACTAAAGAATGATGCAACACATCGTACGAAAGAAGATTGATGATGATGATTATGACCATTATTCATTATTATTTTTGTTCACTGACTCTGACGAGTGCAAGACAAAGAACTTAAGTATTTCTGTATTCGTTGCTATTCAATTATAGAATAAAGAAAGAATTAAAGAATAAAAGAAAAAAAGGCAGCGTGAGGTAGACAAGAAAGCGCACCAAAACATTTGAGAAGGTGCAATGGCTCAGGGGCAGAGCGGTGCATGGTCTCGTAACCGGGAGGTCCCTGGTTCGAGACCAAGTCGATGCGCTAGTGCCCTGGGTAAGGCATTAATACTCTTACCAAGTCCCTCGGAGATGACTTAAAGCCGTTGGTCCCATATTTGCTTATTTAGAAGCCTACAATGCTCTCTTAACAGTCAGGTATACTTTGAAGGGTTGAAGGAGAAAAAAACTTGCACACTATCACGTAAATGTGGAAACTTTAGGGAATCAAGTTATGTAAAGATGGTTATGATAACATATGTTCTGCGTATGAAATTAAAAATGCAAGCAACAGATATTTGAAGCAGACATCTGGGTAGAAGAAAATATGAAGTGAATGAAATATTCAAAATTTGTACTTGCGCTTAAATGTAAGATTATACTTAATAAAATTCTTAAATTCGTAGTAATTTCTTGGTAGTATCTTTGTAATCTCTGTAGTATAGTCTTCTTCTGTTCATTCTTTGTTCACCCCGCATTGAAACAAAAATATTCGTGGGTATGAATAAACCTATACACCAAAGTTTCTTTTGACGACTGAAAAGCTTGTCGGGTTTGCCCGACATATCAACGCTTAGTGCATACAAAGTGAATTCAATCCATAGAGATGCCGTTTTGCTGGTTAATCAAATAGTTGGTAAATAAGGGTTCGGCGGAGGGGAGGGGGGGGGGGGGATGCATACATTGCAATTCATTATTAAACGGGTCTAAAGATTAAAGTACAGGAAGGAAAGACCTCGCAAAGTAAGAAGTTTGTGTTGGGGATACTTGAACAATGTGCATAATACATGTACATATATTGCAGTGATAACGAAACGTTGGAATAGAGAAGAGAAGAGAGGGATAAGGAAGAGCAAGAAAGAGAATAAGAGAGTGGTAGAGAGAGAGATAAAGGGAGATGTGGTAAGGGAGGGAGAGGAAGCGAGAGAGGAAGAGAGAAAGAGAGAAAGAGATAGAGAGAAAGAGAGATAGAGTGATAGGGGTGATGGTATTGGTAGTGGAGAAATAGACCAATTTACTTCCATATTCAAATTTCATGCATACTGTTTAAAGAAAGGTTGTTCTTGACCCCAGATTTCCATCAACTTAAAGACGATGGTCCCCTATTTGCTTACTATTTGCTTACTTAGAAGCCTACAATGCGAGGTGATCCTACCCCGCCCCACACCCTTATATGATATTTTTTCCGGGGGCTTCTAACCTAATATGTTTTATTAGGTCCTAAGGAAGCCCTGTGCCCAAACTGGTGCTTTTATCAGGCAAGTAACGACAATTGATAAATTTGACGCTCAAAGCCACCTGACTATGAGCGGTCTCATTCTGTTTCTCATCCCCACCCCCCCCCCCCGTGGTCGCACTATATCCAACCTTCACTCCATGATGTTTCTGCTTTAATTTTTTGCAGCGCCACCTCGTGTTTCCATTCATTTAAGGGTTTTGTTGCAAGTTGCAGTTTCTTTTTATCACTCTCTCCATCCTCCCCTCCTTTCGTCCTCGAAGGTATTTGGTGGTGGTTATTTTACCTGACTGCTAAGAAAGTACAAATGCACATTGTACGTAAGCAACCAGACGGCTGACGGCTTTAGGACTTCGCCGAGGGACCTGGTAATAAGGATTAATGCCTTACCAAAGGCCACTAGCGATTCGCTTTGGTTTCGAACCTGGGTCACCGGAATACGAGACCACTGCTCTCCTTTGGTAGTTAATTCATTGGAACATGTTAAATATTGTTTTAAAACCATTACTGTTTAATCAAAATTACTCTTCTGTTATGTACAGTGCGTATCAACAAAAGTTTACCCAACTTTTGTAGCTTGTAATTGAAGAGTTATAATCTGTGTAACCTTTAATCATATGTTATTGTAAAGAAGAACTTATGCCCTGACTAATGATACCATTTTCATAATTTTGCTGCTCAGGATGACTGAACAGCAGGATTTTCAAAAAGTATTGTCAAAATCCTCTTGTACCAAGTTTGGGCTGAAGTAATGAATGATGGTCAAAAGCCATTATGTATGTGTTATCTCATTCCAAAACGATTGCTGTTTTATTTACACTTAATATTAGGCAGTTTAAAAAAAAGTGTTAACATCAACTCAAAGAAGTTCTTATTACAAGCAACATTTATGATATTCTCTTCGTTATGATGATTACAGTATCGACTCCATTCGCATCCCTTGTTTATTTTAACCTTCTCATTGAGTGATGCAAATCTAGGGTGTTATCTTTTTTTTAATGAGAATCTGCTGTTAATATATTGATATTTATCATCATAAATGTTCTTTCTTGCATTTGGGTTTAGTAGCCTTTGAGTTTTCGATCGGTATACGAGATAAACACCTTATATGCTCCTTACGCGTGTGAAATGGTGCAGTGGACAAGTAAGCAGAAAAAACTTAGATATCATGAAACAAGAAGTTAGTAGGCTGTTCATAATAATTAAAAGTTTGCTGAGGGATTAAAATCAATGAAAGCCTACCGGTGTTTTGGCTCAGTCAGTATAGCGTCCGCCTCACAACCGGGAGGTCGTGGGTTCGAACCCCGGCCGCGTCATACCAAAAGACGTTAAAAGACGGGAGTTGCTGCTACCTTGTTTGGCGTTCAACAATAAGGGATAGAGCAACGTCGATCTGGCGCTGCTCAGTGGCTGCCGGGCTCACGATTAATTGGTCAAAAAAGAATTTCCATTTTCAGTTTAACTTAATAAGATTTGGAGTGGACTTTAAAATATTATTATTATTATTACATTACATCATTTTAAACAAGCACTGAAGCACGAGGCACAATTTAACCTGTTAAAAGGATATAAGACCAAAGAAGCTCATGTATATGGCCTCACCCACATCGGTTCAATAAGCTCAAACTTGGAACAAGGCGATTTTGACAACACTTTTTAAAGACCCTGGTGTTCAGTCACCCGTGGCAGAAATATTATGAATAGGGTACCATTTGACAGAAAATAATTTACTGTTTATTATGAAAGCAATTTCAAAGTCATATCGTTATGACTTTATAATTAGAGCTACCAAAGTTGGGTCAATTTTGTTTTGATACGCCCTGTTTACATGTATCAGTAATATTCTTTGTAGTGTATGATTGTTCATATAATGTCATTATTGTGACGTCTTGGTTGTTAATAAATTCAACAACAAAATCAAATTCAAATCAAAATTCAATTCAGTTAGTTATACATTCGTCGATTTCAAATTTTATCTAGAGTAGGTTATTCAGAAACATAATATAAAAGTATAAAATGCATATACAATTCGTCCTTGTTTTCACGAAGTGACGGTAGTGAGGAATATCGTAACGCAAAGTGAATGCAATTTTTTTTCACTACCGTCACTTCGTGAAAACAGCGACGAATTGAATAAAACAGAGCATAGGCTTGTAATTGAATAATAAAAATGGAAGTAATTGCTATAATTACCCAACCGGTACAGGTTCCCATATACGATAAATATAGACTACACGTATTGCGATCGATGACTTGCTCAGTTTTACGGGTTAAAGACGTTGTAGGAAGTGAACGATTAAATAGATGAATTATATACCATCGGAAAGCTTGTAAGCAACAAATTACAATAATATCAGTTATATGCTGTTTAAGTGTCTTTCAGAGGAGTAACAGTTCTCTGAAAACTCGAAATCTAAAGCTATGACCATCGGAAGTTGTCGGCCTGAGAACGAGCTATCGACTTTATTACATGATCTTATTTGGAGTACCCTAAGCATATTAACAATGACTTTGCAATAATTAAGCTCATTGCCTCAGCTATACAGTGCGACCCACAAAAACGAAACCGAGAATTATCGATGTTTTATCATAACTTAATCACAATAATAATTAATAAATGACACATATAAATGCTTAGAGCCTCCTCTTTAATTTGATGCAAACGGATACGAAAGACTTCATGCATAGCTGATTGTCAACAAAACGGAGTTAAGTCTTTTGTCAATTCTGTTTGTTGCTACGGCAGGCAGCCAGTGAAAACGTATTCGTTTGATAAAATTATGGAAATACAAGCACCACTTTAAACAAACAGAACTTTGTCATTCCTTGCTCATTTTTCCTGATTGAGGTGTCATATGAAAGGGCAGAAACTCAACTTTCTAGAAATGTAATTTTCTCTTTGAAATTCAGATACCGTCCGCCAATTTTTTTGTTTTGTTTTCCTCTCTTCATATTCATTTGAATCACTCGTGCGTGAAATATGCATCGTATGAGTTGCATCAAATAAAAGAGGATGATCTAAGCTTTCAAAATATGTGTCATTTATTAATTATAAATGTGACTAAGTTATGATAAAACTTCGATAATTCTCGGTTTCGTTTTTTCTGGGTCGCACTGTATAGGCGAGCCGATTGCGTTTACATGTTACGACATCACCGTGACTGCGACAAATTTGACCCCAATTGACCCTTAATTTGGAGAGGTGCGGAAAATGAGGTTTCAATTTGCTTTTGTGAAATACTGAAAGTGAAAATATTAGTAATTCCTTTATATTTGTATTCTACCTTCGTTCAGTTATCCATTGAAATCAAATTGTAGTTTATTCGGATACTGTCATAAGGCGTTACAAAAAAAGTGCATTGCCGTTTGCGACCGACCCAATTTCTTAAGATTTACAGTCGGCTTTCTAATATTTTTTTTCATTTTTACCGTTTGATCGTTAGAGAAATGTTTAATGATTTACAAAAATAGGTATTTTTTTTTGTTTAAATGGGATATAATTGCATAAAATCATCAAATTATTCCCAAATTCTCCCTTATCTTCTGCCCTAGTTTCGAAATCCTGCTATCAGATAATGTATTGTCTCAATGATCTCCATCGAGGCATTTCTATACCAGAGCACTTCTCATGTTGATTACAGTGTTCGTGTGTGAAGGGCGTGTACGTCTATACTGTGCGTGTGTGTAAGAGATGTGTATAGGGGTGTGTCACGTGTTTGTGTGTTTGTGTGTGTGTATGTGCGCGCGCGTGTGTGTTGATGCGTGAAGTAGTCATAGCTGGAGAGGTATTCTGGTGTTGAAGTGCCTGGATGGACGAACTCAATAACAAAACAAAACAAGCTTTTTAATTGCACTCCCTTTTCCTCAGTATTATCTTATTCTTTTAATGCAACCTTCTTAAAATTGTGATGATTGTTTAATGTTATGTTGGAAGGTAATTATTTTGTTTGTATTTATATATTTATGTACATGTTTAGCACCTTCAAATGTCCAAAGACAAATTTTATGTATTTTTTACATGACAATAACTTATCTTGAATCTTCAACCTTGAATCTTGAATCTTGAATCACAAATATGGACCCGGCCTCGTGTATGTGTATCGCCATGCACTGCACCAGCTACAAACAAGCGAGATTTGGGCGACGTTCACGGTTTTGAGTTTTTTGGGCGACGGTCGCTGTTTTGTGGGGGGAAAAAAAGGAAGAAAAAAAATCTTAAAGCCTTATCCGCTGCAAACGGAAGCGATTCTTCATAGGAATGAGCTGCAGGACGCAATTAAAAAGGAGGCATGACATCAGTGGAAGGCGTGGCTCAAGTTTTAGGATCGGTAGTAGATGAGGGAGAGTCACCATTTCCGGAGAGCTAATGTGACGAGTGTCGTCGTCTCAGGTCGTGGTGAATGGCGGATCTAAAAGAGTGCATAAAGATAAAAAGGCAAAGTCATAATGATGATAATGATAATAATGATGATAATAATATTGGGTTCTTGTATAGCGCTGTGTCAGACTTTACACTCTTGGTGCTCTAAAATAATTCCCTCGGTTTTATTGACATTTTTTTTTAAGAGGGAGGGGGGGGGGGGGGGGGGTGGTGGCTTGAACTCCTATATTTTAGGGGCCTGATTGGTAAAGAAATTCAAATAGCTCGTTATCCATGGATATTATACCATAATACATGCACTTGATTGACAACGCAAGATTGGAGTAATAATGTTTGTTTAAATTGATTCAAAACCTTGTTTTGACAGGAAACAAAATCCGCAATGTCATATATACAAGCACTAACTTGACATCGCAAGATTGAAAGTAATAATTTATGTTTAAATTGTTTCAAAACCTTGTTGTGACAGGAAACGAAAAACGCAATATCATATATAAACACTTTATTTACACGCAAGACAAACCTTGTTTATATCGTATTTACATAACCCTCGGTTGAAAATCTTGTTTTTAGTTTCCCTTCTTTAAAGATTAAGTTGAGTTCCGGTCACGCGAACAATTCTAGACATTTGTAGTTGTTAAGAGGATGGTTATGTAGTACAACCGGTGTACATTGTGAGCTTTTTAAATCCTAAAAATGAAGAAATCGAATAATATTGATAGAAGCCACGAGCAATGCACACAGAATTGGGTATATTGTTGTAAATAATGTTATAAAAAAGCCCTTGATTGACAACGCAAGATTGAAGTAAAAACTTTTGTTTGAATTATTTCGAAACCTTGATTTTTATTCAATCATTGTATTCAATCTCAAATTAAATGACGTTACGCTTCATTAAATGCACTTTGGAATGTATTCCCCCTCCCCTTTCATTCACTTCCCCTTTTTTCCTTTTGTATTGGTGTTGAGGTTATCTCAGCTTATCTTTTTCTTTTTTTCTTTTCTCAATATCACAGTGTATACATGTCGGGAGTTGACGTTCATAAGGCTAATTGCCTGATTTGTTAACCCCTCATTCCCACGCAACTTTGTTTGCTCCTTCCCTTTGTAATTTTCTTGTAATCGATCTTTTATTTGTATATCATGTTTGTATGTTAATTTGTTTTTATGGAGAATGAAATAAATGAAATGAAATGAAATATATGGGACTACACCTACATGTGGCATAAATTTTTGGTTGAAGTGTTTGAGCTATTTATTGTCGTATTTCGAATATGGCTTTTTAGCCATAAACATACCAATACATTGCACCACTTAACCAGGAGAAAAAATTCATTCAATTGTTAGCACTAGTTTTCACTTTCGATTTCTTAAATCACAAAATTATTGTCATATGAGAGCACTCCATAATTAATTACAAATGCTTAATCATGTTCTGCTTTAATGATTTAAAATCTGATGTCGAAAGAACTCGTGGAAAAATGGCATGCATGTCATACAAGCTGCCGGTCAACCAATCAGATATCGCGAATAAATGGGTTGATGTTTCATATATTGACCACCGATTATTAATTTTCAACAAAATTGCAATTGGATGAATACAAGACGACTCATCAGAAAGTTTCTGATTACATCACGTTTTATCTATATTCCCTTGTCCGGCTTCATGGCTCAGTGATTGTTTGTGAGGTGGATCATTTTCGTCTCAAGGATTATTACCAAATCTAGACTTCTCCTTCACGATCGACTTTCTCGGATTACGTGACTCCTTTAATCAATGGTGAGCTTCATTTTGACATTAAGACCATAAATGTATTTGATATGCACTAATTATCAGTATGTTCTCCAGTGTATGGTTGTACTATTTGCTATATCTTGATAGATGTACAATTTTTATCAGTAAATATTTAAAATGTCAGCAATAAATCTTTCATGTAAAGCATTCTGTGAAAAATCTTAAACTGGAACCACCTAATATTCATATTAACAGATGACCGATATAGAGAGTCATAAAGTACGATAGTCGGATCGTAGTCGAATCGAGAAGTGTGCACTGGGCTTTAGGCAAATGTGACTTTGACAGATTTATTATCGTGTCTTATAATGCTGCCTACGATGAATTATATTCAAGTAAATATCATATCCTGTCATACCAGCATACCTTTATTCATGCGGTACAGGATTTACTTTCCCTTTTATTCATGCTGTATGAAATGGTCCACATTATTTGCCGGTCTGTTTGCAGCCAGAAGGATTCATAACTAATAATAACTCATACTAACATATACATTTCCATACATAATTTGATAACACTCTTTTGACTACAAACAGGGCTGTCAAATGGGCCTATTGCTTGTCCGCTTTAATCATGTTCATTTTCCAGGTAGAAGTTCTCAAGCAGCATATTATCACGTATATGAATAATTATATAAACATTTTCTCTCATGCTGATAGTATTCTTGTTTTACAATCTTTGCGGATTCATCCAAAGGATAGCCATGACAAGTCAAACTTTCCTGCCATTTGCTTATTTTAAATTTTAAATCTTTGGGCTAGGACGGCGCACAGTGGGCCAGGGAGGAACCAAAGTGTGCCAAAACTAATTTCTGGGGATTTATTTTCTATAAATCCATAGGAAATGTTTGGATGTCCAGGGATTTCCGCTTAAATGGTATTACCAACATTTTCTCTGATATCTAAGCTTTAAGTTGATACCAGATTTGGCTGCCCGATTGTGCCCGTTATTATGTTAGAGCGATTTTCTTTGCAACATTGCCCCGAAAAATGTGTTTATTTTGGTCCGCGGTGTCAGAACAAGTGTCACGCGCCCCCAAGCGCCGTGATTTATGACCGCGAATCCTTCATGATTCAGCCGCGGACTAAAAACAAACATATTTTTCGGGACAATGTGGCAAGGGGAATCGGCTCTAACATGACAACGGGCAAGATCGGGCAGCCAAATTTGGTATCAACTTAAAGCTTAGACATCAGAAAAAATGGTGGTATTAAAATATAAGCGCAACTCTGCGGAAATCTAAACGTTTTCTCTGGATTTATAAAAAACATGGATAATTAGTCCATTTTTCAGTGAATTAACCTTTAATATATCATGAAGATTGTGTTTCTATACATTTTAACCAATTCATGCAACGAAATAAACTATCAGGAATATGTGAGAGCAATTTCATATCAATAACTTAAGAACTTCATGTTAAATTGAAAGATTTATAAAATAAGTCACTTTTGCACTAAAACTGTGAATATGTAGGATTTTGCTGTTTGAAGGAGTAAATTTATTCCCTAGTTGTGCTTACCGGAATTAAATATTTTACTGAGGTATTCCTCAATGTATTACAGTTCAACTGGTCAAGAAGAGAATTGAAGAGAAATAAATCACCAAAAATGAGTTTTGGCGCACTTTGGTTCCTCCCTGGCCCACTGTGCGTTGCCATGGTTACGCGGACGAGCGTTGAATCGGCTGTGCGTAAACGAAACAGTACAAATGTGTACCGATTATGCCTAATAATAATCGATGGACGTGGGGAGGAAAAGCGCCTGCACATGCAGTGTAGCAAATTCTTGCAAAAAAAAATACCATACATGGAAAGCTTAGGTTTGGGCGGACATTTTGAGATTAACATCACTGCGGGAATCGGCCGGAATCCTAATAAACATGCTACTTTTATAAAAAAATGCAATTTTTTCTTTTTTGTGTGAAATTTAATGCTCATTTTTCCCCAAAATTAAGCTTCCATAAATTTGGTCTTTGTATTTTCTAATTGGGTTACCAATAGGCAAGAAGTGCACGCAGTATCAAGATGATTGCTTTTCCCTTCATAAATTCTCAACACCTATTGTAAAGTTGCCACTTTTATCATTTTTGGAGCAACATATAGATTTTCCCATGTTCGCAGGGGTATATGACACTTTTAAAACTCGCTAAATATTAAAATATGGGTGGAAAAATATTCTTTAGAATGTTTTCTTCCCCAAGCGAATGAAAAAAATAAAAAAATTCACATTCGCCAATTTTGAATCTTGGCACACTTTGAGGCGATTCTGGCCCACTGTGCGGCGGTCAGAAATAGTCCATAATTCGTATTACAAAGAGCAATGGCTTAGATCGTTTCCAACTCTATAAACTATGTTTAATCGAACCACGAAGGCAAAATAAATTGTTGTTTAAGTTAGGTGAGAAGATATGATACATTTAAATACTTTCTTTAACAATTACTTGCTTTTTTCCTACCTTAAATATATACGTCAACCCAGTGCATACATTTATAATGAACGATTCAGAAGTGAAATAATTTTTCAGTCACATGCAACTGTAGTTTTCAAATATTGCAATGAAACATTTGGTTCACCCAAATTACCTTTACAATTTGTCAGAAAATAAATTGATATAATTTGAAGCTCTGTCTAAATGGTATTCGTTCTTTTCTTCGTAAATTCTTTTCAGAAAAGCTTTTAGTTCATCACAGGCTAAATATGGCAGATGAAAGCACTCTTCCTACGTCGGCCATTGATCTATCAAATGGTAGTCTTCCAGGCGGGACTTTTAACGTTCAGCCTTTAGGTTTCGCCCAAGGTGTTGTTTTCGTTATCATCCTCCTTATAATCAGCATCACAGGAATTATCGGAAACTCCATCGTGATCCTCGCCATTGTTCTCTCTCGCAAGCTCAGATCGACCCTAAACTGGTTTGTACTGAACCTTGCCTGTGCCGATTTATTGACGTCAATCAGCATTCTCTTCGAATTGGCTAATTTGCTAATTTCTAATGACTTGATCTCTCTCTTAACTGCATTTGTAATATTTGCCTGTGTTGGCGTTAGCCTAACGACACATGCTTTCATTGGCTTCACCAGTTGGTATCGCATTACTAGAAACCAAGAAAAAATCAAGAAAATTTTCAAGACTCGGAATTTATGCCTCATGATTGCATTCACTTGGGTGTTTAGCTTCTCCGCGCTATTTTTAAGTTACACACAAAACAACAAAATAATATTTACCATTTTGATCTTCGGGCATTTTGCAATTGTTGTTACTGTGTACCTGAAATTATGGAGATTCATTGCACACCGAGCGGAAAAGATGAAGCCAACGAAGAGAGTCGAGGAAAAGATACAAAATGAAATATGCATGGACACCATATGCCCCGATGAAAACGAAGTCATCCAACAAGGTGGTTTGGTCATTGAGAATACTGTTTTGAGGGCATCTCATTCGTCCGAGCATTTAGGAAGCTACAACCGCGACCTATCAACAGTTGAAAGACGGAAATCTGCTCAGCCAGAGAATCCTAGGCAAGATGCGAAGGCTTTGACGGTATCCCCATCTCTGGAAGAAATAAAAAGCACAGATGGCGGACCTGACCTAAGAGCGAAAGAAGTACCAGTACGTGTCGAGGGATCGGAAACCAAATTGCCTGTCAAGAAACAGCCAGAAACTAGAATTGACAAGAAGCTTCTTGCTTTCACCAAGAATCTGTTGCTAATTCTGGTTGCTTTTGTCATCTGCTTCATTCCTTACGCTGTAAACCTATCTTTACCGGCATCTTACAGCGCACGTGTCTGGCTTTTGGCCCTTCTATTGTTTAATAGCTATATTAATCCCATCATCTACGCGAGAAGGATTCGTGCCTTTAGGGAGGTGATGGTATGCATCATAAGATGTAGGCTTAGAAGCATTCCTATGCCCATCGACTTGGTAAGGAAAATGAGAACCACTGGCTGAAAAACGCCTAATCTGCAAGACTACGTAAAAACTAGTTTTATTCAATTTGTAATCTGTTTCTTTCTTGATTATTTAAATTTAAACGACTTAAATTATTATTCCGTAAATTCTATTATAAACGACTGATGTGGAAGACTAGTCAACGTCCTTCAACGTACCCTTTCGGCCAAACCCGGGGGGGGGGGGGGCTTTGGACGAATGGTCGCGTTAGACGCGACACGACACTCCCAACGCTCCCTTTCGGACAAACCGGGGGGGGGGCTTTGGACGAATGGTCGCGTTCAAGTCAACGCGCCGCGACGCGACGCTATCCACCCTTTCGGCATAAGCCCATTTCCTATGGTTAGAGTTGCCTAAGGCACATTAGGCTGCCAGTAGAAGTGGAGGTACAACATTTATTAATCAATGTTCTGAAGATGCCAATAATTCATCTGTGAATACAATTTGTATTTGTATGATATCTTAATCTTAGAATTAGATATTAGTGTTTTTGTATGGATATAAGTAAATATGTACACGTCAATAATATCAATTAACACAAAAGATTGTATGTATGTATGTATATTGTATTTATTCACGGTTAAAAAAAGAAAAATACAATAATTTTTTTCCAGCGAGGCCGTGATTACATAAAATTCGAACAGTAGAATATACAACAATGAAAATACAATTTACATACAAATATGCAAGTTATAATACATAAATAATTACAAAATCGAATCATAGTGAGATAGAAAGAGCATAACAACATTTAGTATCAACGAGATAAGGAAGAGAGCCAATATTTGCAATTGCACTGATCTCAGTACTGTAAGAATTAACAACATTTATAATTCTGAGATCGTTAGGGAAGGTATTTAACAGTTTTAATACATGGTTTAATGGGCTATACTGAAGAAAATTTTGTCCTCTCTTCCTTATCTCGTTGATACTAAGGTCCGTGGAAGGGCATCGAAACATATAGCCTACATCAGTATTAAATTCAATCAATAACGATATAACAGGCGGACCAAGATCATTAGATATAGTAACGAGAGCCTGCTTGACCCAGTGTTCTTTTGGATGTCAATTTCAAGGGTTTATGAAGAATTTCAGTGTGAAATTAACTATTCACTCCGAGTAAAGATCTCAAACATCTATTTTGTAAAGTTTGAAGTTGTTTTAAAAGAGTCTCTCTACCGTTCATCCAGATTGTGCTGCAATATGTGAAATGATACTAAATTGAGGTTTTGTATATTATTAATGCTATCTTGTCATATGTGAATTGCCTCATTCGCTTTAAAGCAAAATGCGTTTTTAAATAAACAAATTCTTTACATGCTCTAATATTTTGTGGATTCCATTCAAAATTGCAGTCAAGCAATATCCTAACATCTAAGTAAAATTTCGTAAATTAGACGAATATAAACATTACAGAACGACCTCAGTGTGACTTTGGACCGGTTAACATGAACTGACATTGTCGACGTTAAGTGTTATCGTGTAATGTATAATAATGTATTTTGCACGACTTCCATCTCATATTATCGAATACAAAAAGAGATGATAAAACATATTATACTACATAAGTATACTAAGTCTAGTGAACAATTTGTGGGATGAGATTTTGATGAGAAGTGGAAACACCACTGCAGATAGATAATTGTGTATTTGTGTATATACTATAGTATTATGGTTGGTTGTCAGTTTGTTTGTATTACTTGACTACTAAGAAAGCATGGGCATGATTGTAAGTAAGCTCCCAGTCACCGATGCTGCGGCTGTAAGTCACTTTAGAGGGCCTTGAAAATGATAGCTGCCCTACCAAAGGGCACTGGGACATCGACTTGGTATCGAACCCGGGACCTTCTGGTTACGAGACCTCTGGTCACCACTGAGACATGTTTTCATAGTGTGTTATAAATATGCGTTTTGTGCCCTCTCTGAATGGAATTATAATTACTAAAGATGCAACACATTATACGAAAGAAGATTGATGATGATGACGATTGTTATGTTTGTCACTGACTCCGATGAGTGTAAGACAAAGAACTTAAGTATTTCTGTATTCGTTGCTATTCGATTATAGAATAAAGGATTTTTTTCTTTTTTTTAAAGATAGCGTGAGGTAGAAAAGGAAGCGCACTAAAATATTTGAGAAGGTGCAATGGCTCAGGGGCAGAGCAGTGGTCTCGTAACTGGGAGGTCCCTGGTTCGAGACCAAGTCGATGCGCTAGTGCCCTGGGTAAGGCATTAATACTCTTACCAAGTCATGCGGAGATGACTTAAAGCCGTTGGTCCCATATTTGCTTATTTAGAAGCCTACAATGCTTTCTTAACAGTCAGGTATACTTGGAAGGGTTGAAGGAGAAAAAAACTTGCACACTATCACGTAAATGTGGAAACTTTAGGGAATCAAGTTATGTAAAGATGGTTATGATAAGTTGATAACATATGTTCTGCGTATGAAATTAAAAATGCAAGCAACATATATTTGAAGCAGACATCTGGGTAGGAGAAAATATGAAGTGAATGAAATGTTTAAAATTTGTACTTGCGCTTAAATGTAAGATTATACTTAATAAAATTCTTAAATTCGTAGTAATTTCTTGGTAGTATCTTTGTAATCTCTGTAGTATAGTCTACTGTTCATTCTTTGAAACAAAAATATTCGTGGGTATAAATAAACCTATACACTAATTTTTTGTACCAAAGTTTCTTTTGACGACTGAAAAGCTTGTCGGGGTTGCCCGACATATCAACGCCTAGTGCGTGCAAAGTGAATTCCATCCATAGAGATGCCATTTTGCTGGTTTATCCAATAGTTGGTGACCAAGGGTTCGGAAGGAGGGGGGGGGGGGGGTGGGATATGCATGCATTGAAATTCATTATTAAACCGGTCTAAAGATTAAAGACTCTGGATTAAGCCTGGAGGCTGCCCAACACCAAGCCCAGGACAGAAATGAATGGAGGCAGACCACCCGTAGGAGCGCAAGGGGACACTCCGTCCTGTGCACTTAAGTCAAGTAATACCCCCTTCACATACACGGATTTTCCTTACGAGTCCTTACGGATCGCCAACTCGTAGTCAATCGCAAGCATCCGTAAATAACTCGCTGGTATCCGTAAATAACTCGTCACAACTCGCAGACACTCTTAAGGATCCGTGAAAGGAGAGGTAGATTTTTTGACATGTCAAAAATCTTCTTACGATTGTCCACGGATTGATTTGTCCGTAAATAGCTCGTAAATAGCTCTTAACAATCCGTAACCACCCGTAAACCGTTCGCAACAACACGTCACCATCCGTAAACTGCTCGCAAGAATCCGTAAATGACTCGTAACAGATTTTTGTAACGATTCGTTATGGTTAGTTTACGATTTGTTTACGGATTATTTACGGATTATTGCGAGCAGTTTAAGGATGGTTACGTGTGCTTACGTGTTGTTTACGATTTTATTCGGGTCATTTTACGATGGCTTTACGGATTGATACGGGTTATTACGAGCATTTTAAGTGTAGTTACGAATACTTTACGAATAGATACGTATAATTTACGTATGCTTACGAACTGTTTACGATTTTGGGAAAGGTATAAAAGCTGCAAATTCGAACACTTCATTTTCAGTTTTAATTTTGGGGCTACAAATCGTAAGGACTCGTAATAACTTGTAGCTTACTCGTAACTATTCGAAACAACACGTAAACAGGTCGTAACTAACACGTTATTTGCTCGTAGTTATCCGTGACAACTCGTAACGAATCGTGGACTGTTGCCGTAAATACATCGTAATAACTCTTAATGATCCTTAATAAACCGCTAACAGCTCGTAATAACTCTTAAACCGGTCGTAAAAGTGACCAAATCGTAAGGATCCGTGAAAGATCCGTGAATTTGTGCGATCCGTAAGGACTCGTAAGAAAAATCCGTGTATGTGAAGGGGGTATTAGTCAAAGATTAAAGTACGGGAAGGAAAGACCTCGCAAAGTTAGTTTGTGTTGGATATACCTGAACAATGTGCATAATACATGTATACATGTATATTTATGGCAGTGATAACGAAATGTTGGAATAGAGAAGAGAAGAGAGGGATAAGGAAGAGCAAGAAAGAGAATAAGAGAGTGGTAGAGAGAGAGAGAGAGAGATAGAGGGGGATGTGGTGAGGGAGGGAGAGGAAGCGAAAGAGGAAGAGAGAGAAAGAGAGATAAAGTGATAGGGGTGATGGTATTGATAGTGGAGAAATAGACCAATTTACTACCATATTCAAATTTCATGCATACTGTTTAAAGAAAGGTTGTTCTTGACACCCCAACAGATTTCCATCAACTTAAAGCCGTCGGTCCCCTACTTGCTTACTATTTGCTTGCTTAGAAGCCTACAATGCGCCCCCACACCCTTATATGATATTTTTGCCGGGGGCTTCTACCCTAATGTCTTTTATTAGGTCCTAAGGAAGCCCTGTGCCAAAAATGGTGCTTTTATCCGGCAAGTAATGAAAATCGATAAATTTGACGCTTTAAAGCCACCTGACTATGAGCGGTCTCTTTCTGTTTCTCATCCCCTCCCGTGATCGCATTTTATCCAACCCTCACTCCACGATGGTTCTGCTTCAATTTGTTGCAGCGCCATCTCGTGTTTCCATTCAATTAAGGGTTTTGTTGCAAGTTGCATTTTCCTTTTCTCACTCTCTTCTTCCACCCCTCCTTGCGCTTACGAGGGTATTTAGATAATTCGTTAGAACAAGGCTTGACTAGCATTTGTGCTAACTTATAGTTCTCATTAACAACTTCACCTAATACACATATGTATGTGTATAGCTTGTACATTAAATAGTATGCAGATCTATGACTAAATATTGTTTTTAAACTATTACTATTCAATCAAAATTACTCTTCTGTTATGTACAGTACGTATCAACAAAAGTTTACCCAACTTCTTTAGCTTCTAACTGAAGAGTTATAATATGTAAACATATGTTATTGTAAAGGAGAAATTATGCCTTGACTAATGATACCATTTTCATAATTTTGCTGCCAAGGATGACTGAACAGCAGGATTTTCAAAAAGTATCGTCACAATCCTCTTGTACCATGTATGGGTTGAAGTAATGATTGATGGTCAAAAGCCATTATGTATGTGTTATCCCATTCCAAAACGATTGCTGTTTTATTTACACTTACTATTAGGCAGTTAAAAAAAGTGTTAACATCAACTCAAACTCAAAGAAGTTCTTATTACAAGCAACATTTATGATATTCTCTTCGTTATGATGATTACAATCTTGACTTTATTCGCATCCCTTGTTTATTTTAACCTTCTCATTGAGTAATGCAAATTGGATGAAGTTTATCTAAGGTGTTATCCTTTTTTAATGATAATCTGCTGTCAATATATTGATATTCATCATCATAAATGTTCTTTCTTGCATTTGGGTTTAGTAGCCTTTGACTTTTCGATCGGTATACGACATAAACACCTTATATGGTTCTTACGCGTGTGGACTAATGAGCAGAGAAAACTTACATATCATGAAACAAGAAGTTAGTACACACAGAGAAATAAAAGGTGTTCTTGAGGAGTAAAACGAAATTGGAAAAATAGGGCGCCCTCTATTACACCTTTTAGGGAGTAAAACACGGAAATACGCATGTGTGTACATACAAGTCATTTGAGGGGTGTAATTTTACACCCTATTTTAGTCAGACGAGCTCTGATTGGTCAATATATTTTTCTGTTGTGATTGCATATGCGCATGCGCTACAGCAATGGCGCATCGTGTCGATATAGGTACTGCCAAATGAAGGAAAATTAGCATAATTTACATATTTTAGTCATGTTGGGGGAATTATCATGTTTCATTTGGGCATATTATTTGTGTGAAAGTTATCTGATCAAGAATAAGGGGTTTTACCGAAGGTTATATTTGATAATTTAATGAAATTAGTAGAAGTGTTGTTTACTAACTAGTACATAATTGCCTTCTTATACGTGTAAGTAAAAGAGAAGATCTTCGGGGAGGCAGGATTGTGTATTTTGGTTTTTCCACTACATTTGACCCTATACGCCCATCCAGGCCAGCCTCACCGAGGCTAACTTTGATTGGTTCTTACAGTCTGCCCTTGTGTTGAGTTCACACTAACTGTTGATTAGCATTAAAGCTTTTCGACATACAACCCGAGATTCTGGTCTGATTTCTTTAGAGCAGTGACAAAAGGGTGAGAATCAGTGACTGTTAGGTGATGACAAAACATGGATGATCAATTGGTTGATGCTGTGCATAAGTAGGGTGTAGATTTACTCCCCAAAGGGTGTGGAATCGATCATATAGGGGATAAAATTTAACCCCACGGGTGTAAATTTGAACCTATTTTTCATGAAAATGGAACCAAAAGGTGTTAATTAAGCACCATTGGGGGCAATTTCACTCCTTAAAGGGAGTGAAATCATAACCTTGGGGTGCAAATGTACACCTTCTTGTGGGTCGTAAATTTACTCCCTACATTGGGGAGTAAATTTACTCCCTGAGGGGTGTCACTTATGTGACAAGCATTTACTCCCTATAGGGAGTAAATTCAACCTCTTTTTCTCTTTGTGTAGGCTATTCATAATAATTAAAAGTTATCCTTGGGATTAAAATCAATGAAAGCCTACTTAAATTACATCATTTATCAACAATCACTGAAGCACGAGGCACATTTTAACCTTTTAAAAAGTATTTAAGACCAAAGAAGCCCATGCATATGGCCTGACACACATCGGTTCATTAAGCCCAAACTTGTGACAAGGCGATTTTGACAACACTTTTTAAAGACCCTGGTGTTCATTCACCCGTGGCGGATATATCATGAATAGGGTATCATTTGACGGAAAATAAGCTACTGTTTAGTCACATTGATACGCCCTAGTTACATGTATCAGTATTATTCTTTTTAGTGTATTATTGTGACGTCTTGGTTTTTAATAACTTCAAATAAATCAAATTCAAATCCAAATTCAATTCAGTTAGTTATATATTCATCGATTTCCAATTTTATCTAGAGTAGCTTGTTCAGTAACATAATATACAATTATAAAATGCATATACAATTGAAGAAAACAGAGCATAGGCCTGCAACTGAATAATAAAAAAAGGTACTGGTCAGTTGGAAGTAATTGCTATAATTACCAAACCGGTCAAATTTCCCATACGATAATTATAGACAACACGTATTGCGATCGATGACTTTTTACGGGTTTTACGGGTTAAAGACCTTGTAAGAAGTGAACGATTAAATAGATGAATTATATATCAACGGAAAACCTGTAAGCAACGCATTATAATCATATCAATTATATGCTGTTTAAGTGTCTTTCAGAGGAGTAACAGTTCTCTGGAAATTCAAAATTCGAAAAGCTTTGACCATCGGAAGTTGGCCTAAAACCGAGCTATCGACTTGATTACATTATCTTATGTGAAGTACCCTACGCATATTCACGACGACTTTGCAATAATTAAGCTTATCGCCTCAGCTATACCGTGTGAGTCAAAAAAAAGTTTACACCTAGAAAATTGCTAATTATTTTAAAAATCATCTATGAACAGTAAATTATTATGCATCTTATGAAAGAGCGTTTTATCCCAAATCATTTGGTATCATTTTTGTGTGGTATGTGTTCATGCTTGGATGAACAGGAGGCATTTTTTGCGAGAGTGCAAACATCGACTTGCGCCAAAGTGATGCCTACATTATGTAATATGTTGGGATTAAAGTGAGAGAATGAATTGAATGTATCAAATGAGATGCATTTCATATGCTTTTTGCAGAGGCAAAGTCTCTCACACACATGCACGCGCTCGCGCACAAATGTTTGTTGATATTTGATATTCGATATTTGATATGTGTGGCATGATAAATTTTGTTAGGGATGTTATTTGAATCTGCAATGACCGAATTAATACCCAAACCCAATTGTTTTTATTCAAACATCACATAAGCAACTTTGGCGCATGTCGATTTTTTGCAAACAATGCCTCCTGTTCATCCAAGCGTGAACACATGCGATACTAAAATGATACTAAATGATTCGGGATGAAGCACTCTTTCATAGGATGTATACAAATTTACTGTTCATAGAGATTTATGAAATAATTAGCAATTTTCTAGGTTTAAACTTTTTTTGGACTCACACTGTATAGGCGAGCCGATCGTGTCCACATGTTATGTCATCAACGTAACTGCGGCAAATTTGACCTCTATTGACCCGTAATTTGGAGGGGTGCGGAAAATGAGGTTTTAATGTGCTTTTGTGTAATACTGAAGGGAAAATATTTGTCATTCCTTTTTATTTGTATTCTACATTAATTCAGTTTTCCATTTAAATAACATTTTAGTTTCTTCGGATACGGTCGTAATGCGTTAAAAAAAATGCATTGCCCTTTGCGACCGACCCAAACATTTTAAAATCTACGGTCGGCTTTTTAATAGCATATAATTGAAAAAGCCATTAAAAAAAAGCCTTACCCGCTGCAAACCGAAGCGATTCTTCATAGGAATGAGGATGTAGGACGCCAATAAAAAGGAGGCATGACGTCAGTGGAAGGCGTGGTCTGAGTATTAGGATCGGGTAGATAAGTGTCGTCGTCTCAGGTCGTAGTGAATGGCGGATCTGAAAGAGAGCATAAAGATAAAAAGGCAAAGTCATAATGACGATAATAATAATAATGATGATGATAATATTGGGTTCTTGTATGGCGCTCTGTCAGACTTTACACTCTTGTTGCTCTAAAATAATTCCCTCGGTTTTATTGAGAAAAAAAATTAAGAGGGAGGGGGGGGGGGGGGGGGGTGGTGGTTTGAACTCCTATATTTTACGGGCCTGATTGGTACAGAAATTCAAATAGCTTGTTATCCATGGATATTATACCATAATGTCATATACAAGCACTTGATTGACAACGCAAGATTGGAGTAATAATTTTTGTTTAAATTAACTCAAAACCTTGTTTTGACTCGAAACAAAATCCGCAATGTCATATATACAAGCACTAATTTGACATCGCAAGATTGAAAGTAATAATTTTTGTTTAAATTGTTTCAAAACCTTGTTGTAACAGGAAACGAAAAACGCAATGTCATATATAAACACTTTATTTACACGCAAGACAAACCTTGTTTATATTGTATTTACATGACCCTCGGTTGAAAATCTTGTTTTTAGTTTCCATTAATTAAAGATAAAGTTAAGTTCTGGTCATGCGAACAATTCTGGACATTCATTGTTGTTGAGAGGATTGTTATGTAGTACAACCGGTGTCAGGGGTGGCGGAGCGACTTCCAGAGTGGGGGGGGGGGGGCACCAAGAAAAAAGGGGCACCTACGAAGGGAAATCTCAAAGCGAAAATATACACATTTTTAGACATTGGTATATACCCCTATACATTGTGATTACAATTATCAGGGATGATTTCAATATTTGTTTCACGTCACATATGGCTCCGAATAGTCTCATTGGACAACCTATCGTCAGAGTCCAGCAGCCTAATATGTAAGCCTATGGACTTTTACCCCAAAAAATCGTTACACAAATATTCTTTGTTTAAACGAAAAGCACATCCACCCCGACGTACGTGGCACTAGCTCTTTCATTGGAACCCTCATGTCCCATTGACTTTTGAAAGTTCACCCACCGTAATTTGATCAAAATAGGTCGCCAACTCGCCATTGCCTATATAACACATGTGCAACAAGTCGAATTTTGGACGCAATTTGCCACGCGATTGTAAGGTTATAGGTCAAGCACAAGAAGGATAACAAGCATGAATTATCATAGATCAATTCTGATTGGTGCATTATGTCCATTTCAGCCAACCCCCACCGTAATTTTTCTATTTAGTATAGGCAAACATTTTGCCGAGTTAAGCCAAACATGAATATTCATGACACGCCGTGGACTATTCGATTATTTACAGAGGGGTGCAATTGTGCACCACATCAAACTCCCCTACTCTCAGTCAAGTATTTCATTGTATTATGTAGTTTGGTAGGTTTATTTTACTAACTGTTTAATTATCAGTTATCAATGATAGTTTAAAGATATGGAAAAGGTTCTTGTATTTTCTATTTAGCAAAGCAATCTCACTTTCAAAATCACTATCAAGTGTCGTCTGATTCGCCGATTGCCGTCTGCTATATACGTTCAAGGCACAATTATCTGTGGATTGTGATGTAGACAGTTTACTCGTCATTGTAGATTTATGATTAGCCATCTGTCATTTATTAGTCTGTAATTGTTGACACACATACAATCACCACACACAGGAACACTCTCACTTCCCCCTCCCCAACACACCATTTCCACACACTCGGTTCGCACATCATACCCAATGGCCCTGCAACATAATGAAACATTCTAGTTTGGTAGTGACGTCGAACTAGCTACGTTTGTGCTGGCAATGGTCCAGCGAGCAAAAATGATACAACCGGAGCAATATGTACACCATACAAGATATTGCTTAAGCATCATACTTTGCAGTTGGGTTTGATTGTCTAAAAAGTTGTTTGCGAGCGAGAGAAGGGAGCGAGGATTTTTGTTTAGATGTGCGAGGTCGCAGTGCGAAAAATTACATCTTATAAAGAGGAAAAACCCAACCCTAATGGGGTTATAAGCACATTCTCATAACGGAAGACTGAAAAGACCTTTGATAAGTAACATAAGTATATCATCTATAGATGCATGCGAGCGTTGGGGGAAATTGCTCGTAGTCGCTTAAAATTAACTAGGGCGCGTTTAATGATGAGAGGAATAGGGGACACTTATCAGGAAAAAAAAGGAGCATGTGCCAATGAGCAGGTGAAAATGGGGCACTTCTTACACCTTTAAAAAGGGGCACTCACCATGGATAAATAAAGTCAGTCATGAGAATAGGAAATGGGCATTTTTCGACGGAAAATGGGCACCCATCAGCTTTTGATAGGGGCATTTATAAGATAATATTATATATTGTTAAAAGGGAAATTATCAGAGGTAAAAAGAGGCACTTATCGCATCTTAAAAGGGGCAATGACTAGAAATGAAAAGGGGCACTTATGCGAATGAAAAAGGGGCACTTGTAATATAGGATAATGTGCATTAGTTTAACAAAAATGGGCAACGATCAGACTTTAAACGGGCATTTATCGGAGGCACTGATCTGAAGTGGAGAGGAGTAACTTCTCGTACCTGAAATGGGTCATTTATCAGAGAAGGGGAACTTTTGAGAAGGGGAGTGGTCTCTTCTTTAATGGGCACTTATTATTAGGAAAAGTGGCACTTATAAGAAAAGAAAAAGGGCACATGTGAAAATATAAGGTGTGCTTATCCAAGTTAAAATGGGCGCAGTTATTAAAAGGGGAAGGGGCACTTCTTACAAAGGAAAAGGGACACTTGTCAAAGCAAAAGAGGCACCTCTCAGATTTAAATGGGACAATTATCAGAGGTAAAGGGCACTGGTCAAATGTGAAAAGAGGCACTTCTCGTACCTAACTAGGGGCACTTACTAGAGATTAAAAAGGGCAATTATGAGAATGGAAATGGTCACTTATCGCAAAGTAAATTGGGAACTTGTCGAAAGAAAAGGGGCATGTTTCCAAATAAAAGGGGCACTTATCAGAGTTGAAAAGGGGAAGGGGCACCTTTACAAAGTAATAGGGGCACTTGTCAAAGTAAAACGGGCACTATTCCTACACTGTTAGAAAAAAATTAAACAAGTTGTTTAAAATTTTAAACAACCACAAGTTAACCGGTGAATCGCTCAACTGTTGTTTAAAAATTAAACAACTTAAGGTTGTTTACGTTTTGAACACTTAGTTGTTTAAAAATTAGAATTTTTTTTAAACAACAGTTGTTTAGTAATAAAATTGCACAACTCGGTTGTTAAAAGCAAGTTGTGTAAATGTTAAACAATACTGTTTAAATTACTAAGCAACTGTTGTTTATTCAATATTACTGCACAACTGGGTTGTTTAAAAGGAGTTGCTTAAATTTTAAACAGAACTGTTTAATGGTTATTACCTCATTTGTTTAAATTTGTGAAATGACCTACCGGAACCACTCCTGCAATAAGCACAAAGATTACACTGTAACATGTAGAGCTTGTTGCCAATTAACTTCAACATTTGTTCATCATATTCATTTAACAGTGACAGACAATATTATTATTTGTCTCTATAACTTCACCTAAACCCCATCGGCGAAGCCGAAAAGAACCAAGTCGTCGCCTTGCCCTTGTTCCCCCATTTTCATCTGCACTGCACTGCACTAGCACTAGCATTGCATGCTGCATGCGCTATGCATATGTACGTACTTTGTGCATATCGCATGTGTGCGCCCAAATTTCAATCGCGTATCGAGAAAATGTCAGCGCGAGGTCATGATTGGTTAAATCTATCACGTGATTTTTCCCCCGGGACTTTTTAAACAACTCTGTTTAACTAAATCTTTTTGTTTTTCAATACATAGTTGTTTAAGCCAATCGAGCACTGATTTTTCGATTTTGAACAACGTTGTTTACGTTTTTAAACAACATTATTTTAAACAGTGATATTTTAAACACCGTTCTAACTATATGTATGTTAAAAAGGGGCACTTTTCGGGTGGCTGAAAAGTGTGGGGGGGGGGGGGCCGCCTCTGACCGGTGTAAATTGCGAGCTTTTTAAATCCTAAAAATGATAAGAAATCGAATAATCTTGATAGAAGCCACGAGCACTGCACACGAAATTGGGTATATTGTTCATGATACCATGCATAATGTTATGAAAAAGCACTTGTTTGACAACGCAAGATTGAAGTAAAAACTTTTGTTTAAATTATTTCGAAACCTTGTTTTTTATTCAATCATTGTATTCAATCTCAAATTAAATGACGTTGCGCTTCATTAAATGCACTTGGAAAGTATTCCCCCTCCCCTTTGATTCTCCTTCACCTTTTTTCCTTTTGTATTGGTGTTCAGGTTTTTCTCTGCTTATCTTTTCCTTTTTTTCTTTTCTCAACAACACAGTGTATACTTTTCAGGGGTTGACGTTCATAAAGCTGATTGCCCTTTTTGTAAATCCCTCATTCCCATACAATTTTGTTTGCTCCTTCCCTGTGTAATTTTCTTGTAATCGTTTTTTTTTAATTTGTATAACATGTTTGTATGTTAATTCGTTTTCATGGAGAATGAAATAAATGAAATGAAATGAAATATATGGGACTACACCTACATGTGGCATTAATTTTTGGTTAAAGTGTTTGAGCTATTTATTGTCGTATTTCGAATATGGCTTTTTAGCCATAAATATACCAATACATTGCACCACTTAACCAGGAAAAAAAATCATTCAATTGATAGCACTAGTTTTCAGTTTCGATTTCTTAAAAAAGAAACAATCATAACATTATTGTCATATGACAGCACTCGATAATTATTTACAAATGCTTAATCATGTTCTGCTTCAATGATTAAAAATCTGATGTCAAAAGAACTAATGGAAAAAATGCACGCATGTCATACATGCTGCCGGTCAACCAATCAGATATCGCGAATAAATGGGTTAATGTTTCATATATTGCTATGTAGTACCACCGTTTATCAATTTACGAAAAACTGCAATCGGATGAATAACAAAACGACTCATCAGAAAGCTTCTGATTAAATCACGCTTTATATAAATTCACTTGTCCGGCTTCTTTGCCCAGTGATTGTTCGTTCGGTGGATCATTTTCGTCCCAAGGATTATTACCAAATCTAGGCTTCTCCTTCACGATCGACTTTCTCGGATTACGGGACTCCTTTAGTCAATGGTGAGCTTCATTTTGACATTAAGACCATCAATGTATTTGCTTGTACTCCAATGTATGGTTGTAATAACTTATTCCACTATTTGCTAAATCGTGATGTAATACAGCACAAATATTAAACGGCCAACATCTGCGAACATCTTATTATAAATGTATCGATAAAGAGTTAAAATCAAAATGTACGTATAAGTCAATAAATACATGTACACTGTTGTTAGGTGTACAACGTACAGCAAAATATAATTAAAATCATACTTTTCTTCCACAGGGTTCCTTTATTCATTATCAACGAAAAATCAATTCAAATGCACTATTCAATGACTTGTCATATAGGTCCTGCAGTCTCCATCACTTATTACCTTCAGAAAGGCCTAAAAACACTTCTTTTTTTGCAGTTTGTAGTTGCAGTTGTTATTATATGTATTTAAGTAATTTTAATTTTCATTCACTGTTAGCGCTTTGGGCCTTTTTGGAAAAGCACGGTATAAGTATCAATAATAATGACAATAAAATATTACAGGCCGCACAGCGACATATAAGATATTAAACTCGACAAAATGTAATGTGTACACAAATTCTATAGTAGTAGCTGTCTGTCGCGAAGCCTTCATTTTCACTTTACAGCTGTTCTCCATACAGCTCGTTGGCCTGCAGCAGTTGTCCAAGTCTTGATTTCAATTTGCCTCCGCTTAAGGTTCCTCTTGATCGTGTCCTTGTAGCGAAGCCGTGGACGACCAATCCCTCTTTCGCCAGCGGGTAGTTGCGAGAATAGTACTTGCTTTGGTAACCTCTCAGAGGGCATCCTGATGATATGGCCTGTCCATCGTAGGTTCTTCCTGATGAGCAGGTCCTCCATAGAAGGAAGGTTTGCTCGCTCTAGTACCTCTTTGTTGGTCACCTTGTCCTTCCAACTGATTCTTATAATTGCTCGGAGGTGTCTCATCATGAACGCGTGAAATTTCTTTACTTGACTTTTGTAGAGAGTCCAGCTTTCCGCACCGTATAAGAGAGTGGATAGGACGATAGCCCTGTAGATTTTGCACTTCACTCTTGTTGAGACATGATGGTTGTTCCATAGCCTGGTTCGCAGTCTTCCAAAGGCACTGCTGGCCTTTGACATTCTTTTCACCAGCTCAGAGTCGATGCGTCCGTCTTTGGATATAGTGCTGCCGAGGTAAGTGAAGTCATCTACCTGGTTTAGGGCTGTCCCATCCACTAGGATCTCCTCCTCCTCTCGGTGGTCTGTACCTGGTTGGAATAGTACTTCAGTCTTTTTGATGTTTATTTGTAGACCGAACTTCTTTGATGCTGATGAAAATACATCTATAACATGTTGCATCTGCTCTGGTGTATGAGCAACAAGAGCACTGTCATCTGCAAAGAGGAGTTCCCTCACGAGAATCTGTGTAGACTTCGTCTTAGCTTTGAAGTGTGCGACATTGAATAGGTCGGCGTCTTGACGTGATTGTATGTAAACGCTCTCCTCAAAGTCCGCAAAGGCCTCCTCCAGCATCGCCGAGAGAAAGATGGAGAACAGCGTAGGGGCCAACACACATCCTTGTTTTACACCGTTACTTACAGGGAAGCTATGGAATGTTTCGCCTGCTTCCTTGACTTTAGCCACCATACCCGTATGTAAGGACTCTACCATTCCGGTGAACTTCTCGGGACATCCATACTTTCGTAGTAGTTGCCAAAGACCTGTCCTACCAACAGTGTCAAAGGCTTTCGTGAAATCGACAAAAACCACATAGAGCGATCGGTTGTGCTCAATGCACTTCTCCTGTAGTTGTCTGAGGCAGAAGATCATATCTACTGTGCTCCGGTTGTTACTAAATCCGCATTGCGTTTCCGGCAATATATCTGGTGCTATGTGGGCATTCAATCTGTTCAGAAGGATCCTGGCAAAAACTTTCCCTGCTATTGACAATAGCGATATTCCTTTGTAGTTTCCACAATGAGTTCTATCTCCTTTTTTGAAGATGGCGACAATATTAGCATCATTCCATTCCTGAGGTACGGAGCCTTCTGCCCATGCTTGTTGTATCTGCATTAGTAAACTGTTGGTTAGTGTGGCTCCTCCGTGCTTCCATATCTCGCTTGGTATCCCATCCACTTCGGGAGCCTTGCCATCACCCAAGGAGGCAATTGCCAGGTTTAGCTCTTTTCGTGTTGGAATATCATCGAGTGCAGTAACTACAGGTCGCTGGTTGATCCTATCACGCGCTGCAGGCTCGATATCTCCTGGCTGGTTGAGTAGTGTCTCAAAATGCTGCGACCATCATTCAAGCACCCTTTTGTCGTCTGAAAAGGTTGTGTTACCGTCCAGGGACTTGAGATGAACTGTACTCCTAGTCTGGGGGCCCCAGACTTCTTCCAGTCCAGTGTAGAAGGACTTCATGTCATTATTGTCTGCGGAGCGCTGCAGATCCTCTGCCTTTTTCTCCCACCAGGTGGTTTTAATTTTCCGTGTGTACCTCTGCAAGTGTCTGCAGGCTTCCTTGTACGCGGTGGTGGTGGACCTGGTGCTTCAAGTCTGTAATACACGTTGGTGTGTTTCAAATTCACACAAATTCATAAATTCACAAATTTCACACACATTCTATAACATAAACAGAAACAGACAAACTGAGCAAAGACACTCAGAAACATTGGTTAAAATGAAACCATTTTACACGTAATTATTATCTTGAATATTTATTTCTGTCATATATCTTTCCATATCATAATAAGTTTCAACAGCTGACATAACTTGTCAAATAGTGGTATCTGATTTTCGCAGTGGCTGAATAGATGTATTTCTTACAATAACGAAAGTTACGATTAAAAGCGTTGTTATGACTTCCTTTCAAGCCAAACGATTCATTTTGGTTTGTGAGTTTGGCCTTTATATTAGTCTAGTTTTGACTATATCCCATCATACCAGCATATCTTTAATCATGTAGTTCAGGATTTCCTTTCCTTTTTATTCATGCTGCAGTATTTCCGTAAATGGTCCACATTATTTGTTGGTCTGTTTGCAGCCAGAAGGATTCATAACTAATAATAACTCATACTAACATATACATTTCAATACATAATTTGATAACACTCTTCTGACTACAAACAGGGCTGTCAAATTGGCCTATTGCATGTCTGCTTTATTCATGTTCATTTTCTAGGTAGAACTAACTGATAGTATTCTTCTTTTACAATCTTTGCGGATTCATCCAAAGGATAGCCATGACAAGTCAAACTTTCCTGCCATTTGCTTATTTTAAATTTTAAATCTTTGGGCTTGGACGGCGGTCATAAATAGTCCATGATTCGTATTACAAAGAGCAATGGCTTAGATCGTTTCCAACTTTATATACTATGATTAATCGAACCACGAAGGAACAAAACTCTAAATTGTTGTTTAAGTTAGGTGAGAAGATATGATACATTTAAATACTTTCTTTAACAATTACTTGGTTTTTTCCTACCTTAAATATATACGTCAACCCAGTGCATACATTTATAATGAACGATTCAGAAGTGAAATATTTTTTCAGTCAAATGCAACTGTAGTTTTCAAACATTGCATGGAAACATTTGGTTCACCCAAATTACCTTTACAATTTGTCAGAAAATAAATTGATATAATTTGAAGCTCTGTCTATTAAATGGTATTTGTTCTTTTCTTTGTAAATTATTTTCAGAAAAGCTTTTAGTTGATCACAGGCTAAAGATGGCAGATGAAAGCACTCCTCCTACGTCGGCCATTGATCTATCAAATGGTAGTCTTCCAGGCGGTACTTTTAACGATCAGCCTTTAGCCGTCGCCCAACATGTTGTTCTCTGTATCATCTTTCTTATAATCAGCATCACAGGAATCATCGGAAACTCCATCGTGATCCTCGCCATTGTTCTCTCTCGCAAGCTCAGGTCGACTTTCAACTGGTTTATCCTAAACCTTGCATGTGCCGATCTGTTGACGTCGATCTGCCTTCCCTTTTATGTTGCAATTTTGCTGATCAGTGAGTTTGAATGGACCTTTAAATTTTGGCTTTTTGTCATATCGGTCTGTAAGCCTTACGACCCATGCTTTCATTGGCTTCACCAGTTGGTATTTCATCACGAGAAACCAAGAAAAATCCAAGAAAATTTACACAGCTCGAAATTTATGCCTCATGATTGCATTCATGTGGGTGTTTAACTTCTCCTTTTCCTTCGTAATTGGCGTAATAGACGAAGAAAAACGTGTCTTTCCCGTAGCCGTTTCTATTTTCGGGCATTTTGCAATTGTTGTCACAATGTACCTAAAGCTATGGAGATTCATTGCACACCGAGCGAAGAAGTTGAGGCTAACGAAAAAAGTCGACGAAAAGATACAGAATGAAGTATGCAAGTACACCTTATGCCCCGATGAAAACAAAGTTACACAACAAGGTGGTTTGGTTAATGAGAATACTGTTTTGAGGGTATCTCATTCGTCCGAGAATTTAGGAAGCCAAAACTGCGACCTATCAAAATGTGAAAAATCTGGTCAGCTGGAGAACCCTATGCAGGATGCGAAGACTTTGACGGTATCCCCATCTCTAGAAGAGATAGAAAGCACAGGTGGCGAATCTGACAGAGGAGCGAAAGAAGTATCAGTACGTGTCGAGGGATCAGAAACCAAATTACCTGTCAAGAAACAGACAGAACCTAAAATTGACAAGAAGCTTCTTGCTCTTAACCAAGAATCTGTTGGTAATTGTTGTTGCTTTTGTGATCTGCTTTATGCCTTACGCTGTAAACCTATTTTTACCGGGGGCATCTAACAGCGCAAATCCCTGGCTTTCGACCCTAGTATACCTTAATAGCTGTATTAATCCCATCATCTACGCCAGAAGGATTCGTGCTTTTAGGGAGGTGATGGTATGCATCATAAGATGTAGGCTTGGGAGCATTCCCATGCCCATCGACTTGGTAAGGAAAATGAGAACCATTCGCTGAAAAAAAATAACTTGCAATCGATCGGTGAAACTTAAAACAAGGACAAAACCCTGCTGGAGACAAGTTCCACATTAATTATCGGCAGCCAATTTATTCTGAAAAAAAAGGAACAATGTTTGTTCTAGTTTTTTTGGATGACTAATAATAATATATTATAATAGTACAGTAATATTTTCCTAATATGTAATTATGATATATTTTAGTCTTATACATTGTGAAATTATGAACAATGAATTATGTTGTATTTATGTTGGTTTATCAAATGATAATAGTCTCTCTTATGATTATGTTGCAGTTTCTATAAACTAGGAGTATTGAAAATGCTTTGATTCTATGTTATGTATACGAAAAGGAATTGGAGTTATTAGAAATAAATTCAATGAATACCCCCCAAGAAACCTTCCTTCAGTGTGTACCAAAGCATGTAAATTGGAGGTGCCGTGGTATGGTGATTCATTCACTAGACTCTCAGTCCCAAGGCTCGGGGTTCGAATCTCAGCGCTACATATGACACTCTCCATCCACGATTAATACTGTATTACTATACATCAATATTCATCATTTCCTTTTATTATATCCAGTGGAATATCTAGCATTATGCATGCAAGATGGAGCCAGTGTTTACCCTCTAAAAGATAAAATAAATTGTAAAATAACTTTTTATAACACGGGGTGTCGGTTAGATTTCAGAAAGAAAACAAAAAGAAGTTTCAATATGGGCGATCACACTTCCTATAAGTATCAACCAAAGTTCTGAATATACCAATAATTCATGTGTGTATTTACAATTTGTATTTGTATGATATCTTAATCTTAGAATTAGATATTAGTGTTTTTGTATAGATATAAGTAAATATGTACACGTCAATAATGTCAATGAACACAAATGATTGCATGTATGAATGTATATGTTATATATTCACGGTTAAAAAAAAAAAACAATATTGTGCCCGCATTTAGCAAATACTGTTTTTCAGCTAGGCCGCGATTACATAAAATTCGAACAATAGAATATAAGACAATGAAAATACAATTTACAAACAAATGTTATTAATTACCAATGATTTATGTGTGTATTTAAAATTTGAATTTGTATGTTATCTTAAATGTATTAGGTATCTTAGAGTTAGACATAATTGTTTTTGTATAGATATAAGTAAATATTTCATTTCATTTATTTCATTTCATTTCATTTATTTTCCACATTAAAAACCAATAAAATATATACAAGGTAACATATTACATTGTACACATTTGACATATAGAGCAAGTGAAAACAGATACATAAGCATAAAAGAACAATGAAAAACTACATCAGTTAAACAAAATATAAACATTAAAACATAAAAAGGTAAGTAATGTAGATGGGGCTAGAAAAAGCGAAGCTTATCGAGTCTAGCCCCGGTAGCAATGAAGGGGAAGTCCACCCTGAGAATGTGTGTGGCCAAGTAAAGGCGGAGTAAACCCATCCTCAGGGTGGACTCTCCCTTCAAATGTCTGGTTTTATAATTAGATTAAATTGACCCGATGATAACATAATTGCGATTTGAAACATAATAATAATTGTTTTTAAATTGATATGACTATTTAGAATTTGCAGAGATATTGTTTATATTTATACTTAAATTGTCGTAATGATGCAGATTGTTTGAGACTGTTATCTAAAGTAGACCATGTAAGGTAACCCTGATACTTAACACTTTTTTGGCCAGTAGCAGTTCTGTAATAAATGCTATGCAAATTCTTGGAGTTTTGAGTGTTATAACAATGTACATCACTGTTGCATCTAAACCAGTTTTGAAGTGAGTTTGGTAATAGTCCCTTTTCAGACCTGTACATAAATTCTCCCAGTTGTAACCTACCTAATTCATATACAGTCAAAACCCTTAATTGTTTAAAGATATTGTTGGTATGGGCCAAATAATGAGACTTGGCAACTATGCGTATTACACGTTTTTGCAACAAATGTAAACGATTTAACAATGTATTTGATGCATTTATCCATAGCATATTACCATATTGTAAATGAGGAAGAATTAATGAATTGTATAGCAAAAGCAGTACCTTTGACGGTAATACAAATTTCAGTTTTGACATAACTCCAGTAATTCTCGAGATCTTCAATGCAATATCATTAATATGTAAAGACCATGATAACTTGTCATCAATATTAACTCCCAAGAAGCGGGCACTATGTACTTGCTTTAAGGGCTCTAGTGAATCAGCAAACTTAAGAGTAAGTAAGTTCTTATCATATTGTTTATTCAATGGTGCAAAATGCATACAATTAGTTTTCTCAATGTTTATCCTTAACCCATTCACTTTGTACCAAATATTAACCTTTTGTATTTCTTTATTCATATTATGGACAAGAGTATCTAGTTTCTTCTCGCTTAAAGAGACATTGGTGTCGTCTGCAAAAATAATGTATGACAAAGTTGAGGAAACATTCGGCAAATCATTTATATATAGAATAAACAACAGTGGCCCAATTATTGACCCTTGGGGCACTCCGCATATAACTTCTTTTTCAAATGAAGTTGCATTATCATAAACAACATATTGTTTTCTTTCCTTCAAATAATCCTTTATCCACTGTAATGGCAAACCTCTCACACCATAGTACTCCAATTTGGATAATAAGGCTTGATGATTAATGGAATCAAAAGCTTTTGAGATATCCAATGACAAACAGAGTGAATGTTTGCTATCATCAAGGGAAGTAAGTATTTGGTCCAAAAAATATGTCAAGGCCAATATAGTTGAATGACCAGATCTGAAGCCATATTGAAAATTCGATAAAATCTCTCGTTTCTCAATGTAAGACAATAATCGAGAGTAAAATAATTTTTCCAAGATTTTGGAGAAAACGGGCAAGAGTGACACCGGTCTATAATTACAAAACTGCTCGAGGGAGCCTTTCTTATAGATCGGAGTGACCCTCGCCAGCTTCATACTGTGAGGGAATTTACCAGTGGAGAGGGAAAGGTTAAAAATATGTACCAATGGAGCAAGAATGAAATAGATTGATTCTTTAATGACAGAAACAGTTATATTATCATGACCAGGACTTTTACCTATTTTCAATGCCTTCAATATATCTATAATTTCATGACCTTCTATTGGTTTCAGAAACATTGACTGATGATATTGACCATTCATATAAGATCTACACTTCAGCATGTCAATATTACTTGTGTCTGTGAACATTGTCCCAATGCCTATGAAATATTCATTGAATTTGTTTGCAATATCAACAGGATCTGTAAGTTTCTCATTATTTTCATCACGAAAACAGTCTTGGTTCTTTCTTTTGGTTCCCCTATTCAACATATTGTTAATATTTACACGTCAATAATGTCAATGGACACAAATGATTGTAATCGTGTACTGTATAACAATGTATTTTGCACAACTTTCATCTCATATTATCGAATACAAAAAAAAAATGATAAAACACATCAAACTACCTTATAGTTGGTTGTCAGTTTGTTTGTATTACTTGACTGTTATTAAAGAAAGCATGGGCATGATTGTAAATAAGCTCCACATGACCGATGTTGCGGCTGTATGTCCTTTTAGAGGGTCTTGGTAATGATTGCTGCCCTACCAAAGGGCACTTGGACATCGACTTGGTATCGAACCCGGGACCTTCCGGTTTCGACACCTCTGCTCAACCCTTAATACTCTTACCAAGTCCCTCATAGATGACTTAAAGGCCATCTGTACTAGTGAACTGGAGGGATTAGGCCACCTTGCAAGGTCACTGGACAGGTGATTATCTCAAAAAATCAGCTCTCAATAATTGACATAAGAAAAAGAGGATCATGGGGGACCAATGGTCACCGATTAGGCATTGTTTTTTTTATACAGAGGGCAAAAGTAGCTGTAAGTAGTGAAGTGTGCCTTTGAAGCCATCGGTCCCCTATTTGCTTACTTAGAAGCCTACAATGCTTTCTTAGCAGTCAGGTAAGACAAACAAACAAAATATTTGGAAGGGTGGAAGGGGAAAAACTTGCATACTATCACGTAAGACTTAGTGTGGAAACTTTAGGGAATCAAATTATTTAAAGAGTAATAGCCTGGTGATTATTACATATGTTCTAAGTATGAAATTACAAATGTAAGCAATTCATACTTGAAGCAGACATCTTAGGAAAACAAATGAAGTGAATGAAATATTTAGAATTTGTATTCGAGCTTAAATGTAAGATTATACTTATCAAATTCTTAAATTTTAGTAGTTTCTTGGTAGTATCTTTGTAATGTCTGTAGTAGTCTCCTTTAGTTCATTCTTTTTTCACCCCGCGTTAAAAAAATATTCATGGGTATGAATAGACCTGTACACTAATTTTGTGAATACTTTTTGTACTAAAGTTTCTCTTGACGACTTAAAAACCTTGTCAGGTTTTTCCGACAAAGCAACGTTTAGTGCATGCAGATGGGAGTTGTTGCTACCTTGTTTGGCGTTCAACAATTAGGGATAGAGCAACGTCGATCTGGCGCTGCTCAGTGGCTGCCGGGCTCACGATTAATTGGGCCAAAAGAATTTCCGTTTCGGTTTAATAAAATTTGGAGTGGACTATTAGGCTATTATTATTATTATTATTATGCAAAGTGAATACCATCCATAGAGATGCCATTATGCATAGCTGGTTAATCAAATAGTTGGTAACAAAGGATTCGGAGGGGGGGGGGGGAGGGGGGAGAAGAAACATGCATTCATTGAAATACATTATAAAAGATCTAAAGATTAAAGTACAGGAAGGAAAGACCTCGCAAATTAAGTTTGTGTTGGGGATACTTGAACAATAAGCATAATACATGGGAGTGATAACGAATTGTTGGAATAGAGAAGAGAAATGAGGGATAATGAAGAGCAAGAAAGAGAATAAGAGAGTGGTAGAGAGAGAGAGAGATAAAGGGAGATGTGGTAAGGGAGGGAGAGGAAGCGAGAGAGGAAGAGAGAAAGAGAGAAAGTGATAGAGAGAAAGAGTGAGAGGGGTGATGGTATTGGTAGTGGAGAAATAGACCAATTTACTACCATATTCAAATTACATGCATACTGTTTAAAGATAGGTTGTTCGTGACCCCAGATTTCCATCAAATTAAAGATGACGGTCCCCTATTTGCTTACTATTTGCTTACTTAGAAGCCTACAATGCGAGGTGACTACCCCGCCCCACACGCCGGGGCCCCGACCCTAATATCTTTTATTAGGTCCTAAGGAAGCCCTGTGCCAAAAATGTTGCTTTTATCCGGCAAGTAACGACAATTGATAAATTTGACGCTTAAAGCCACCTGACTATGAGCGGTCTCTTTCTGTTTCTCATCCCCTCCCGTGGTCGCACGTTAACCAACCTTCACTCCATGATGTTTCTGCTTTACTTTGTTGCAGCGCCACCTCGTGTTTCCATTCAATTAAGGGTTTTGTTGCAAGTTGCAGTTTCTTTTCTCACTCTCTCCCTCCTCCCCGCCTTTCGTTCTCGAGGGTATTTAGTTAATTCGTTAGAACAAGGCTTGACTAGCATTTGTGCTAACTTCTAGTTTTCATTAAAAACCTCACCTAATACTATACAAATAATACACAGCAGTAAGGGCATTAGTAAGAATTACCCACACAAGGTATCTTTGGAAAAGTCTAACCTGCCCGAGGCGATAGCCGAGGGCGGGTTAGACTTTTTCAAAGGTACCGAGTGTGGGTATTGTTACTAATGCCCGAACAAAATGATGTGTATTATTTGTTTTATAAAATTATGGCGTGGATCCTTGTTATTTGATAAATCAACCTCATCTCAAGAATGAGATCTAGACTAGGTCTACATCTAAGAGTACGATCTAGACTAGACCACTACATTTCTAGATCTAAGTAGGGCCTAAGTTTTAACCTAGACTCTACACTAGATTCTAGATCTAGAACTCATTGTTTTTTATCTTACTTTTTTAGTCTTACCTTTTATATCATCAGGATCATCCATCATAAACTTGTAAATCAATGCAACAGGTCATAGAAAAACTTGAAATTGAAACTCCAACTGGAACAATGAACGTCTAGACTCGAGTCTACGTAGAACTTGAAGTAACTTAGAACCCGAACCAGCAAGGTAAAAATGTCTTTCCAAAGTGCAACTTCCAAACAGCGATAATGTACATGTAGAATTTTTTAAAAAGCTGAAATAGTCAAAGTCAAACTCAAGTCAAAGCCAAACATATGTACATGTAGATTTAGGCCTAGCCTACACAAAGTCTTGTCTTGAAGTTGAACATTTAATTTTTATAAATGTTCACCACACAATCGTGGATTTGAAAAGTTTTTGAAGTCGTTGAAAGGTCCTGGTGTACCTTCTCCTGCGAAAGCGAAAAAGATAGTTGTTGATGGGAATTCACATGAACATCTACATTATCTGAGTCACGATCCGGAACTACTATTTCAAGCGGCTGTCTGGTCGTGTGCATGGAATAGGCGCGATTAGGCCTGCTTGTACCTGGTTCAGGACCAGGATCTGGAACCGATTGAGTTGCACTAGGCAAAGTGATGTTTCTTTTCTCGTAGAGATGACCCCCAAGATGTGAGGACATTTGTTTCTTCCGCTCGTGGCTAGTGTTACAGTAATTCCTGAGTGACTGCTCACTGTGGTGACCACTCACTGATTGAATGTCTCGAGACTCGAAACCGGCTCTATCCAGGGTCGTGATGCATGTTGCTCTTAAGCAGTGGTTTGTGTACAACTTTGAGCATCCAGCTTTCTGGGAAATTTGTTTCATCTTATTTCCCATTGTGTTTTTGCCAACTGGAGCATTGCAGTACCAGTTGTCACCATCTTCTGGCTTCTTTGCTTTTGGTTTCTGCCATAGAAAAGGGCAGTCTTTGTTCAGCTTCGATACAAACTGCATGAAACTCTCAACTGGACACTTTGAACTTCCAGGTATTTCGTACATCACTCCGTTGTTCGACACCTCATCATCATCCTCACGATTGTTCTTTGTCAATTGATCTCTTTTAGTGATGTATCGAAGTCCGTCTTCCTCTGTCTCAAGTCGAAAATCGTCTGGCTTAAGTTCTCGAAGATTTTCTCGACCACGATTACAGAAATATGTCATAAAATCGACGAAGACTTTGTTCTGTAATCCGGCTTGCGTGTCACAATCGAGCACCGACGAGTATTGTATGATTTCCATGTCACTAGATGAGATCGCGGGTTTGTGCTTGGTGGAGCCTTTGCCTTCCTTCTTGAGCTTCACTAAGACGGCTTTAAACATTCTCACACTTTGTGAGAATGTTGCCTTGTCACGAATATCAAAGTTATGCAAGTCCAAAAAGTGTCTCTGTACACCATACCTGATCACTTGCATCGTTTTCTTGCTGTACCACGATCCATCTTCGCGACGGAGACTTGAATAGAAAGTGCACAAAACGTCATCCAGTCGAAGCCTGTCGGTTGTGATTTCACCCATTTCAATTTGTTTCAGGCCCAAAAAAGCTTCAAATTTCGCAAAGCCAAACTTTATGCTCTTCTTGGTACTAGCAGAATCAGTCCCATTCAATAACTCTTGCATTTGTGCAGTTGAAAGAATTTCAAAAGTAGATCTAGGCACTTTAAATGCCGCGTCAGCCATTCTCGCGAGTAAAAGTAAAACGATGAAATCTCAATGGTTACGATAGCAACAACAAGATGTGGTAATGACCGGTCATTACCACTGGGTAATGACCGGTCGTTACCCTAATTACGCGTTAGGCAAAATAAATGCCTGGTCACGTGTATGCTTTCAACCAATCATTTGATTAGGATCTACGTCATCATTTTATAAACATATTTATGTGTATAGCTTGTACATCAAATAGTATGCAGATCTGTGTCTAAATATTGTTTTAAAACTATTACTGTTCACCGGAATACGAGACCACTGCTCTACCGACTAAGCTATCGCGTCGTGTCATGAAATGATCTCTTTTCATCTCTATAATAGTGTATGATTTCTGTTTATCCAAACTATGTAATCGCAGATCATTCCATGATATGTTAAGAACGGGACAAATGGCCGCAAGGGGGACCCTTGCAATCTGTGTCGTCCTTAACATGTCATGAAATGATCTCTTTTCATCTCTTTAATAGTGTATGATCTCTGTCTATCCAAACTATGTAATCGCAGATCATTCCATGATATGTTAAGAACGGGACAAATGGCAAGGGGGGACCCTTGCAATCTGTTTCGTCCTTAACATGTCAGGAAATGATCTCTTTTCATCTCTATGATAGTGTATGATCTCTGTCTATCCAAACTATGTAAACGAAGATCATTCCATGAGATGTTAAGAACGGGACAAATGTCAAGGGGGGACCCTTGCAATCAGTGTCGTCCTTATCATGTCATGAAATGATCTCTTTTCATCTCTATAATAGTGTATGATCTCTGTCTATCCAAACTATGTAATCGCAGATCATTCCATGAAATGTTAAGAACGGGACAAATTGCAAGGGGGACCCTTGCAATATGTGTCGTCCTTAACATGTCATGGAATGATTTCTTTTCATCTCTTTAATAGTGTATGATCTCTGTCTATCCAAACTATGTAATCGCAGGTCATTCGATGAGATGTTAAGCACGGGACAAATGGCAAGGGGGGACCCTTGCAATCTGTGTCGTCCTTAACATGTCATGAAATGATCTCTTTTCATCTTTTTAATAGTGTATGATCTCTGTCTATCTAAACTATGTAATCACAGATCATTCCATGAGATGTTAAGAACGGGACAAATTGCAAGGGGGACCCTTGCAATATGTGTCGTCCTTAACATGTCATGAAATGATCTCTTTTCATCTCTATAATAGTGTATGATCTCTGTCTATCTAAACTATGTAACCGCAGATCATTCCATGAGATGTTAAGAACGGGACAAATGGCAAGGGGGACCCTTGCAATCTGTGTCGTCCTTAACATGTCATGAAATGATCTCTTTTCATCTCTATAATAGTGTATGATCTCTGTCTCTCCGAACTATGTAATCGCAGATCATTCCATGAGATGTTAAGAACGGGACAAATGGCAAGGGGGACCCTTGCAATCGGTGTCGTCCTTAGTTAGTTAGTTCATTGGAACATGTTAAATATTGTTTTAAAACCATTACTGTTCAATCAAAATTACTCATCTGTTATGTACAGTGCGTATCAAAAAAAGTTTACCAAACTTTTGTAGCTTGTAATTGAAGAGTTATAATCCGTGTAACCTTTAATCATATGTTATTGTAAAGGAGAACATATGCCCAGACTAATGATACCATTTCCATAATTTGCTGCTAAGGATGACTGAACAGCAGGATTTTCAAAAAGTATTGTCAAAATCCTCTTGTACCAAGTTTGGGCTGAAGCGATGAATGATGGTCAAAAGCCATTATGTATGTGTTATCTCATTCCAAAAATATTGCTGTTTTATTTACATTTACTATTAGGCAGTTGAAAAAAACATCGACTCAAACTCAAAGAAGTTTTTATTACAAGCAAAATTTATGATATTCTTTTTGTTATGATGATTACAATCTCGACTTCATTCGCACCCCTTGTTTATTTTAACCTTGTCATTGAGTAATGCAAATTGGATGAAGTTTATCTAGGGCGTTATCTTTTTTTAATGAGAATCTGCTGTTAATATATTGATATTTATCATCATAAATGTTCTTTCTTGCATTTGGGTTTAGTAGCCTTTGAGTTTTCGATCGGTATACGAGATAAACACCATATATGCTCCTTACGCGTGTGAAATGGTGCAGTGGACAAGTGAGTAGAGAAAACTTAGATATGATGAAACAAGAAGTTAGTAGGCTGTTCATAATAATTAAAAGTTTGCATAGGGATTAAAATCAATGAAAGCCTACTTACATTATATCATTTGAAACAAACACTGAAGCACGAGGCACAATTTAAACTTTTAAAAGGATCTAAAAACAAAAAATCTCATGCATATGGCCTGACACAAATCGGTTCATTAAGCCCAAACTTGGAACAAGGCGATTTTGACAACACTTTTTAAAGACCCTGGTGTTCAGTCACCCGTGGCATAAATATTATGAATAGGGTACCATTTGACAGAAAATAAGAAACTGTTTATCATGAAAGCAATTCCAAAGTCATATCGTTAGGACTTTATAATTAGAGCTACCAAAGTTGGGTCAATTTTGTTTTGATACGCCCTGTATACATGTATCAGTATCATTCTTTGTAGTGTATGATTATTCATGTACTGTTGGTTGCTAATAAATTTAATGAAATATCCAATTCAAATCAAAATTCAATTCAGTTATTTATACATTCATCGATTTGAAAGTTTACCTAGAGTAGCTTGTTCAGTAACATAATATAAAATTATTAAATGCATATACAATTGAATAAAACAGAGCATAGGCCCGCAATTGAATAATTCAAATGGTACTGGTCAGTTGGAGGTAATTGCTTTAATTACCCAACCGGTAAAGTTTCCCATACGATAATTATAGACTACACGTATTGCGATCGATGACTTGCTCAGTTTAATGGTTAAAGACCTTGTAGGAAGTGAACGATTGAATACGGTAGATTAATTATATATCAACGGAAAGCTTGTAAGCAACACATTACAATAATATCAATTATATGCTGTTTAAGTGTGTTTCAGGGAGTAACATTAATCTGAAAACTCGAAATCTAAAGCTATGACCATCGGAAGTTGTCGGCCTGAAAACGAGCTATCGACTTGATTACATAATCGTTTGTGGAGTACCCTACGCATATTCACAATGACTTTGCAACAATTAAGCTCATCGCCTCAGCTAGACAGTGCGATCCAGATAATATGATACCGAGAACTATCGATTTTATATCATGTCAACCAGGTTTCATTTCCCGAACACTCGACATACCTAAGGTATATCGGGCCAGATCCTTGTCCGTATGCAGCACCCATCCAGGCTACACCAACAATGCCTGAGTATCCAAGCTGTCGACAAACTACCCCCGCATCAGAGTCATCCGAACCGTCATCACAGACTGTCCCCCATTGACCTTCATGGAAGATCTCAACCCTGCCTTTGGATGAACTGTACCAGGGAACCAGCCGGATTTCTCCTTCAGTTGCATCTTTCGAAATAAATAGAACGAAGGAATAAGACCTCTATACAGTGCGTCCCAGAAAAAACGAAACCGAGAATTATCGATGTTTTATTATAACTTAATCACAATTATAATTAATAAATGACACATATTTTTAAAGCTTAGATCCTTCTCTTTCATTTGATGCAACTCAGAACGTTACAGGCAGTCTCTCATTCCCCACTTCACACGAATCCTGAATTCAAATCTATAGATATTTTCACTCAATATTATGACCATATGTGACCAAGATGTAATTAATTAATTTCTTGTCATGCCAATTAATCAGATTTAATCAGATTTAATCATATTTCATACTAACTGTAAAATGATAGGACTATACTCTGTAGGTAAACATAAATTGTATATTTTGAATTATCATATCTCTCGGATAATCATCTATATATAAATATATTTTTAAAGAAATGTTAACTAGGTTTAAAAAAGACTACTTATTAATTTGAAAGTGTATTACAAAATTGCATATGACATTTAGAAAATGGTAACAACTTATTTTACTATTTAAACGTTTTAATTGCACAATTAGAACATGTATTATTTCAAGATTGTTTGAAATTAGTTGTTTAGTTCATTAGAATCAGTAATTATTATATATAAAAAGATTGCCAAAAGTATTGATTTCTTTATTCTTGTATGTATTTATAATTTGTAAACTGAATTGTATGAGTCTCCGGACTTTTTATTCAGTATGTTTTTATTTACAATAAAACCAGAATTTAATTGAATTGAATATGATGCATATTTCACGCATGAGTGATTACAAGCAATTTGAAGGAAGGAAACCAAAAATTCATTTGGCGGACGGTATCTGAATTTTCGAAGAATCAACCGGAGACGAAATACTTCATGCATAGCTGATTGTCAACGAAACATATTTAAAATTCTCCCTCATCTTCTGCCCTAGTTTCGAAATCCTGCTATCAGATAATTCATTGTCTCAATTATCTCCATCGAGGCATTACTATGCCAGAGCACTTCTCATGTTGATTACAGTGTCCGTGTGTGTACGGGTGTACGGTTATATTGTGCGTGTGTGTAAGAGGGGTGTGTCACGCGCGTGTATGCGTGTGTGCGTACATGTGTGTGTGTTTGCGCGCGCGCGTGTGTGTGTGTGCGCGCGTGTGTGTTAATGCGTGAAGTAGTCATAGCTGGAGAGGTGTTCTGGCGTGGAAGTGCCTGGATGGAGGAGCTCAATAACAAAACAAAACAAGCTTTATAATTGCACTGCCTTTTCCTCATTATCATCTTATTCTTTTAATGCAACCTTCTCAAAATTGCGATGATTGTTAAATGTTATGTTGAAATGTAATTATTTTGTCTGTATTTATATATTTATGTATATGTATAGCACCTTCAAATGTCCGAAGACAAATGTTATGTATTTTTTACATGACAATAAATCATCTTGAATCTTGAATAACAAACAAATATAGATCCGGCCTCGTGTACGTGTATCGCCACGCACTGCACCAGCTAGAAACCAGCGAGATTTGGGCGACGTTCACGGTTTTGAGTTTTTGGGGCGACGGTCGCTTTTTTGTTGGGGGAAAAAAAAGGAAGAAAAAAATACATCTTTTTAAAAAGCCTTATCCGCTGCAAACGGAAGCGCTTCTTTAAAGGAATGAGGATGCAGGACGCCATTAAAAAGGAGGTATGACGTCAGTGGAAGGCGTGGCTTGAGTATTAGGATCGGGTAGATGAGGAAGAGTCAACATTTCTGGAGACCTAATGTGATGGGTGTCGTCGTCTCAGGTCGTGGTGAATGGCGGATCTAAAAGAGTGCATAAAGATAAAAAGGCAAAGTCATAATAATGATAATGATAATAATGATGATAATAATATTGGGTTCTTGTATAGCGCTCTGTCAGACTTTAAACTCTTGGTGCTCTAAAATAATTCCCTCGGTTTTATTGAGAAAAAAAATTAAGAAGGAGGGGGGTGGCTTGAACTCCTATATTTTACGGGCCTGATTGGTACAGAAATTCAAATAGCTCGTTATCCATGGATATTTTACCATAATGTCATATACAAGCACTTGATTGACAACGCAAGATTGGAGTAATGAATTTTGTTTAAATTAATTCAAAACCTTGGTTTTACAGGAAACAAAATCCGCAATGTCATATATACAAGCACTAACTTGACATCGCAAGATTGAAAGTAATAATTTTTATTTTCATTGTTTCAAAACCTTGTGACAGGAAACGAAAAACGCAATGTCATATATACTGTATATATAAAAACACTTTATTTACACGCAAGACAAACCTTGTTTATATTGTATTTACATGACCCTCGGTTAAAAATCTTGTTTTTAGTTTCCATTCATTAAAGATAAAGTTGAATTCTGGTCATGCGAACAATTCTGGAGATTCGTTGTTGTTGAGAGGATGGTTATGTAGTACAACCGGTGTCAGGGGCGGCGGAGCGACTTCCAAAGTTGGGAGGGGGGGGGGGGGGCACCAAGGCAAAAGGGACACCTACGAAGGGAAATCTCAAAGCGAAAATATACAAATTTTTAGACATTGGTATAGGCCTATACCCCTACATTGTGATTACAATTATCAGGGATGATTTCAATACTTGTTTCACGTCACATATGGCTCCGAATAGTCTCATTGGACAACGCTCCCTAACGTCCAGCAGTCCAGCAGACTAATATGTTAGCCTATGGACTTTTACCACAAAAAAAAAAAAATCGTTAAAAAATTATTTTCTGTTTAAACGGAAAGCACATCCACCCCGACGTACGTTGACATTAGCTCTTTCATTGGAACCCTCATGTCCTATTGACTTTTGAAAGTTCACCCACCGTAATTTGATCAAAATAGGTCGCCAGCTCGCCATTGCCTATATAACACATGTGCAACAAGTCGAATTTTGGACGCAATTTGCCACGCGATTGTAAGGTTATAGGTCAAGCACACGACGGATAACAAGCATGAATTATCATAGATCAATTCTGATTGGTGCATTATGTCCATTTCAGCCAGTCCCCACCGTAATTTTGCCGAGTTAAGCCAAACATGAATATTCATGACACGCCATGGACTATTCGATTATTTACAGAGGGGTGCAATTGTGCACCACATCAAACTCCCCTACTTTCAGTCAAGTATTTCATTGTATTATGTAATTTGGTAGGTTTATCTTACTAACTGTTTAATTATCAGATATCAATGATAGTTTAAAGATATGGAAAAGGTTCTTGTATTTTATATTTAGCAAAGCAATCTCACTTTCAAATTCACTATCAAGTGTCGTCTGATCCGCCGATTGCCGTCTGCTATATACGTTCAAGGCACATTTATCTGTGGACTGTGATGTAGACAGTTTACTCGTCATTGTAGATTTATGATTAGCCATCTGTCATTTATTAGTCTATATTATTGACACACTTAAAATTACCACACACACGAACACTCTCACTTCCTCTCCCCAACACACCATTTCCACACACTCGGTTCACACATCATACCCAATGGCCCTGCAACATAATGGAACATTCTAGTTTGGTAGTAGCGTCGAACTACCTACGTTTGTGCTGGCAATAGTCCAGCGAGCGAAAATGATACAACCGAGAAATATGTACACCATTTAAGATATTGCTTAAGCATCATGATTTGCAGTTGGGTTTGATTGTCTAAAAAGTTGTTTGCGAGCGAGCGAAGAGAGCAAGGATTTTTTTTTAGATGTGCGAGGTCGCAGTGCGAAAAATTACATCTTATAAAGTCGCTTAAAATTAGCTAGGGCGCGTTTAATGATGAGAGGAAAAGGGGACACTTATCAGGAAAGAAAAGGAGCATGTACCAAAGTACAAAGAGTAATTATCAGAGGGGAAAATTGGGCACTTCTTAGACCCTCAAAAAGAGGCACTCACCATGGATGAATAAAGTCAGTCAAGAGAATAAGAAATGGGCATTTGTCGACGGAAAAGGTGCCCCCATCAGATTTTGATAGGGGTATTTATAAGATAATATTATATATTGTTAAGAGAGAAATTAACAGAGGTAAAAAGAGGCACTTATTGCATCTTAAAAGGGGCAATCACTAGAGAGGAAAAGGGGCACTTATGCGAATGAAAAAGGGGCACTTGTAATAAAGGAAAATGTGCATTAGTTTAACAGAAATGGGCAACGATCAAATTTTAAAGGGGCATTTATCGGAGGCACTGTTCTGAAGTGGAGAGGAGTAACTTCACGTACTTGAAATGGGTCATTTATCAGAGAAGGGGAACTTTTGAGAAGGGGAATGGTCTCTTCTTTATTTGGCACTTATTATTAGGAAAGGGGCACTTATAAGAAAGGAAAAAGGGCACATGTGAAAATATAAGGTGTGCTTATCCGAGTTAAAATGGGCGTAGTTATTAAAAGTGGAAAGGGGCACTTCTTACAAAGGAAAAGGGGCACTTGTAAAAGAAAAAGAGGCACATCTCAGATGTAAATAGGACAATTATCAGAGGTAAAGGGCACTTGTCAAAAGTGAAAAGAGGCACTTCTCGTACCTAAGGGCACTCACTAGAGATTAAAAAGGGCAATTATGAGAATGGAAATGGACACTTATTGCAAAGGAAATTGGGAACTTGGCGAAAGAAAAGAAGCACGTTTCCAAATAAAAGGGGCACTTATCAGAGTTGAAAAGGGGAAAGGGCACCTTTACAAAGTAATAGGGGCACTTGTCAAAGTAAAAGAGGCACTATTCCTATGTTAAAAAGGTTTTTTATTGTTTTTTATTCAATCATTGTATTCACTGAATCTCAAATTAAATGACGTTCCGCTTCATTAAAAGCACTATGGAAAGTATTCCCCTTCCCCTTTGATTCTCCTTCACCTTTTTCCCTTTTGTATTGGTGTTCAGGTTTTTCTCTGCTTATTTTTTTCTTCTTTTTTCTTCTTTTCTCAACAACACAGTGTATACTTTTCAGGGGTTGACGTTCATAAAGCTGATTGCCCTTTTTGTAAATCCCTCATTCCCATACAATTTTGTTTGCTCCTTCCCTGTGTAATTTTCTTGTAATCGTTTTTTAAATTTGTATAACATGCAGGGGCGTCGCCAAAGGGGGGGGGGGGTGCGACATCCCTCCACCTGTCAGGATAATGTCGGTAAAAAAAAGCCCGCGAAAGGGGGGTTCGGAAATGTTGGCAGTCCTCAGATAGGGGGTGCTTTCAAAAAGAGGGAACAAGCATACGCGTACCCTAAATAACACTGAGTAGGGGGGCCGGGGTATATTGTCGGTCGGCCGACAAGTTTTTTTCCCTACTAACTGTGACTTTTTATCCGCTGTGACGATTTCTAGAGTGACTACATCTACAATACTTGTATTTTCTCGAAGTTTCACTTTCCTATAATATCAGCTAAAGAAATCAGAGGTTTAAAATTTTCGGGGAAACTAAATTCAAACAAGGTTTAAGAGTCAACAATGATACGACGAATCGTCTTCCTTTCTCTATATTGTAATGAAACGCCAAAAATTCCGCGCTATGCGCGAAAACGGAAAACGTCATTTAGACGAGTCGAGAACGATGCAACGAATCATCTTCTTTCTCTAATAATTTAAGGAGACTTCAAAGCTTCCGCGCTTTGCACGAGAGGGGGAAACTGAATTCAGACAAAATTAAAAGGGCTTATTAAGAGTCGAAAACGGTACAACGAATCGTCTTCTTTCTCTAATAATTCGAAGAAACGTCAGAGCATCTGCGCTTTGCGCAAGAGGGAGAAACTGAATTCAGATTAATAGGGCTTAATTAGAGTCGAAAACGGTTCGACTAATCGTCTTCCTTTCTCTATATTGTGATGAATCGCCAAAAATTCCGCGCTATGCGCGAAAACGGAAAACGTCATTTAGACGAGTCGAGAACGATACAACGAATCATCTTCTTTCTCTAATAATTTAAGGAGACTTCAAAGCTTCCGCGCTTTGCACGAGAGGGGGAAACTGAATTCAGACAAAATTAAAAGGGCTTATTAAGAGTCGAAAACGGTACAACGAATCGTCTTCTTTCTCTAATAATTCGAAGAAACGTCAGAGCATATGCGCTTTGCGCAAGAGGGAGAAACTGAATTCAGATTAATAGGGCTTAATTAGAGTCGAAAACGGTTCGACTAATCGTCTTCCTTTCTCTATATTGTGATGAATCGCCAAAAATTCCGCGCTATGCGCGAAAACGGAAAACGTCATTTAGACGAGTCGAGAACGATACAACGAATCATCTTCTTTCTCTAATAATTTAAGGAGACTTCAAAGCTTCCGCGCTTTGCACGAGAGGGGGAAACTGAATTCAGACAAAATTAAAAGGGCTTATTAAGAGTCGAAAACGGTACAACGAATCGTCTTCTTTCTCTAATAATTCGAAGAAACGTCAGAGCATCTGCGCTTTGCGCAAGAGGGAGAAACTGAATTCAGATTAATAGGGCTTAATTAGAGTCGAAAACGGTTCGACTAATCGTCTTCCTTTCTCTATATTGTGATGAATCGCCAAAAATTCCGCGCTTCGCGCGGAAGGGGGAAACGTCATTTAGACGGGTCGAGAACAGTACAACGAATCGTCTTCTTTCTCTAATAATTTAATGAAGCGTCAAAACTTCCGCGGGAGGGGGAAAGCTTCATTCAGACAAGGATTAAGAGTCGAGCACGGTTCAACGAATCGTCTACTTGAAACGTCAAAGCTTTCGCGCTTCGCGCGGGAGGGGGGGGGGGGGGAACTTCATTCAGACAAGGAATAACAGTCGAAAACGGTACAATAAATCGTCTTCTTTTCCTAATAATTTAAGGTAACGTCTAAGCTTCCGCGCTTTGCGCGGGAGGCGTATCACCCACACCCCTTATGAGCGCGCTTTGCGCGCTCTTTAAGTGATTCGCTTGCTCACTACCGCCCCTCTGTAAAATAAGATCCTAGCTCCGCGCCTGCATTAAAATATATAGCTATAATGCTGACTAAGTTGACGAAATAATTCGTATATTTATGTCGTCGAGGAAAATGACCATTTGCGCATACGCAAGTACTATATATAGTCCATAGGAAATACAATTTAGCCTTCGGCCCCAGGTTTATAAGGTTAAATTTGTAGATATTGGACATTTAATTTTGTCGGTAATTGGTTGCTAGTTTTGTCGGTAATCGTTGGTCTCTACACCCCCCCCCCCCCACTGAAAATGGTCTAGCCACGCCCCTGATACCATGTTTGTATGTTAATTCGTTTTTATGGAGAGTGAAATAAATGAAATGAATGAAATATATGGGACTACACCTACATGTGGCATTAATTTTTAGTGTTTGAGCTATTTATTGTCGTATTTAGAATATGGCTTTTTAGCCATAAATATCCCAATACATTGCACCACTTAACCAGGAAAAAAAATCGTTCAATTGATAGCACTAGTTTTCAGCTTCGATTTCTTAAAAAAGAAACAATCATAACATTATTGTCATATGACAGCACTCGATAATTATTTACAAATGCTAAATCATGTTCTGCTTCAATGATTTAAAATCTGATGTCAAAAGAACTTATGGAAAAAATGGCCTGCATGTCATACATGCTGCCGGTCAACCAATCAGATATCGCGAATAATTGGGTTGATGTTTCATATATTGCTATGTAGTACCACCGTTTATTAATTTGCGACAAAACTTCTATCGGATGATTAACAAAACGACTCATCAGAAAGTTGCGGATTAAATCACGCTTTATTTAAATTCACTTGTCCGGCTTCATGGCCCAGTGATGGTTTGTTTGGTGGATCATTTTCATCTCAAGGATTATTACCATATCTGGGCTTCTCCTTCACGATCGACTTTCTCGGATAACGTGACTCCTTTAATCAATGGTGAGCTTAATTTTTACATTAAGACCATTAATGTATTTGTTTGTACTCCAGTGTATGGTTGTAATAACTTATTCCACTATTTGCTATATCGTGATGGAATACAGCACAAATATTCAACGGCCAACATCTGCGAATATCTTATTATAAATGTATCGATAAAGAGTTAAAATCAAAATGTACGTATAAGTCAATAACTATATGTACACTGTTGTTAGGTGTACAACATACAGCAAAATATAATTCAAATCATACTTTTCTTCCACAGGGTTCCTTTATTCATTATCAACATAATGGTTTTCACGAAAGATCAATACATGCGCTATTCCATGACTTGTCATATAGGTCCTGCAGTATACACTGTAAAAAAATAATAGTCGAAATAACTCAATAAAATTGAGGAAAAGAATTGCCTTATTTTTATTAAGTAAATATTACCTACGGCATCTTAAGTAGAATTTACTTATTTTGCTGAATAAATTTTTACTCAGTTAAATCGAGTTACATTAACGTAAATAATTTTAATCATTTTAGATAATAAAAAAAAAGCTATGATAGGATTACATATTGCATGATTTGGTACCCATCTAATCTAACAAGTAACATCCACTAATCATTCACTACTTCTATTTAAGATTAATCACTAATCACTAACACTACTTCTATTTAAGATTTAACCGTATATACAGTGTGTCCCAGAAAAAATGAAACCGAGAAGTATCGATGTTCTATCATAACTTAATCACAACCATAATTAATGAATGATACATATTTGGAAAGCTTAGAGTCTCTTCTTTCAGTTGATGCTAATCAGATGATGCATATTTCACGCATGAGTGATTAAAAGCAATTTGAAGGAAGGAAACCAAAAAGACATTTGGCGGGCGGTATCTGAATTTCGAAGAAAAATTCACATTTCTAAAAAGTTGAGTTTCTGCCCTTTCATATGACACCTCAATCAGGAAAAATGAGCGAGGAATAACAAAGTTCTGTTTGTTTAAAGTAGCCCTTACATTTTCATAATTTTAACAAACGAATTCGTTTTCACTGGGTGCCTGCCGTAGCAAAAAGCAGATTTGACAAAAGACTTAACTCCGTTTCGTTGACAATCAGCCATGCATGAAGACTTCTCGTCTACGGTTGATTGTCAACGAAACCGAGTTAAGTCTTTTGTTAATTTCGTTTATTGATACGGCAGGCAGACAGTGAAAACGAATTCGTTTAATAAATTATGGAAATGCAAGCACAACTTTAAACTAACAGAACTTTGTCATTCCTCGCTCATTTTTCCTGATTGAGGTGTCATATGAATGGGCAGAAACTCAACTTTCTAGAAATGTGAATTTTTCTTCGAAATTCAGATACCGCCCGCCAAATGTCTTTTTGGTTTCCTTCCTTCAAATTGCTTTTAATCACTCATGCGTGAAATATGCATCATCTGAGTAGCATCACATGAAAGAGGAGACTCTAAGCTTTCCAAATATGTATCATTCATTAATTATAGTTGTGATTAAGTTATGATAGAACATCGATACTTCTCGGTTTCGTTTTTTTGGGACGCACTGTATATATCTACCACCTTCACAAACTATTACATACGCTTCAATTCGACACATATTGAAAGGCTCCAAATTTTATATATACTTGATCGTAGCATCTTAAAAGGAAAATTGGTTGACAATTTCCTAAAATATCAAGTTTTGATTTGTTTTGAACTGGGTAACAATTAAAAATTGTCTTGTCTTTGCTTAGCCATGTTAAATGAATAAGTAAATGTTTTAAAGTCCTTAAATTTTCATTCAACCACAAAAAAGAATTGTTTTATTTAAAAAATAGTTTAATTTGGTCTTAATGAATATTCATAAATTATGTAAATATTTCTATTACGCACTGCATCGGTCCTTACTTTAAAAAGATAAGAATATTCAACATAAATTGTTTGAGTAATACATATAATTTCTGATTTTGAGTTAAAATTACTAAATTAATACAAGCTGAAATTACTTAAAGTTCTTATGTATTTGAATTTACTTAAATATTCCACGTATGTTCTACTAAATTGAAAGTTTGAGTTAGCATGCAAGACTTAAATTTAGTGCGTAAGTGGCAAAACTAATGTTTTCAAGTAAATTCTACATGGAAAAAATACGTAAAAATTACCAATGAACAAATTCTTTTTTTACAGTGTACACGAGTTATTACCTTCAGAAAGGCCTTAAACACACTTATTTTTTTTCAGTTTGTAGTTGCAGTTCTTATTATATGTATTTAAGTAATTTTAATTTTCATTCACTTTAAGCGATTGGGCCTTTTCGGAAAAGTAATAATAATAATAATAAAAAAAATATCTCAACAATAAAATAATACAATATAACCTAGGCCGCACAGCGACATTAAAGATATTAAACTTGACAAAATGTAACACATTCTTTAACATAAAGAGAAACAAACAAACTGAGCAAAGACACTCCGAAAAATTTGTTAAAATGAAACCATTTTTTCACGAAAATATTTTCTTGAAGATTTGTTTCTGTTATATATCTAATATATCTTAAATATATAAATATATACGCCACCATGTGCATTATATTTGCAATTAACGATTCAGAAGTGAAATAATGTTTTAGTCACAGGCAACTGTCCACAACTTTGAACGAAGTAATATTTAATATTGCCTGGAAATATTTGGTTGACCCACATTACCTTGACAATTTGACTGAAAATAAATTGATATCATTTAAGCTCTATGTAAATGGTATTCCTTCTTTTCTTTTTAAATTCTTTTCAGAAAAAGTTTTAGCTGATCGCAGGCTTAATATGGCAGATAAAAGCATCCTTCCTGCATCGGTCTTTGATCCATCAAACGGTAGTCTTCCAGGCGGTTATCATAACTATCAATATTTAGGCTTCGCCCAATCTGTTGTTCTCGTTATCATCCTCCTTATAATCAGCATCACATGAATCATCGGATACTCCATCGTAATCCTCGCCATCGTTCTCTTTCGCAAGCTCAGGTCGACCCTCAACTGGTTTATCCTGAACCTTGCATGTGCCGATCTGTTGACGTCAATCTGCCTTCCCTTTTATATTGCAATCAGTCAGTTTGACTGGGCCTTTACATGTTTGGCATCATCCACGTGTGCCTGTGTTGGCGTAAGCCTTACAACCCATGCTTTCGTTGGCTTCACCAGTTGGTATCGCGTCACGAGAAACCAAGAAAAATTCAAGAAAATTTACAAGGCTCGAAATGTATGCCTTATGTTTGCTTTCAAGTGGTTGTTTAATTTCGCATCGGTCTGCGTAGTTGTTAGACGAGACAAGGAAATAGCTGTCTTTGTCATACCTTTTTGGGCCTTCGGGCATTTTGCAATTATTGTCACTGTGTACCTAAAACTATGGAGATTCATTGCATACCGAGGGGAGAAGTTGAAGCCAAAGAAGAAAGTCGACGGAAAGATACAGAATGAAATATGCATGGACACCATATGCCCAGGTGAAATACTAAAATCCGGTCAGCCGGAGAACCATACGCATGATGCGGAGACTTTGACCTTATCCCCATCTCTAGAAGAGATAGAAAGCACAGACGGCGGACCTGACCTAAGATCGAAAGAACTACCAGAACGTGTCGAGGGATCGGAAACCAAAGTACCTGTCAAGAAACAGACACCACCTTAAATTGACAAGAAGCTTCTTGCTGTAACCAAGAATCTGTTGGTAATTCTCGTTGCTTTTGTCATCTGCTTCATTCATTACGCTGTGAGCATATGTTTACCGAAATCTTATAGTGCACTTCCCTGGCTTTTGGCTCTTCCATTGTCGAATAGCTGTATTAATCCCATCATTTACACCAGAAGGATTCGTGCATTTAGGGAGGTGATGGTATGCATCATACGATGTAGGCTTGGAAGCATTCCCATGCCAATCGACTTGGTAAGGAAAATGAGAACCCCTCGCTGAAAAAAAAACTTGAAATCGCCCAGTGAAACTTAAATATAAAGACCAGTTATGGTCATGCGATTGCATTGTGAAAGAAACGTTGTGGAATCGATCAGAAAAGGTTGATCATCTAGTATATAGGTATTGGTGTGTACTGCAATGTTCTGGAATCATCAAAATGATAAGAAATTTGGCCCAGCCTTCGTAAAGTTACAAGCACTGTACACATAAAGATGTATATGGGACTACGCACACGTGCGCGACACGTGCGTTTATCTCTCACATACCAATAGATAAACTAATTTACCAAATATATCAATAAGTAGGCGGTTTCCCGGCAAAATTTGTATCATCATGTTTTAGCCTGTCAAAACATATTCTTTCACATGATTGGTAATAAGAGCTTCCATTTCATTTTTTGAATTTGGGGCGTTCCAATACTGGTCTTTACCTTTAAAGCAAGGACAAAAGCATAGTGTGGACAAGTTCCCCAAAATTATCCGCGTGGACAATTGTAAACTGGAAGCTTTAACATGAATAAAAACATCCGGTGAACAAGTTCCTCCAATTCCCCTACCGCGAACAATGAAAAAAACAGTATAATCATGAGTAAGTATTCCAGATTTTGACTGGCTTGAAGCAATCGCACGGAATAATGCGATAAATCACAATAAAAGTCACTAATTATATATTATTCGACTACTTGGTACATCTCATCAATCCCATGGAAAAAAAATCATAATTGCGATTCGGTATAGTAAAATGTTAAAAAATATGAGAGTCCTTTTTCTTAAAGTATGCAGTTTTATTTTGGGGAAAAAAGCAATGCTTGTTCTAGTTTTTTGGGGATGACTATTTAGTGCGGTAATATTTTCCAATTATGTAATTGTGATATATTTTAGTCCTATACATTGTGAAATTATGAACAATGAATTATGTTGCATTAATGTACGTTTATCAAACGATAAAAAAGCTCTGGTATAATTATGTTGCAGTTTGTATAAACTAGGATTATAGAAAATGCTTTGCTTGTATGTTATGTACGAAAAGGAATTGGAGTTATTAGAAATAAATTCAATAAATACCCTCAAAAAATCCTTCAGTGTGTACCAAAGCATGTCAATTGGAGGTGCCGTGGTATGGTGATTTATTCACTAGACTCTCAGTCCCAAGGTTCAGGGTTCTAATCTCAGCGCTACATATGACACTCTCCATCCGGGTGTATAATTGGGTACCTTGTAATTGCTGGGGGATAATAAGGAAAGAGCGGTATTAATACCGACTAATACTGTATTACTAATCAATATTCATAATTTCCTTAAGATCATTTGATATATTATATCCAGTGGAGTATCCAGCATTAAACATGTAAGATGGAGCCAGTGTTTACCCTCTAAAAGATAAAATAAATTGTAAAATAACTTTTTATAACAAGGGGTGTCGGTTAGATTTCAGAAAGAAAACAAACAAAATTTTAAGTATGGGCAATCACACTCCCTATGGTAAGGGTTGGCTAAGACACATTAAGCTGTCATTGGCAGTGAAGGTACAATAAGTATCAACCAATGTTCTGAATATACCAATAATTCATGTGTGTATTTACAATTTGTATTTGTATGATATCTTAATTTAAGAATTAGATATTAGTGTTTTTGTATAGATATAAAATAAATATGTACACGTCAATAATATCAATGAACACAAATGATTGTATGTATGAATGTATATTTTATCTATTCACGGTTTAAAACGAGATACAATAATTGTGCCCGCATTCAGCAAATGCCGTTTTTCAGCAAGGCCGCGATTACATACAATTCGAACAATAGAATATAAGACAATGAAAATACAATTTTACATACAAACATTATTAATTACCAATAATTTATATGTGTATTTACAATTTGAACGTGTTTGTTATCTTAAATGTATTAGGAATCTTAGAGATAGACATAAATGTTTTTGAATAGATATAAGTAAATATGTACGCGTCATTAATGTCAATGGACACATATGATTGTAATCGTGTACTGTATAATATTGTATTTTGCACAACTTTCATCTCATATTATCGAATACAAACAAAACAGATGGTCACCAGTGAGCCATATTATCATAGTGTTTTATAAATATGCGTTTTGTGCACTCTCTGATTGGAATTATAATTACTGAAGATGCAACACATTATACGAAAGAAGATTGATTAAGATGATGATGATTATTATTAATATTATTCATTATTTTTGTTCACTGACTCCGATGAGTGCCAGACGAAGAACTTAAGTGTTTCTGTATTCGTTGCTATTCAACCATAGAATAAAGGAGAAATTAAAGAATAAAAGAAAAAAAAGGCAGAAAAGAAAGCGAAATAAAAGATGGCTAAGTGGAAGAGCAGTGGTCTCGTAACCGCTAAACCAAGTCGATGCGCTAGTGCCCTGGGTAAGGCACTAATACTTTACCAAGTCCCTCGGAGATGACTTAAAGCCGTCGGTCCCTTATTTGCTTATTAAGAAGCCCACAATGCTTTCTTAGCAGTCAGGTAATAAAAACAAATAAACAAACTATTTGGAAGGGTTGAAAAAGAAAAACTTGCACACTATCACGTAAATTTGGAAACTTTAGGGAATCAAATTATGTAAAGATGGTTATGGTAACATATGTTCTACGTATGAAAAAGAAAAAGAAAAAAAATGAAGTGAATGAAATATTTAAAAATTGTAATCGAGTTTAAATGTAAGATAATAATATATAATAAATATCTTAAATTCGTAGTAATTTCTTGGTAGTATCTTTGTAATCTCTGTAATAGTCTTCTTATGTTCACTCTTTTTCACCCCGCATTTAAACAAAAACATTCATGGGTATCAATAAACATGTACACTCATTTTTTGTACCAAGGTTTCCCTTGACGACTATAAAGCTTGTCGGGTTTGCTCGACTAATGATACCATTTTCATAATTTTGCTGCCAAGGATGACTGAACAGAAGGATTTTCAAAAAGTATTGTCAAAATCCTCTTGTACCAAGTTTGGTCTAAAGCAATCAATGATGGTCAAAAGCCATTATGTATGTGTTATCTCATTCCAAAACTATTGCTGTTTTATTTACAATTATCATTAGGCAGTTGAAACAAAAGGGTTAATTAACATCAACTCAAACTCAAAGAAGTTCTTATTACAAGCAAAATGTACGATATTCTCTTCGTTATGATGATTACAATCTCGACTTCGTTCGCATCCCTTGTTTATTTTAACCTTCTCATTAAGTGATGCAAATTTGATGAAGTTTATCTAGGGTGTTATCTGTTTTAAATGGGAATCTGATGTCAATATATTGATATTTATCATCATAAATATTCTTTCTTGCATTTGGGTTTAGAAGCCTTTGAGTTTTCGATCGGTATACGAGATAAACACCTTATATGCTCCTTACGCGTGTGAAATGGTGCAGTGGACAAGTGAGCAGACGAAACTTAGATATGATGAAACAAGAAGTTAGTAGGCTGTTCATAATAATTAAAAGTTTGCATAGGGATTAAAATCAATGAAAGCCTACTAACATTACATCATTTTAAACAAGCACTGAAGCACGAGGCGCAATTTAACCTTTTAAAAGGATTTAAGAACAAAGAAGCTCATGCATATGGCCTGACACACATCGGTTCATTAAGCACAAACTTGGAACAAGGCGATTTTGACAAAACTTTTTAAAGACCCTGGTGTTCATTCACTCGTGGCAGATATATCATGACTAGGGTATCACTGGACAGAAAATAAGTTATCGTTTATCATGAAAGCAATTTCAAAGTCATGTTCATTATAACTTTTTAATTGGGAGCTACCCAAGTTGGGTCATTTTTTTTATTGATACGCACTGTATACATGTATCAGTATTATTCTTTGTAGTGTATGATTGTTCATATACTGTCATTATTGTGACGTGTTATCAAATTCAAATCAAAATTCGATTCAGTAAGTTATACATTCATCGATTTCAAATGTTATCTAGAGTAGCTTTTACAGTAACATAATATAAAAGTATAAAATGCATATACAATTGAATAAAACAGAGCATAGGCCTGCAATTGAATAATAAAAATGGAAGTAATTGCTATAATTACCCAACCGATAAAGTTTCCCATATACGATTATTATATACTACACGTATTGCGATCGATGACTTGCTCAGTTTTATGGTTTAAAGAACATGTAGGAAGTGAACAATTAAATAGATGAATTATATATCATCGGAAAGCTTATAAGCACTTATATGACTCATTTTGTATAGGCGAGTCGATTGTGTTTACATGTTACGTCGTCACCGTGAATGTCGCAAATTTGACCTCTATTGACCCGTAATTTGGAGAAGTGCGGAAAACGAGGTTTCAATTTGCTTTTGTGTAATATTGAAAGGGACAATATTTGTAATTCCTTTATATTTCATCGTATTCTACCTTCATTCAGTTTTCCATTGAAATAAAGTTGTAGTTTCTTCGGATACGGTTTACAAAAAAGGCGTTTACAAAAAAAAAGTGCATTGCCCTTTGCGACCGACCCAAATATTTAAAAATCTACGGTCGGCTTTCTAATATTTTTTATTTTTTTCATATTTTCTTTACCGTTTGATCGTAAACTATTTTTTTGAATGAATTAAATAAATATGTACTTTGTTTGTTTTAAGGGATATAATTTCATAATATCATCAAAATTATTCCCAAATTCTCCCTCATCTTCTGCCCTAGTTTCGAAATCTTAAAAAAAATATAGACCCGGCCTCGTGTACGTGTATCGCCATGCACTGCGCCAGCGAGAAACCAGCGCGATTTGGGCGACGTTCTTGGTGTTGAGTTTTTTGGGCGACGGTCGATGTTTTGTGGGGGGAAAAAAAGGAAGAACAAAAAATACATCTTTCTAAAGAGCCTTATGCGCTGCAAACGAAAGCGATTCTTCATAGGAATGAGGATGCAGGTCGTCATTAAAAAGGAGGCATGACGTCAGTGGAAGGCGTGGCCTGAGTATTACCATCGGGTAGAGGAAGGAGGGAGAGTCACCACGTACGGAGAGCTTATGTGATGAGTGTCGTCGTCACAGGTCGTGGTGAATGGCGGATCGGAAAGAGTGCATATAGAGATAAAAAGGCAAAGTCATAATGATGATAATGATAATAATGATGATGATAATATTGGGTTCTTGTAAAGCGCTCTGTCAGACTTTAAACTCTTGGTGCTCTAAAATAATTCCCTCGGTTTTATTGAGAAAAAAAATTAAGAGGGAGGGGGGTGGTTTGAACTCCTACATTTTACGGGCCTGACTGGATATTATACCATAATGTCATATACATGCACTTGATTGACAAGGCAAGATTGGAGTAATAATGTTTGTTTAAATTAATTCAAAACCTTGTTTTGACAGGAAACAAAATCCGCAATGTCATATATACATGCACTAACTTGACATCGCAAGATTGAAAGTAATAATTTATGTTTAAATTGTTTCAAAACCTTGTCGTGACAGGAAACGAAAAACGCAATGTCATATATAAACACTTTATTTACACGCAAGACAAACCTTGTTTATATCGTATTTACATAACCCTCGGTTGAAAATCTTGTTTTAGTTTCCATTCATTAAAGATAAAGTTGAGTTCTGGTCATGCGAACAATTCTGGACATTCGTTGTTGTTGAGAGGATGGTTATGTAGTACAACCGGTGTCAGGGGCGGCGGAGCGACTTCCAAAGTGGGGGGGGGGGGGGCACCAAGAAAAAAAGGTGCACCTACGAAGAGAAATCTCAAAGCGAAAATATACACATTTTTAGACATTGGTGTATACCCCTATTTTGTGATAACAATTATTAGGGATGATTTCAATATTTGTTTCACGTCACATATGGCTCCGAATAGTCTCATTGGACAACGCCCCCTATCGTCAGAGTCCAGCAGCCTAAATATGTTAATCTATGGACTTTTACCAAAATGTCGTTAAAAAATGTATTTTTTGAATAAAACGAAAAGCACATCCACCCCGACGTACGTTGACACTAGCTCTTTTATTGGAACCCTCATGTCCCAATGACTTTTGAAAGTTCACCCACCGTAATTTGATCAAAAAAGGTCTCCAGCTCGCCATTGCCTATATAACACATGTGCAACAAGTCGAATTTTTAATGCAATTTGCCACGCGATTGTAAGGTTATAGGTCAAGCACAAGAAGGATAACAAGCATGAATTATCATAGATCAATTCTGATTGGTGCATTATGTCCATTTCGTATTAGTATAGGCAAACATTTTGCCGAGTTAAGCCAAACATGAATATTCATGACACGCCGTGGACTATTCGATTATTTACAGAGGGGTGCAATTGTGCACCACATCAAACTCCCCTACTTTCAGTCAAGTATTTCATTGTATTATGTAGTTTGGTAGGTTTATTTTACTAACTGTTTAATTATCAGATATCAATTATAGTTTAAAGATATGGAAAAGGTTCTTGTATTTTATATTTAGCAAAGCAATCTCACTTTCAAAATCACTATCAAGTGTCGTCTGATCCGCCGATTGCCGTCTGCTATATACGTTCAAGGCACAATTATCTGTGGACTGTGATGTAGACAGTTAACTCGTCATTGTAGATTTATGATAAGTCATCTGTCATTTATTAGCCTGTAATTGTTGACACACATACAATTACCACACACATGAACACTCTCACTTCCCCTCCCCAACACACCATTTCCACACACTCGGTTCACACATAATACCCGATGGCCCTGCAACATAGTGGAACATTCTAGTTTGGTGGTGACGTCGAACTAGCTACGTTTGTGCTGGCAATGGTCCAGCGAGCGAAAATGAGACACCCGGAGCAATATGTACACCATACAAGATATTGCTTAAGCATCATGCTTTGCAGTTGGGCTTGATTGTCTAAAAAGGAGGATTTTGTTTTAGATGTGCGAGGTCGCAGTGCGAAAAATGACATCTTATAAAGAGGAAAAACCCAACCCTAATGGGGTTATAAGCATATTCTCACAACGGAAGACTGAAAAGACCTTTGATAGGTAACATAAGTATATCATCTATAGATGCATGCGAGCGTTGGGGGGAAATTGCTCTTAGTCGCTTAAAATTAGCTAGGGCGCGTTTAATGATGAGAGGAAAAGGGGACACTTATCAAGAAGGAAGAGGAGCATGTGCCAAAGTACAAAGAGTAATTATCAGATTTAAAGGGCACTTGTCAAAAGTATAAAAAAGGCACTTCTCGTACCTGACTAGGGGCACTTACTAGAGATTAAAAAGGGCAATTATGAGAATGGAAATGGACACTTATTGCAGAGGAAATTGGGAACTTGTCGAAAGAAAAGGGGCACGTTTCCAAAGTTGAAAAGGGGAAGGGACATCTTTATAAAGCAATAGGGGCACTTGTCAAAGTAAAAGGGGCATAATTCCTATGTTAAAAAGGGGCACTTTTCGGGTGGCTGAAAAAGTGTGGGGGGGGGGGGGCGCCTCTGACCGGTGTACATTGTGAGCTTTTTAAATCCTAAAAATGATAAGAAATAGAATAATCTTGATAGAAGCCACGAGCACTGCACGCGAAATTGGGTATATTGTTCATGATACCATAATGTTATAAAAAAGCACCTGTTTGACAACGCAAGATTGAAGTAAAAACTTTTGTTTAAATTATTTCGAAACCTTGTTTTTTATTCAATCATTGTATTCAATCTCAAATTAAATGACGTTGCGCTTCATTAAATGCACTTTGGAAAGTATTCCCCCTCCCCTTTGATTCTCCTTTACCCTTTTTCCTTTTGTATTGGTGTTCAAGTTTTGCTCTGCTTACCTTTTCCTTTTTTTTTTTTTTCTCAACAACACAGTGTATACTTTTCAGGGGTTGACGTTCATAAGGCTAATTGCCCGATTTGTTAACCCCTCAATCCCATACAACTTTGTTTGCTCCTTCCCTGTGTAATTGTCTTGTAATCGATCTTTTATTTGTATATCATGTTTGTATGTTAATTTGTTTTTATGGAGAATTAAATTAATGAAATGAAATGAAATATATGGGACTACATATACATGTGGCATGAATTTTTGGTTAAAGTGTTTGAGCTATTTATTGTCGTATTTCGAACATGGCCTTTTAACCATACACATACGAATAGTACATTAAACCACTTAACCAGGAAGAAAATCATTCAATTGATAGCACTAATTTTCAGTTTCGATTTCTTAAATCATGAAATTATTGTCGTATGAAAGCACTCCATAATTTACAAATGCTAAATCATGTTCTGCTTCAATGATTTAAAATCTGATGTGGAAAGAACTCGTGAAAAAATTGGCATGCATGTCATACAGGCTACCGGTCAACCAATCAGATGTCGCGAATAAATGGGTTGATGTTTCATATATTGCTATGGAGTACCACCGTTTATTAATTTTCAACAGAACTGCAGTTGGATGAATAACAAAACGACTCATCAGAAATTTGCTGATTAAATCACGTTTTATTTAAATTCCCTTGACCGGTTTCTTGGCTCAGTGATTGTTCGTTCGGTAGATCATTTTTGTCTCAAGGATTATCACCAAATCTAGACTTCTCCTTCACGATCGACTTTCTCGGATTACGTGACTCATTTAATCAATGGTGAGCTTCATTTTTACAATAAGACCATCACTGTATTTGATATGCCCTTATTATTTGTTTGTACTCCAGTGTATGGTTGTAATAACTTATTCCACTATTTGATATATCGTGATGTAATACAGCACAAATATTCAACGGCCAACATCTGCGAATATTTTATTATAAATGTATCGATAGAGAGTTAAAATCAAAATGTACGTATAAGTCAATAAATACATGTACACTGTTGTTAGGTGTACAACGTACAGCAAAATATAATTAAAATCATACTTTTCTTCCACAGGGTTCCTTTATTCATTATCAACGAAAAATCAATACATGCACTATTCCATGACTTGTCATATAGGTCCTGCAGTCTCCATCACTTATTACCTTCAGAAAGACTTAAAACACATCTTTTTTTGCAGTTTGTAGTTGCAGTTCTTATTATATATGTATTTAAGTAATTTTAATTTTCATTCACTGTAAGCGATTTGGGCCTGTTTGGAAAAGCGCGGTATAAGTAATAATAATACTAATAGTAATACAAATATTTCAACAATAAAATAATACAATATAACCTAGGCCGCACAGCGACATAAAAGATATTAAACTTGACAACATGTAATGTGTACACAAATTCTTTAACATAAAGAGAAACAAACAAACTGAGCAAAGACACTCCGAAACATTTGTTAAAATGAAGCCATTTTTCACGTAATTATTATCTTGAAGATTTATTTCTGTCATATATCTTTCCATATCATAATAAGTCTTTACAGCTGACATAAATTTTCAAATAGTGGTATCTGATTTTTGCATTGGCTGAATAGATTTATTTCTTACAATAATGAAAGTTACAATTAAAAGCGTTGTTAAGACTTCTTTTCAAGCCAAACGATTCGTTTTGGTTTGTGAGTTTGGCCTTTATATAGAAAGGTTTTATTGAACGAATTCCATCGTCGCAGTCTTACAACTGAATTGCCATTGGAATACAATTTAAAAGTACATGTATTTACAAGTTAAAAGTACAATAGTCTTAGGACTATGACATAATATATATATAAAATATCATATTAAAACTCTATATCAAAATTTAATGAGTATGGAAAGAAAGAAGGGGTGAATGAGGAATAGGAGCAAGGAGCAAGAATCAACAAATGGTGAGAAAGGAATGAAAGGAAAAGAAAGGAAAGGTAAGTAAGAGGAATATATCAAGAAAGATGAGGTGAAAAACATGTGTAATGAGCCTTCTATTAATTAGCTTTAAAATGTACAGATCCTCATGGCTTGTAGTAACCACCAATATATAAAACATGTATACAAATTATTAAACTAAACTTTTGACAGGAAACATCAAGTATTGTATTGTAGTATTATAGTTATAAAACTTCTCCAGGTGGTCAAATTCAAACATAGTACAATTGTGAAATTAAGTATGATCAAAGATATCAGTCGTGCTAAACGTACAGTGAATTAAAAAGACTCGAGGCTAGTGAATATTTTTCACTGAAAAAATATTGCTCTAGTTTTGACCATTTTATATTTGAGTATAGGCAGTATTATACAGTTATTGACTGGCAGGGGGTGTAATATAACATTATTTGGACTGCTGAAGGGAGTTATATTTCCAAAGTGGTTATATTTTCCCAAAACGCGCAGCGCTGAGGGAAAATATGGTCACGAGGGAAAATATTACTCCCTTCAGGTCCAAAGAATGTTATATACCCCCTGCCAGTCAATAACTGTTATATTAGATAGCCTTGATTTGATTTGATTTTTTTTTTTTGGGGGGGGTTCCATTTTTTTTTTTGCCCGATTTTTTTTTTTTCGGGGACTATCAAAAAAGGAAAAGAAGAACAAAAAAAACAAAAACAATTCTCTTAAAAATAAAAAAAAATTGGAAAAAAAAAAAAAATGGAAAAATAATTTCAAGGGAGAAAAAAAATAAAAAATCTCTTCCCAAAAAGCATTTTTTGGGAAAAAAAAAATCGGGGAAGAAAAAATGTGGAAAAATAATTTCAAGGGGAAAAAAAATTCATGAAAAAATATATTGAACAAAAATGACCAACCAGGAAAATATAACCAACCAGGAAAATATAACAATTTGGATCCTCGCAATTGATATCACGTGATGAGCTCTGGACCAATCACATATCGGTATCTGTCTAAGCTATCTAATATAAAAAAATATACATACTTGTCTCTTTACTACGGTTAAAAAATGTACAGTGTTTATCAGTAAATATTTGGAATATCAGCAATAAATCTTTCATGTAAAGCATTCTGTGAAATATAATAAACTGGAACCACCTAATATGCATATCAACAGATGACCGATATAGAGAGTCAGACAGTATGATAGTCGGATAGTCGGATAGTCGGATCGTAGTCGAATCGAGAAGTGTGCACTGGGCTTTAGGCAAATGTGACTTTGACAGATTTATTATCGTGTCTTATAATGCTGCCTACGATGAATTATATTCAAGTAAATATCATATCCTATCATACCAGCATACCTTTATTCATGCGGTACAGGATTTACTTTCCATTTTAATCATGCTGTATAAAATGGTCCACATTATTTTCCGGTCTGTTTGCAGCCAGAAGGATTCATAACTAATAATAACTCATACTAACATATACATTTCAACACATAATTTGATAACACTCTTCTGACTACAAACAGGGCTGTCAAATGGGCCTATTTCATGTACGCTTTAATCATGTTCATTTTCCAGGTAGAAGTTCTCAAGCAACATATAATCACGTATATGAATAATTATATAAACATTTTCTCTCAAGCTGATAGTATTCTTGTTTTACAATCTTTGCGGATTCATCCAAAGGATAGCCATGACAAGTCAAACTTTCCTGCCATTTGCTTATTTTAAATTGTAAATCTTTGGGCTAGGACGGCGGTCAGAAATAGTCCATAATTCGTATTACAAAGAGCAATGGCTTAGATCGTTTCCAACTCTATATACTATGATTAATCGAACCACGAAGGCAAAATAAATTGTTGTTTAAGTTTAGGTGAGAAGATATGATACATTTAATTACTTGTTTTTTTCTTACCTTAAATATATACGTCAACCCAGTGCATACATTTATAATGAACGATTCAGAAGTGAAATAATTTTTCAGTCACATGCAACTGTAGTTTTCAAATATTGCATGGAAACATTTGGTTCACCCAAATTACCTTTACAATTTGTAAGAAAAAAATTTGATATAATTTGAAGCTCTGTCTAAATGGTATTCGTTCTTTTCTTCGTAAATTCTTTTCAGAAAAGCTTTTAGTTGATCACAGGCTAAAGATGGCAGACGAAAGCACTCTTCCTACGTCGGCCATTGATCTATCAAACGGTAGTCTTCCAGGCGGTTCTTTTAACGATCAGCCTTTTATAGGCTCCGCCCAATATGTTCTTTTCACTATCATTCTCCTTATAATAAGCTTCACCGGAATCATCGGAAACTCCATCGTGATCCTCGCCATCGTTCTCTCTCGCCAGCTCAGGTCAACCCTCAACTGGTTTATCCTGAACCTTGCATGTACCGATCTGTTGACGTCGATCTGCCTTCCCTTTTATGTTGCAAGTTTGCTGATCAGTCCGTTTGACTGGACCTTTAAATTTACCTCATTTGTAATATTTGCCTGTGTTGGCGTTAGCCTAACGACACATGCTTTCATTGGCTTCACCAGTTGGTATCGCATTACTAGAAACCAAGAAAAATTCAAGAAAATTTTCAAGACTCGGAATTTATGCTCATGATTGCATTCACTTGGGTGTTTAACTTCTCCGCGCTATTTTTAAGTTTCACACAAAACTACAAAATAATATTTATCATTTTGATCTTCGGGCATTTTGCAATTGTTGTCACTGCGTACCTGAAAGTATGGAGATTCAATGCACACCGAGCGGAAAAGATGAAGCCAACGAAGAAAGTCGAGGGAAAGATACAAAATGAAATATGCATGGACACCATATGCCCCGATGAAAACAAAGTTATCCAACAAGGTGGATTGGTCATTGAGAAAACTGTTTTGAGGGCATCTTATTCGTTCGAGCATTTAGGAAGCCACAACCGCGACCTATCAAAAGGTGATAGACGGAAATCTGCTCAGCTGGAGAATCCTATGCAGGATGCGAAGACTTTGACCGTATCCCCATCTCTAGAAGAGATAGAAAGCACAGATGGCGGACCTGACCTAAGAGCGAAAGAAGTACCAGAACGTGTCGAGGGATCGGAAACCAAATTAGCTGTCAAGAAACAGACAGAACCTAAAATTGACAAGAAGCTTCTTGCTGTCACCAAGAATCTGTTGGTAATTCTGGTTGCTTTTGTCATTTGCTTCATTCCTTACGCTGTAAACCTATCTTTACCGGCATCTTACAGCGCAAGTTCCTGGCTTTTGGCCCTTCTATTGTTTAATAGCTGTATTAATCCCATCATCTACGCCGGAAGGATTCGTGTTTTTAGGGAGGTGATGGTATGCATCATACGATGTAGGCTCGGAAGCATTCCTATGCCCATCGACTTGGTACGGAAAATGAGAACCACTCCCTGAAAAAACAAACTTGCAATTGCTCAGTGAAACTTAAAACAAGGACAAAACCATGCTGGAGACAAGTTCGACATTAATTATCGGCAGCCAATTGAGACTAGGAACATTTAACCATAGAAATAATGTAAGGCGGACAAGTTTCCTAGAATTTCCTCGCGGACAATTGAAAACTGGAAGCTTTAACCATGGACAAAAACATCCGGTGAGCAAGTTCCCCCAACCCCCCGTCCGAGTATAATGAAAAGACAGTGATCATGAGTAACTATTCTATATTTTGCCTGTCTTGAAGAAATTGCACGGAATAATGCGATAAATTACAATAAAAGTCACTTAGTATAGGATTTCCCGGCCAAATTCGCGAGTTTGTCATTCAAATTAATTTGTCTTGCTAGTTTTCAAATCCATGGAATTTTCGTCAGAATCTACGTATGTTTCATTCAAATTAATGAACAATGTGCTTCTTTCGCTATTTGGTCATTCGATTTGGCGCAACACGATCTGCTAAAAACGCGACGGTGTACTTCTAGCATTCTAATTCATTTGTAGCATTCAAATTAGCACTTTGTGCACTTAAATTGATGGTCAATATACATTTCTCGTTTATTACACACTTTTTATAGCTCATTCTTTTTCTTTCAAGATTGTTTTTTCATGTGTATTTCATTATATTTCATTTTCTTGCATTTATACACTTATACTTATTAGATTTATTTGATATTTATCAGCATTTAAGTTTGATTGTTAGGAAGAAAAAAACGACTTGCATCTACGGACCTGATGGTCTCAGTATATTTGTAAAGTTCATCTAAGGAAGTTGTTTGTCTTATGTTTCATCATAGATTTATCATAATTTTATCATAATTTCATTATGGAAGGAGGGTACAATATTGTGACTGTGGTAGGGGCTAGAGTCCACAATTTGAACATGATTCATTATTTAGCCATGTCTTTAGCCATCAATCTGCCTGGCGAGCAAGTAAACTATGAAACTCTTTAAGAAAAACAGAGGGGTGTGCTGGGTATAAGAGACGATGTGATTTACTTTTGTAAAATTCCGTCTGTAGTAAAAAGGGGCGATTGAGGGTATCCCCACCTTTCCCGGGTATATGAACATGTCCGTGCAGAAATGCCATATCCCTTGATTTCGCCCCTTCTTTACTTTATGTCTGACTACACCCATTTGCATTGTCCTGAAAATAAATAAATGGAATAACAGCTTAGACCCCAATGGCAAATCATGCATTTTAACTGCATTATTTAAAAACTGTAAAAGTTTGTTGCAATTCTTTCCCCTAACATTCCTAATTTTAATACAAATATTACGCTAATTTGAATGATAAAAATTACGCTTCGACAAGTGAATATTAATTTGAATGCTAGTTGAGCAGTTTCTAAATTGAATGACAGATCTATGAAACCCTTCGACCAAAATCCTAAATTAAATACAAAAACTGGAAAATTGAATGATAATTGACATGGCAAAGCCGATCTGCGCTAACTTAAATGCAAAGTAAATGAATTCGAATGACAAACACGCGAATTTGGCCGGGAAATCCTATATTTTTTTTAAACATCAAAATTGGCTGCTGTTCAAAATTACTTTGAACATCTCATCAATCCCATGGAAAAACATATAAATTTAATTCTGTATAATAATATGTTGACAAATATGAGAGTTGTTTTTCTTAAAGTATTAATCTGTATTAATCGTTTTATTCTGAAAAAAAAGAAACAATTTTTGTTCTATTTTTTTGTTATGACTAATAATAATATACAGTGCAGTACTATTTTCCTGATATGTAATTATGATATATTTTAGTCTTATACATTGTGAAATTATGAACAATGAATTATGTTGTATAATTGTATTTATGTTGGTTTATCAAATGATAAAAAGTCTTTGTTATATTTATGTTGCAGTTTGTTTAAACTAGGACTATAGAAAATGCTTTGCTTGTATGTTATGTAAGAAGAGGAATTGGAGTTTTTAGAAATAAATTCAATGAATACCCCAACAAAATTCTTCAGTGTGTACCAGAGCATGTCAATTGGACTTGCCGTAGTATGGTGATTTATTCACTATCCTCTTAGTCCCAAGGCTCAGGGTTCGAATCTCAGCGCTATTATGACACTCTCCATCCATGATTAATACTGTATTACTAATCAATATTCATAATTTCCTTTTATTATATCCAGTAGAGTATCCAGCATTATACATGTAAGATGGAGCCAGTGTTTACCCTCTAAAAGATAAAATAAATTGTAATATACCATATTATTACACGGGGTGTCAGTTAAATTTCAGAAGGAAAAAAAGAAGTTTCAATATGGGCGATCACACTCCCTATGGTTAGGGTTGCCTAAGACACATTAGGCTGCCATTGGCAGTGAATGTACAATAAGTATTAACCAATGTTCTGAATATACCAATAATTCAAGTGTGTATTTACAATTTGTATTTGTATGATATCTTAATCTTAGAATTAGATATTAGTGTTTTTGTATAGATATAAGTAAATATGTACACGTCAATAATATCAATTAACAAAAATAAGTGTATGTATGAATGTGTATTGTGTTCATTCACGGTTAAAAACAAAATACAATGATTGTGCCCGCATTTAGCAAATACTGTTTTTCAGCGAGGCCGCGATTACATAAAATTCGAACAATAGAATATAAGAAAATGAAAATACAAAAAAATATTATTGATCACCAATAATTTATGTGTGTATTTACAATTTGAATTTGTATGTTATCTGAAATGTATTAGGTATCTTAGAGTTAGACATAAATGTTTTTCTATAGATATAAGTAAATATTGACACGTCAATAATGTCAATGGACACGAATGATTGTAATTGTGTACTGTATAACAATGTATTTTGCACAACTTTCATCTCATATTTATCGAATACAAAAAAGATGATAAGACATATCATACTACAGAAGTATACTAAGTCTAGTGGATGATTTGCGGGATTAGATTTTGATGAGAAGTGGAAACACCACTGCAGAGAGATAATTGTGTATTTGTGTATATACTATAGTATTATGGTTTGTTGTCAGTTTGTTTGTATTACTTGACTGCTATTAAAGAAAGCAAGTAAGCTCCCAGTGACCAATGATGAGGCTGTAAGTCCCTTTAGAGGGCCTTTGTAATGATTGCTGCCCTACCAAAGGGCACTGGGACATCAACTTGGTATCGGACCCAGGACCTTCCGATTACGAGACCTCTATAGTCACCACTGAGAAATGTTATCACAGTGTTTTTATATGCGTTTTGTGCACTCTCTGATTGGAATTATAATTACTAAAGATGCAACACATTATACGAAAGAAAATTGATGATGATGATGATGAATATTATTTTGTTCACTGACTCCGATGAGTGCCAGACGACGAACTTTAGTATTTCTGTATTTGAAGAGCTTGATTCCAAAAGGAGCTAAATCCATATTTTATCAAAATGGAGTTATTTGTCTTAAAATAATGATTTCCTACATGGGGAGAAAATGCACTATATCAACTTTGAAAATTTTACCAGGAAGTATGAAAAAAATTAGGTACAATTTCATGTTTCATTCCAAAAGGAGCTAAATCCAAATCGGTTTCATTCCAAAAGGAGCTAAATCCACTTTGAGTAAATCACCTTTTTTTCCCTCCACTTTCCCTTTAGCAATGTACCTTCATGTTGTTATATACGTTAAAGGTGTCGCCCTGGACCAATAATATATGATAAGAAAAAAAATCTACCAGTTATTTATAATTTTTACTAAATTATTAGATTTTGTGGATTTAGCTCCTTTTGGAATGAAACATGGATTTAGCTCCTTTTGGAATGAAACGGATTTAGCTCCTTTTGGAATGAAAATGTGATATGTTGTCTACTTTCTTTTCAAATGGTTTTTTTAGTTGTGATTTCATTATTATTATTTAAAAGGAAAGGTTTGCTACTAAATTTTAATAAATTTCAGTGACTTTATTGAGAAAATATGAAATTTTCCAGGTACAATATCATGTTTCATTCCAAAAGGAGCTAAATCCACGAAAACAAAAATTCTAAAAATTTAGTAAAAATCAGGAAAAGCTGGTAGATTTTTTCTTATCATATATTATTGGTCAAGGGTGACACCTTTAAAATATATAACAACATTAAGGTCCATGGCTAAAGAGAAAGTGGAGCAATACAAAAAGTCGATTTACTCAGAAGTACCCAAAGTGGATTTAGCTCCTTTTGGAATGAAACTCTTCATTTGTTGCTATTCAATTATAGAATAAAGGAATTGAAGTATAAAAGAAAAAAGACAGCGTGAGGTAGTAAAGAAAGCGAAATAAAATATTTGAGGAGGCTTAATGGCTCAGTGGCAGAGCAGTGGTCTCGTAACCGGGAGGTCCCTGGTTCGTAACCAAGTCGATGCATTAATACTCCTACCAAGTCCCTCGGAGATGACTTAAAGCCGTCGGTCCCTATCTGCTTACTTAGAAGCCTACAATGCTTTTTTAGACAAACAAATAAACAAAATATTTGGAAGGCTTGAAGGAGAAAAACTTGCACACTATCACGTAAATGTGGGTACTTTGGGGAATCAAATTTGGTAAAGATGGTTATGATAACATATGTTCTTCGTATGAAATGAAAAATGTGAGCAAAATATACTTGAAGCAGACATCTTAAAAGAACAAAAATGAAGTGAATGAAATATTTGAAACTTGTAATCGAGCTTAACTGTAAGATTATACTCAATAAAATTCTTAAATTCGTAGTAATTTCTTGGTTGTATCTTTGTAATCTCTGTAGTAGTCTTCTACTGTTCATTCATTTTTTTCACCCCGCCTTTCAACAAAAACATTCATGGGTATAAATAAACCTCTACACTAAATTTTTGTAGAAAAATTTCTCTTAACGACTTTAAGGCTTGTCAGGTTTGCCAACATAGCAACGCCTAGTGCATGCAAAGTGAATTCCATCCATAGAGATGCCGTTTTGCTGGTTAATCAAATAGTTGTTAACGAAGGGTTCGGAAGGAGGGGGGAGAAACATGCATACATTGGAATACATTATTAAACGGGTCTAAAGATTAAAGTACAGGAAGGAAAGACCTCGCAAAGTTAGAAATTTGTGTTGGATATACCTGAAAAATGTGCATAATACATGTATATAATATGGCAGTGATAACGAAATGTTGGAATAGAGAAGCGAAGAGAGGGATAAGGAAGAGCAAGAAAGAGAATAAGAGAGTGGTAGAGAGAGAGAGAGAGAGAGAGAGGGAGATATGGTAAGGGAGGGAGAGGAAGCGAGAGAGGAAGAGAGAAAGAGAGAAAGAGATAGAGAGAAAGAGAGAAAGAGATAGAGAGAAAGAGAGATAGAGTGATAGGGGTGATGGTATCGGTAGTGGAGAAATAGACCAATTTACTACCACATTCAAATTCCATGCATACTGTTTAAAGAAAGGTTGTTCTTGACACCCCCACATATTTCCATCAACTTAAAGCCGTCGGTCCCCTATTTGCTTACTTAGAAGCCTACAATGCGACTACCCCGCCCCACACCCTTATATGATATTGTTGCCGGGGGCTCCTACCCTATTATCTTTTAGTAGGTCCTTAGGAAGCTTTGTGCCAAAAATGGTGCTTTTATCCTGCAAGTTACGATAATCGATAAATTTGACGCTTATCAAAGCCACCTGACTATGAGCGGTCTCTTTCTGTTTCTCATCCCCTCCCGTGATCGCACTATATCCAACCCTCACTCCATGATGTTTCTGCTTTAATTTGTTGCAGCGCCACCTCGTGTTTCCATTCAATTAAGAGTTTTGTTGCAAGTTGCAGTTTCTTTTTCTCACTCTCTCCATCCTCCCCTCCTTTCGTTCTCGAAGTACTTGGTGGTGGTTATTTTACCTGACTGCTAAGAAAGCACAAATGCACATTTTACGTAACCAACCAGACTGCCGACGGCTTTAGGACTTCGCCGAGGGACCTTGTAATAAGGATTAATGCCTTACCAAAGGCCACTAACGCATCGCCTTGGTTTCGAACCCGGGTCACCGGAATACGAGACCACTGCTCTACCGACTAAGCTATCGCGCCTCCTCGTTAGTTAGTTCATTTGAACATGTTAAATATTGTTTTAAAACCCTTACTGTTCAATCAAAATTACTCTTCTGTTATGTACAGTGCGTATCAAAAAAAGTTTACCCAACTTTTGTAGCTTGTAATTGAAGAGTTATAATCCGTGTAACCTTTAATCATATGTTATTGTAAAGGAGAACTTATGCCCTGACTAATGATACCATTTTCATAATTTTGCTGCTAAGGATGACTGAACAGCAGGATTTTCAAAAAGTATTGTCAAAATCCTCTTGTACCAAGTTTGGGCTGAAACGATGAATGATGGTCAAAAGCCATTATGTATGTGTTATCTCATTCCAAAAATATTGCTGTTTTATTTACATTTACTATTAGGCAGTTGAAAAAAAAGTGTTAACATCGACTCAAACTCAAAGAAGTTTTATTACAAGCAAAATTGATGACATTCTTTTTGTTATGATGATTACAATCTCGACTTCATACGCATCCCTTGTTTATTTTAACCTTGTCATTGAGTAATGCAAATTGGATGAAGTTTATCTAGGGCGTTATCTTTTTTTAATGAGAATCTGCTGTCAATATATTGATATTTATCATCATAAATGTTCTTTCTTGCATTTGGGTTTAGTAGCCTTTGAGTTTTCGATCGGTATACGAGATAAACACCATATATGCTCCTTACGCGTGTGAAATGGTGCAGTGGACAAGTGAGCAGAAAAAACTTAGATATGATGAAGCAAGAAGTTAGTAGGCTCTTCACAATAATTAAAAGTTTGCATAGGGATTAAAATCAATGAAAGCCTACTAACATTACATCATTTTAAACAAGCATTGAAGTACGAGGCACAATTTAACCTTTTAAAAGGATTTAAGACCAAAGAAGCTCATGCATATGGCCTGACACACATCGGTTCATTAAGCACAAACTTGGAACAAGGCGATTTTGACAAAACCTTTTAAAGACCCTGGTGTTCATTCACTCGTGGCAGATATATCATGACTAGGGTATCACTGGACAGAAAATAAGTTACCGTTTATCATGAAAGCAATTTCAAAGTCATGTTCATTGTGACTTTTTAATTGGGAGCTACCCAAGTTGGGTCAATAGGGACTTTTAGAATGAGTGGACGAGAACACGACGTACGCCGACTGATCATGCGTGTCAACGTACTCAACTGCCCATGTTGACTACAATTAGAAATATTTTAGATTGCACTCGACGATATACATGTATGCAGGAAGTAACACTATGAATTAAATGACAGACAAAGAAAGAGGACAAAATATACAGTTCCTCATTCTACCCTCAACAATAGGCCATTTTCTTAATGTAACCAAATTTAATGCATAGGTCTTTGTGAAGTGCCTCAATACAAATTATTTCATTCACCTGATAGGAATAGTAGTATTTCAATAGTCAGAATGCAACTGCATATATTAAGTGTTGCTAGGTAGGTCAAGCCATAATGTTTGTCCAACGTGGCAACAACTAATGTATGCAGTTAGGATTCTGTCTATTGAAATACTATTATTCTTAACAGGTGAATGAAATAGTTTGTATTGAGGCACTTCACAAAGACCTATGCATTAAATTTGGTTACATTACGAAAATGGCCTATTGCTGTGGTAGAACATCCCTTCACTGCTCTTATGTAAAAATGTGTAGAACAGGTGAATATGCATGTGACACTTGTTCTACACATTTTTACATAATAGCAGGGAAGGGATGTTCCTTTGTCTACCTGAGGAACTGTATATTTTATGCGCACGCGGCATATAGTAGTATCGTACTAGATTTAGGAAAATCAAGGTTGACGCATTCTCGATCGCCGACTGAGACGACGTGACACATGCGCAGTGCCTTAAAATGACGTCACACGTTGCAGTCAAAGCTGAAAACGTGCAAATCTAAAAGTCCCTATTGTTTGTATTGATACGCCCTGTATACATGTAGCAGTATTATTCTTTGTAGTGTATGATTGTTCATATACTGTCATTATTGTGACGTGTTATCAAATTCAAATCAAAATTCGATTCAGTTAGTTATACATTCATCGATTTCAAATGTTATCTAGAGTAGCTTTTACAGTAACATAATATAAAAGTATAAAATGCATATACGATTGAATAAAACAGAGCATATAGGCCTGCAATTGAATAATAAAAATGGAAGTAATTGCTATAATTACCCAACCGATAAAGTTTCCCATATACGATAATTATATACTACACGTATTGCGATCGAAGACTTGCTCAGTTTTATGGTTTAAAGAACCTTTAGAAAGTGAACAATTAAATAGATGAATTATATATCATCGGAAAGCTGATAAGCAATATATTACAATAATATCAGTAATAGGCTGTTTAAGTGTCTCACAGAGGAGAAGAAGTTCTCTGGAAACTCGAAATCTAAATCTATGACCATCGGAAGTTGTCGGCCTAAAAACGAGCCATCGACTTGATTACATAATGTTTTGTCGAGTACCCTATGCATATTCACAATGGCTTTGCAATAATTAGGCTCATCGCCTCAGCTATACAGAGTGAGTCAGAAATAATGTCCCACTTTTTAAAAGTTGTATTGTTTGAAGTATGAATATTTAATCATGGGTTTCATGATATGTTTTGATAGAATTATCCTCCCAGTATATTTAGGTACCATTTTCATTTGAATCTCTGCATGCATGAATGAACATCAGACAATCTTTACAAGACTGCCAGATCTCACTTGCGCCAAGTTGCTGGGTGAGGAATTTAATATTGTTTTGAACAAAGACAGCCAAAGAGAGTCACCAACTCCGGAAAGCTAATGTGATGAGTGTCGTCGTCTCAAGTCGTGGTGAATGGCGGATCTAAAAGAGTGCATAAAGATAAAAAGGCAAAGTCATAATGATGATAATGATAATAATGATGAAAATAATATTGGGTTCTAGTATAGCGCTGTGTCAGACTTTACACTCTTGGTGCTCTAAAATAATTCCCTTGGTTTCATTGACATTTTTTTAAGAGGGAGGGGGGGGGGGGGGGAGGGTGGTGGCTTGAACTCCTTTATTTTACGGGCCTGATTGATACAGAAATTCAAATAGCTCGTTATCCATGGATATTATACCATAATGTCATATACATGCACTTGATTGACAACGCAAGATGGGAGTAATAATGTTTGTTAAAATTAATTCAAAACCTTGTTTTGACAGGAAACTAAATCCGCAATGTCATATATACAAGCACTAACTTGACATCGCAAGATTGAAAGTAATAATTTTTGTTTAAATTAATTCAAAACCTTGTTTTGACAGGAAACGAAAATCGCAATGTCATATATAAGCACTTTATTTACACGCAAGACAAACCTTGTTTATATCGTATTTACGTAATCCTCGGTTGAAAATCTTGTTTTTAGTTTCCCTTCTTTAAAGATAACGTTGAGTTCCGGTCACGCGAACAAGTCTAGACATTTGTTGTTGTTAAGAGGATGGTTATGTAGTACAACCGGTGTACATTGTGAGCTTTTTAAATCCTAAAAATGAAGAAATCGAATAATATTGATAGAAGCCACGAGCAATGCACACAGAATTGGGTATATTGTTGTAAATAATGTTATAAACAAGCCCTTGATTGACAACGCAAGATTAAAGTCAAAACTTTTGTTTGAATTATTTCAAAACCTTGCTTTTTATTCAATCATTGTATTCAATCTCAAATTAAATGACGTTATCGTAAAAAAATAGGAAAAAAATAGGAGAAAAATAGGGAAAAAATAGTCCCGAAAATATATTTTTTTTCTATTTTTTCCCTATTTTTTTTGAAGGAAAAAATAGGGAAAAAATAGTTTTGGTAATAGGAAAAAAATAGGTTTGAAACAATTTTTTCTATTTTTTTCCTATTTTTTTCCTATTTTTCAGACCTGAAAATAGGAAAAAAATAGGGAAAAAATAGTGTAGAAAATGGTGAAGAAAATAGTAAAAAAATAGTGATAACTAGGTGCTAGTGAACAGTGAAAATAGTGAGGAAATAGGAAAAAAATAGTGAGGAAATAGGAAAAAAATAGTAAGAAAATAGGAAAAAAATAGTAAGAAAATAGGGGAAAATAGTAAGAAAATAGGAAAAAAATAGTAAGGAAATAGGAAAAAAAATAGTAAGAAAATAGGAAAAAAATAGTAAGAAAATAGGGAAAATAGTAAGAAAATAGGAAAAAAATAGTAAGAAAATAGGAAAAAAATAGTAAGAAAATAGGGGAAAAAAGTAAGAAAATAGGAAAAAAATAGTAAGGAAATAGGAAAAAAATAGTAAGAAAATAGGAAAAAAATAGTAAGAAAATAGGGAAAAATAGTAAGAAAATAGGGAAAAAAATAGTCAGGAAATAGGGGGGGGGGATCACTCATCCTTTACTTTCATGGATTTCTCAAGCACTACCATCTCACACATCCAGTCAACGACTCTGTACATTCAATTAAATCATTCAGTGCAAACTTGATATAAAGAGATCAGTTATACCTGAAATGACAAGGTTATTTAACAGCTTTTGGGGGTTAAGATTTCTTGGTTGCACATGACCTCATTGTCAAAAGTTTCCACTGTAGAATAGTCACCCTACTTCTACAGCTCTTTTCTCTGCATCGATGCACCTACTCAGTTTGCCAAATTCACTTCATCCTTTCAGTCCAATCCATTCAGTAGAACATTTAAAATAGTCAATGGGTATATGGAAAATGTTATACAGTCCACTCCTATTATAACGAACATGGATACACCAAGATTTTATTATCAGGCATTTCTCATCAGTCCCAATTTTAAACAAACCAATGTGTTCAGTAACTTGAGTATAACATGATTTCATTTTAACAAGGAAATTGGCTTGGTCCCGAGCACCTCGTTATAATGGCAGTGGACTGTAACAAACAAAAAGAATAAAAGGGAATGTGTCAAATAAAATACATGTACTTTATTTTCGAGAGGTAAACACAATGACATGAGTTTAGTATAGTATGTGTGTTCATATAAGCAAATAAATAAAAGAACTTAACTGATATTTACAATCTTTGGTTAAGTACTGTCTGTAGTGTACATGTTGTAGTAATAGAGTTGTTCATGGTTTGCTATGATTATACTCTAAAAAAAAAAACAAGACAAATGCGACTGCGTCTCCTATATGCCTCCGCCTTAAAAAAAAATATCATCCACCTAGAATGTAGCTTTCTATTTTTGTTCAAATAAAGTATTCAGGTGAGTTTCAGGACTATTACTGAGCCGATGTGGATATGCCAGGCAATCACAAGCTCTCTCCCTCACTAGTAACCAAATAAAGCAGTATTCTGGACATGAGAGTGTTGTTTTCTGTCTCTTTTATTACAATTTAATTACAAAGTGCTCTTAATAATGTAATCACATTTTCAAACCTCAAGAAAATCGAGACAAATAATTTGTTTTTCTCGTTATTTACAAAGATAACAAAATAAAATAAATCATAAAACAGATTTTTCAACAATGCATGCATGCTCTATAGTACAGTTGACATGTTACATAATTTTTCTCAATCTCAATTGAACTGTCAAAATCTTAATACAATCATCATAATCTAGAAACACTTACTACAAAATCAATGACATGTCATGTCATTGAGATATATATAAACAAGAAAATGACAGACTTACATGCTACTATTTTCAAATAGTTTTACAAAGTATACCATCATTACCATGTATCATAAGTAATGGTCTTATGGTCCTTTATCTTCACAATATGCAGGCACTCATTGTGTACACATACATGTTGTACTTGCCTATGAATCTCAATGATTAGACATAAGAATTACATAATAAAATGGAAACAAATACCAATGTAAAGGATACAGATGTTGGTCATGCTGTTCACAGGCATCGAATGGTGGTTGTACGTTACATGTACATTGTAGCTTGATTAGTTTCAATGGATCTGTAAAGATATAAATGAAATGTGAGTTAGGGCTTAGAATAATCATGCATTGGTACATTTATGAACATGCAATTAATACTTAGTACAAGTATTTATGTATTTCATAATGAAAAATTCAGAGGCACAGAACATGTGTGTACAAAAGTATGATAGCAAAAAAGATGCCAGGCTGACGATGAACGGATGGTGAAACAACGGAGTCATCAAAGAGCTGTCAAGGTGCATGAAATGTAAACCACTCAGATAGGCAATTAATTAGAGTTATTTTATTCTTAGATATATTGGGTGAACATACATAAAATAAAACATAAAACACAGAATAGAAAATAGTAAAGGAACAATTTGTTGAAGAAAAAAATAAAAAGGAAAGAGAAAAATAATGTAGATCTAGGTAGAACTTGTGCCACCTGCAAATTATTGTTCTAGCATCATGATGAGGTAAACTACTCTAATATTTTGATGTCAGATCTTAACTAACAAACATGAAATAAATAAACCCAAAAAAATTATCAACAATAGATTTAGATTTCTACTTAGTAAGGACTAACTCCGGGAAGCTCCAACACCGGCGCCGCAGGCGTCGGAGCTTCGGTAAAACTCGTCGTGGGGGCTTCGAAAGAATCTGATTCGGTAACATTATTGTTAAATCTGCAAAAGGAGTACTTACAATTTTTACATCATAGGGTGCACGAATCCTCAGGGCATAACAATGATCACTTGAATTCATAATTTGAAGATGTCTTCGATGGGAAAAAAAGGGTTATTCAGAGCCCTACACAAACGATTCTTCCATGTCGCAGCGTCGATTCAAAATGGCGAAGAGACAGTACGCATGCGCGGCAGAGCCGCAGAAAGTATGAATATTCATGCTATCGAGCGCCGATCGCTCGAAATTGCTGAATATGCACGACTCGAACAAACAGAGCCCTTCTCAACCTTTGTTCGATTCGTGCATATTCAGCAATTTCGAGTGATCGGCGCTCGATAGCATGAATATTCATACTTTCTGCGGCTCTGCCGCGCATGCGTACTGTCTCTTCGCCATTTTGAATCGACGCTGCGACATGGAAGAATCGTTTGTGTAGGGCTCTGAATAACCCTTTTTTTCCCATCGAAGACTTCTTCAAATTATGAATTCAAGTGATCATTGTTATGCCCTGAGGATTCGTGCACCCTATGATGTAAAAATTGTAAGTACTCCTTTTGCAGATTTAACAATAATGTTACCGAATCAGATTTTTTAGAATCCCTTATAAAAAAGAACCATGGTAACCATGGTAAAACCATGGTAAAACCATGGTACCATCATGGTACCTGTGGTACTCGTCTCTAACCATGGTACTACCATCAAAGAACCGTAGTATTACCATGGTTATATGACAAGTACCATCGTATATCATGGTACTTCCAAATTTGTACCATGGTACTCTATGGTACCTGTGGTACTCGTCTCTAACCATGGTACTACCACGCAAGAACCATGGTATTACCACGGTCATATGACAAGTACCATGGTATACCATGGTACTTCCGAATTTGTACAAACAAAAATTGTTTAAAAAATTGATAATAATCAGAAGGATCATAAAAAACATAATTATTATGATTAATTTTGTTAAATAATTATTATTATAATTTATTATATTAAGAAATGCATTTATGTAGTTTAAGACTTGTGCAATTTTTATTACAGGAAAACAGGAGTGGAAAAGTCAACTTTCATTTGGCCATTTATCAATTGTGTGTAAATGTAGAAATTGTGCAACAGCTTGAAATATCATAAAGGACTGCACAAGTCAAGACTATATACCTACAACTACAAGCCCCAACCCCATACAGCTAGCGCACACAGCTGTCTATACACACAACCAGCCCTTGCAGCGCACTGTGAGCATTCCCGCATTTATGAATAGTTTTGGCAATGTGCCGAAGGGATCGCTGTATCATACTACAGTGCAGTGCAGTGTATACTGTGGACATGCAGCTACATGTAGCTACATGTATAGTAGGCCTACGCACTATTCACAATCCAGCTTCATGCCTCGTGTGTTTCTTGGTGTTTTAGATCTGCAAAATCATGCTGAATTCTTTTTTTCCCGGCTATTCTACAACAGTATGGGTAAGTTTAAGAATCATCTTCTTTATTTACAATATGTAGATAGATCTAGTCGATGTCTAGATAGTTATTTATGACATTGTCAACTGGGACTTCAAACAACTTCGACAGGATAACAGTTAAGACTGAACATGTATGATCCCATGTACGTAATTTGTTGTAGTATCTTGATGGGTTTATGGGGCATATCATTCAAAGCAAAGTTTGTCCATTTACATACACATTGTCATTCACTCTACTGTTAGTATGTAGTGTCATTGTTCGCAGGATTGAATGTTTTATTCTTTTTAGAAAATAAATATAATACTGCATAAAAATCCAGCAAATTAACGAACTAAGCTAACCGATGTCATGTCTGCCTCTGCTCTGTGACTGCATGTGTGATTTCATGTTGACAGTTGTTGATATTCATATTTGTTTTTGTTATAGACTCTAATTCAAACTTATCTTTTTTAAATTACAGATATATACGCAACATGATACTGACTAGTTTCCATATCGACGTTCTTTATCATCATCTTGACCAAAACACCAACGCCACCATCACCATGTCTTCGTCGTTGACCTCCGTTTTGGGGTTTGAACTTTGAAGTTTGTTGCGAACTCTAATAATGAATTGGACATTGGCATTATCAATTTTTGTTCTGTCTTTGAACACAGTCAACGTCGAACTTTGATTGAAGGTAAGAACCTCCTTTTTACCTTCTTCGTCTTCGATTTGCGTTTCGTCGTTTGCAAGTCTGATCCTGACTCCGGCTAATGATGAATTTATAAACTTTCGATCTGTCTTCGATCACCGCCGACGTCAAACTCTATACCAAGTTTCACCATCACCATATAATACATGGACTTCGCATCCGATCGACATTGCCGACTCTTGGCTTTCATTCATCATTCATTTTTGCACTGTATTATGATTACCGACGTCATCTAGCTACCATAGCAAGTAGGCCTAGCTACCAATTTTTTCTTCAAACTAAATTCGAGTACGACATCATCAACGAATCTCGCACCTCCGCTGGAAGGATAGTTTGTAAAATGTACTATGTAATTTGAATATGAGCGGCAGTCTTTCGCTATAGAAATAGACTAACAACTTTACTTATAATATTGCTGTGTGCTGAAAGTGTCATGTATAATGTAATGTATATTGTAACAAGCGGCAGTCTTTCGCTATATAAATAGACTACAGTTTTCGACTATAAATTGTTTTATATATTTTACGCGAGCTAGATTTTAGCTCGTTTGAATAAACGCCTTTAAAAAAGTAACATACTGTTTCCATTGTTTGATGTTTGATACGTCATATGATCATTTGACATTAATGATCAACATATTGTGATGTCTTTTGTTAACAGATCATGTTTACGAGAGTAGTGACTGAACCTTGAGAAAATGGATAATTGTGCTGAAAGTGGATTTCATGCCAGCTCCTGTCATTTTTGTGTCTACTTTGCAGACCAGCATGTTATTTCAAAGATAAATTATCAAGGGCTGGCAGATATTATGAGGAATACTGTGTTGAAAGTGCTTAATGTATGTAGTAGATTTGTAAATGATAACAAAAAACCAATCATGCAATGTAATCAATACTTTCTTTTTATTAAGCTACATGCAGAATGGAAAGGCGACTGGGTACGTGCAGTAACATTATAGTACAAGTACCATGGTAACAGGAGAACAATGGTAACGAAAGGTATGGGAGAACCATGGTAACCATGGTACAGAGAACCATGGTAACCGAGAACCATGGTAACCATGGTTCTTATGGTGGATGGTAATTTGGGCAAAGAACCATGGTAACCATGGTACTGAAAATCATGGTACTGAAAACCATGGTAACCATGGTACTGAGAACCATGGTACACGGAACCATGGTTACCATGGTTTTCAGTACCATGTTTTCAGTACCATGGTTTCCAGTACCATGATTACCATGGTTCTATGTCCAAATTACCATCCACCATGAGAACCATGGTAACCATGGTACTGAATCCATGGTTTTTACATGGTACATTTTTGTAAGGGAAGCCCCCACGACGAGTTTTACCGAAGCTCCGACGCCTGCGGCGCCGGTGTTGGAGCTTCCCGGAGTTAAGTAAGGACATACCTCGCAGACACACTCTCGGACTTGGAAGACTTGCTCTTCTTCTTGCGTGGTGCTTTACTCTTTAGCAGGTTGTGTTTTCTGATTCCTAGAAAAATAATTTGAGATACAATTCAGCCTAAAACCACATCAAAACATTATATCATGCAAGGCAATATAATTGACAGACGAAGTAATGGTACAAAATCTGAAATTTCTACGTGGATTTATTGTAATCACGTTTGTTTACATTCACTTATTCACTAACAGACACTACACTGCACTTGGAGATTCACTACACTTCACTCAGAAGTTGTGTAGATCTAGTACAAGTACAACCTCAACACTACATGGGAATATTGATACGTAAAATAACATTCTATAGGCCTACTATGTCTATGAAGTAGCATTATATTCAACAACAGACACAATAAAAATATATATATCATAATATAATTAAGTTTCAGAAATAAACGTACCTTTTCAGCTGTTTTCTGGGGCCAGCATTCGACAACAAACTCGTTTCTCTACGAGTGGGACTAGTAATATTTTGAAAATTTGTCGGGCTCAACTTCTTGGGAAGAATCACTAAAATAGGATAAGGAGGCATCGGAGTATGAGGAGTCACTATCTCTTGATGAAATTTCATCGCTAGAATAATTGCTGGAAGACATTTTGGTGTGATTTGGAGACGTTTGATGAACGAAAATCATCAAAAGTCCGATGCGCACAGCCGTGCCAGTGGGGAAAAAAAATAACGGGTAATTTTCAAATTACGTACGGGTACTTGCGTACTGTCCTCTACGTTGAAACTTTGCACACACATAGAACGGGAATATCTCGATCGAATGCTTTTTTTTTTATTAATAAAGGAGATTTTTTTTGGTTGAAATTTCTATGTGTACATTTCCTTTTTACACATGGTTTATGTATGGTTATCTTTGAGTGCACTAGTCACTACTATAGTTTGTAAATAAAATCAAGAATATTAATAAAGGAACAAAATTGAAATTTCGTATATTTTCTTTTTACACATTGTTTATTTATGGTCATCTTTGAGCTCACTATTCAATATGTGAACCCACAGCTAAAAACCACCAATAAGTCGCAAAATGAACAACAGAGATAATGGCAGGAGAAGCGGGCTTTTTGAATAGGATGCCAGTCATAAACAATGAAAATATGCAAGTTTAGAAAATAGACAAAAAATAGTTTACAAATTTGTATCATGTCATAACAAATTTAAGTGCAAAAAATAGGAAGAAAATAGTACTCGCAAATAGGTAAAAAGAAGTCTGAAAAAGATAAAGGTGAAAAAATAGGGAAAAAATTGTCTGAAAAAGATTAAGGTGAACAAATAGGAAAAAAATAGTCTGAAAAAGATTAAGATGAAAAAATAGGGAAAAAATAGTCCTATTTTTTTCATATTTTTTTGGAGAAAATAGGCAAAAAATAGTCTGAAAAAGATAAAGGTGAAAAAATAGGGAAAAAATAGTTTGGTACTCGAGAATAGGAAAAAATAGAACTACTTTTTTCCTATTTTCTTTTAAAAAAAATAGGAATAAAATAGTCCACAAAAGTTGAAGGTAAAAAAAATGGGGGAAAAATAGTTTGTGCTTGAAAATAGGAAAAAAATAGGACTATTTTTTTCCTATTTTCTTATAGGAAATAGGGAAAAAATAGTCTGAAAAAAAATATAGGTGAAAAAAATAGGGAAAAAATAGTTTGTACTTGAAAATAGGAAAAAAATAGGACTATTTTTTTCCTGTTTTTTTTATAGGAAATAGGAAAAAAATAGTCTGAAAAAAAATATAGGTGAAAAAAATAGGGAAAAAATAGTTTGTACTTGAAAATAGGAAAAAAATAGCCCTATTTTTTTCCTATTTTCTTGAAGGAAATAGGGAAAAAAAAGTCTGCATTTCCAGAAAATAGGGAAAAAATAGGGAAAAAATATATTTTCGCAACACACAAAACTACTAGGGTACGCTTCATGAAATGCACTTTGGAATGTATTCCCCCTCCCCTTTCATTCACTTCCCTTTTTTTCCTTTTGTATTGGTGTTGAGGTTTTCTCTGCTTATCTTTCCCTTTTTTTCTTTTCTCAACATCACAGTGTATACTTGTCAGGAGTTGACGTTCATAAGGCTAATTGCCCGATTTGTTAAGGGGAGCCTTCCAAAGTTGCGACTGTGCCCGAACGCGTCGGGGCGCCATGAATAGAAAGGTTGCGCCTCAAGAAACGCAAAGGGGCGCAAAGGGGCGCAAAGGGGCGTGACAGTTACCCTCACCTAATTCTTGCATATGAAAAGAAACTGTCTATTGTTGGTATAAACCCGCTCTATTCTTCTTGCGCCCTTTTGCGCCCTACCAGACGATGGAAGATTATCTCTCCCGCCATTGTTCTCGCTCGTGATGCGCGATGCACAACGGTACAGCTTAAACTTGCTATACAGAAAGTATTTGTCAGCCAAAGCCTGCCTAATTCCCTCTTCCTGTTCTCGTACTAATAAACATCCCATTGTTTGTAAAAACTTGATGTATTCTTCTCGCTTTGCGATCTATTCTTCTCGCGCCGTTTTGCGTCGCAACGGGCGGGGGTATTATCTTTCCTATTATTGTGGAAGCTTTGCGATGTACATTGCTACAGCACAGCCTGAACTTGTCTAGTGGGAGCGTTTTTGTTTTGGGGGGCAATCAACACACTCGTTCATCTTGATCAGAATAAATTATGATATTTTTTTTCTGTTGTTGGTTTAATACGCCTCCTTTTAAAATTTGTGACGACTGTATGGAATGTGAAATAAAGATGACTATGTACGATGAATGGTTGTTTAATTGCGAGCTTGATTGTCCCCAACAAGAAAAAGTAAAAGAAAAATGAGTGAATGAATACATGTATGCGGTTATAGTCGGAAAACTGATGACTGTTTGGGACGGTTGTGTATGTTTGTAATTCGAATGATTATCAACATATTTGTATAATTTCCACGTCGCGATATTATCCTAGCGTCGTAATGGACAAAGGAATTATCATTCTCTCCCGTCATTATTCACGCTACTTGTAGCACATTGCCACAGCCTGAGCTTGGAAGCACTTATATTTTGTCAGTCAAATCCTTTTTTTTTCTTCTCCTCTCTTGACTTGGTTCTAATAAACAACCCATATCGTATTAAAATAAAACTCTATGTATTCTTTTTGCGTCGTGTCTTTTCTTCTCATGCCGTTCTTTGCAATAGTCAGACGGGAGAGTTTGACATTGTTTTGGTAATCAATGAACTCACGGTGCGTCATGATCAGTAAAGGAAATCTTTATAAAATGCATTATAACAATACTAATGGTAATAATAACAATAATTCTAAAGTGACCTTTTTAAACACTCTTCCATACCCTCCCCCAAGTTAGTATAGATATGAATCGATGAAAATCTGAACGGATGTATTTTTTGATATTTCAGCTGTTTCTGAACCGTTTTTGATCAAGTTACGTTAATTCTATCATTAACAAAAATTGTATACTCTTTCTAATTTGACAAATTTTCGCAAAAAAAGTATAGTAAAATTGGCCGCGTATAATCGGCTTTGCAATCTGTATACAAGTTCATGTCATATCCAGTGGCGTACGCAGGATTTTCCTATAATAAATATAAGGTATGATGTGTACATCACAAGGGATAATTATGTTATAATAATTCATCTCAAGGAAGAGATGTTGTCGGCGTACACGGTACAAGCAAATGAAGGAATAGAAACATTATTAAACAAAAATGAAGATGGAAAACGACATTGCCAGATAGACAGAGAGACAGACAGGGAGAGGGAAAGAGAGAGAGAGAGAGAGATGGCGGGAGAGATAGAAAATTGGACGTCACGGTAGTCCGTACTGTATTTATTTATATGATATTTGTCTCTCCGATCACCCCCCCCCCCAGCTCCGATTTTGTTTCCCCTTTAGTTTGTCCTTTTTTATATATAGATATCTTTTCGCTGAAGACTAATGTCCGACGCATAACAGTATTGTCAATATAGCATAATAAACATTTTTTATATCAATTTGATGCAACAGAGATTTTCATTCAAAAGTTTTACTTTGTATAATTATTGTACATTAATATTCTTCGCATTTCGACATTATCAGACGCTCGTTTTCTATTTCGCTCCCTATAATAAACAAACGGTATAATAAATTGTGTACATCATTATTATGTTATAATAATTTATCTCAAAGAAGGAATTGTGCCGGCAAACAAGCAAATGGCGGAACAACATTGGCAGAAAGACGGAGAGACAGACAAACAGAGAAAACGACCGAGCGAGAGAGAGAGAGAGAGAGTGTGTGAATGGGAGACACACACATGCACACACATAGAAAGAGAGAAAAAACAATCATCTTGCATGATTGTTGCCTTTGAATGATTGTTTCAGATAGGGTAAAGTCTGGCTTTACATAATATGATTTTTATTTATGAGTATGTCGGAACGTGGTCCCATTAAAAAAAATAAAAAAAACAGCAACGACAACTGCAAGAATAACAAGACCCTTCCCGCCCCCCAAAACAACAAAAACAGGGTTATAGATACCCTTACCTCACTTCCGCTCTTTGGAGTTTATAACCACGACAACGACTTGTACCCTCCGCAACGTTCATTGTTCCTCTTACGTAACTTTAATAGCTGTGGGATCATGGGGCAAAGACATAGCTCAGTTTCGCATATTCTATGTAGGTCCAAAATACTCCCAGCATTTTTGTGTCGTTCTTATGTACTTTGTCAATACATATATTTACAAACTATAATTGTCAAAATTTGAAAATATATTCATACACATTGATATTTATATAGCACCTTGACATAAACCATGATCAAAGCGCTTTACATTAGTAAATAAAACAGACTAATTATTTTGCTCTCCAAGCAATACTTACAAACTATTTCGTTTTCCCTATATCATCTGTTTAGAGAGCGAGAGAGAGAGAGAGAGAGACAGAGAGAGAAAGACAGACAGATAGACAAAGAGATGTATAGATAGAAAGAGAGAGAAAGTTGAGTGCATCCGTAGTCTGTACTGTATTTATTTATTATTATGCTATTGTGTCACTCCTTTCACCCCCCCCCCCCCCCCGGCCCCGCCCCCGTTCTGGATTCTTCTTTAGTTTAATTTTATCACGTTTATATCTTTTCGCTAAAGTATAATGTCCGACATATATTATAACCGTCAATGTAGGCTGATAAACTATTTTATATTAATTTGATGCAACAGAGATTTACATACAAATCTTTTACTTTTTATAAATTGTGTATTTTAAAATATGTATTTCTAAATAAAAAGAGATGAAGAAGAAGAAGAGGGAATACTATATGTTTAATGGACAAATAAATAGATCTAAACGCAACGATATATTCACAAATCTGAGCGCAGCCCTCTTCGAACGCATTTTCTGCAAATCATGTTATCATGCCGTAGTGCCCAATGCTTGTGAGTGCATGACGAGCCCATTAAATTACAACAGCGCTGTTGACGCGTCTACTTCTTTTAACGTGCAAATGTAAACGTTTTCAGAATTCTTGACAAATTGCGCAAAAAGGAGTCCGAATACGTGTTTAATAATAAATACTTCATTATATAGGATGTCATTAATAATTATGAAAAACCTCCCATAATTATGTAAAGCTATAGAATAACTAACATCGATAAGAATAGAACAAGTTCAATACTATATATGTTTAATGGACAAATAAATAGATCTAAACGCAACGATATATTCACAAATCTGAGCGCAGCCCTCTTCGAACGCATTTTCTGCAAATCAGCAATGACAATGGAAAAACGCCCTTTCGAAGGGGTCAAGTAAATTTGTGAGATAATATGCCCACTGATAAGATAATGTGAGAAAATCCAAGTTAAAGGTAAAGACCAGTATTGGTAACGCCCAATTTCAAAAAATGAAATGGAAGCTCTCATTACCAATCATGTGAAAGAATATGTTTTGACTAATACATGATGATAACAAATTTGCCGGGAAACCGCCTACTAATTCATATATTTGGTAAATTTGTTTCTCTCATGGACTGTGAGAGATATAGGGTAGTCCCATATACATCTTTCTGTGTATAGTGCTTCTAACTTTACGAAGAATGGGCCAAATTTCTTATCATTTTGATGATTCCAGAACCTTGCAGATGCTAGATGCTAGATGATCAACCTTTTCTGATCGATTCCACAACGTTTCTTTCACAATGCAATCGCATGACCATTACTGGTCTTTACCTTTAAAGGGAATTAGTAACTTTGTTGACAATTGCAAAAAGTGATGGGTGATTAATAAAATATTTATTGGTATGATCCGATATGTCCACAAAGTAATGCTACTAAATCCCTTTCATAGGATGTAATTTGGCCTAGTAATAAAGTGAAAATGCAAAATGAGCTAACTCTTAACATTGATTTTGTACACGGTTATGACTATCCAGTACATAGTGTGACCTCCAAACACTAAGCGTAAACATCTTTATTTTACTTCCACAAATGATTGTTTACAATAGTATATTACGAGTATGGTGATTATGTATGTGTGTGTGGGTAGGGGTGCAGGGTGCTTTTGTGATTAAAGGTACTAGCCGCCTATGAGCGGAACAATGGGCGCAACAACTATTAGCTGCTCAAAGAGCCGTCTTTTGTCATTGTTTTATAATAACAAAGTGATTGTAAAAGTTACATGTATTACATGTAACTTAAATCCGTAGGCGATATAACACCCAATGTGAACATGACGTGTTCCTAGTTAACACAGTTTAATGAGGATAAAAGTAATAGATTTGTACACAGTCGTATTTATTTGTATTCAGTTGTACATATTAAAATTGTTTAATACATTTGCATATCTTGTTTTCATTTGTTTCAATTATTTGTCTAGAGTTACCGCCATTATTTCGATGCAACAGAGATTTACATTCAATTTTTTTTATACTTTTTATAAGTATTGTACAGTAATATTCTTCTCGTTTCGACATTATCAGCCGCTCTTTCTTTATTTCGTTCCCTAGTACTAAACAAAACCTTGCCGATAATTATTGTGTTTAGATATCCGTCAGGACAACAAAACCTTGCCGATAATTATTGTTTTTAGATCAGAACGTTTAATCTTTGATGAATTTGTATTAGGCCAGTTTCTAATTAATAAAATCGATCATAAAAATGGCCGCTGGTTACATTATTTTTACCCGACGTCCAGCGAGTCGGGCTTATTTTGCAAGATGGCAGCTGGCATTTATGTATTTTGTTTTCTTTTTATTCAAAAAAAGATAATTTTAACAGTTCGTTTTTCATGTTTGTTCATATTATACAAAAAAAGGAAAATGAAAATAGATACTGAAGTACTGAGCAGTTTCTCAGCACCCACACGCAATACCCACTTCTATGCGCTCCGCCGCCGACCTCCGAACACTGGAGGTAGGGGAAGTACAACACTTAAGTTCTAGTACACACACACACAGATAAATGCAGTTAATCTGGCACACTCGACCCTTTTGTGATTAAAGGCATTGCAGTCAAGGTGATTACATAATAGCTAATTGTCCCTCGCTAGTTAAGAGGATTAGAGATAATTGGATTTACTTGGAGAAGAGGCAAAGGAAAGGACTCAATCCTCAAATTCACCCTGTGAAAGTGATGTCCTGAAACCCGAGTAAGCAGGGACTAAGTAGGGTAAAGGGAAGACGGGCCGTTTGCGTCATGGTACACGGTACAAGAAATGGAGGAATAGAAAACATTATACAAAAAAAAATTGATGCAACAGAGATTTACATACAAATCTTTTACTTTTACTTAAATTGTGTATTTTTCTCATAAAATTGACTATCTAAATAACAAGAGATGAAGACGAAGAAGAGGGAGAAGAAGAAGAAGAAGACGAAGAAGAAGAAGAAGAAGAAGAAGAAGAAGAAAAAGAAGAAGGGGGAATAAGAGTGAGAAGAAAAAATGCGGAGGAAGAAGAAGAACGAAATAAGAAAGAGAGACAGGGAGAGAAAGACAGACGGACAAACAGAGAGAAAGAGAGAGAGAGAGAAAGAAATTTGGGCGCATCGGTATATAGCGATATTGCGATGATTAAGAGAACCTACGTTTCTATTTTTTAAATCAATCTTGCATGTGAAAGAACAGATTGATGATATTATGACCTATATTGATCTGATGACAGAACGCTTTTCAATATTTCAGTATTTCTCCCTGATTGTTCGACCAACATTACATTGCTATTGTCCAGCTGAGTTTGTATAGGCTTTTCTACCCTCGGCGCAAAGGGATTGCGGAAAATTTCAACACTATTTGTGTTTCTTGATGACCCAGTAGAACAAGAAGAATAAGGGCTAGCCCCCCCCCCCAAAAAAAAGGCCCAAAATAACGCAATCATCATAAATTCCGTCTTCTACTCGGATACCAACACATGGATCCTTATTTAAATATCGAGACAGTATGTTACGAGAAGCAATTCAACGAATTGTCATGGCCTGTACGTATTTGTTCTAGAGCGCACTTCACTTTTTCGATACCACGTGGCCCCAATTCAGCACAATATATACGTATTTTAATTATTCACAACAATGACCTAGATCTAAAACTGGCCGCGGTTGCAACCCCTCAACCCCCCCCCCCCCCCCTTCTTCGCAAAGAAATATTGATTCCATGACATTTGCTCCGGCGACAATTGCTCCGCTGTAAATTTCATACACTAATCGAATGGCTAACTTCAACCCTGGATTCAACACTATACCCTACCCTAAACCTAACCCTAAACCTAACATAAAACCCTATTGAAACCCTAACCCTAACCCTACATCTTAGACGAAATAAAGCCCGGAGCAATTGTCGCAGGAGCAAATGTCGTGTCACCGAAATATTCGCTAACATTTCGTTGGAACAGAATGCCTTAGACTAATTTCTTCTTGAGATGTTCGAGGTGAAATTTTAAACATCATTTCCTGGTCTGGTTTCAGCGGGACGCTCTTCTTTTTTAATGCATGCTGTATTCTTACGATTTAGGCATAATTTACTTTGTTGATTTGCAATTGGTAATCTCCCTGGGAGTTTTGCGATATCCCGATGATACGGGTACAGTGTATTTAATTTTGTTTGTAACATTAGTGTTTTGCAAGGAAACAACATGCTGAAAATGAGCGTCTTTCCGACATATTGGTATTGGTCAAAGGGTAAAAAAATCCATAGACACGCGTGTTAAAAGTCAGTTCCAAAAAGAAAATACCTATCCAATATTCAAAACGTTAAAAATTCCTAAAGATTTTAAAGTAAAATTCAAAAAGAAGAAGTCGGACGTAGTCCGTACTGTATTTATTTATATGATATTTGTTTCTCCGATCACCCCCCCTCCCCCCCTCCCCCCCCCCCTCAAGCTCCGATTTTGTTTACCCTTTAGTTTGTCCTTTTTTTATATATATATATCTTTTCGCTGAAGACTAATGTCCGAAGCATAACAGTATTGTCAATATAGCATAATAAACATTTTTTATATCAATTTGATGCAACAGAGATTTTCATTCAAAAGTTTTACTTTGTATAATTATTGTACAGTAATATTCCTCGCATTTCGACATTATCAGCCGCTCGTTTTCTATTTCGCTCCCTATAATAAACATACGGTATAATAAATTGTGTACATCATTATTAGGTTATAATAATTTATCTCAAAGAAGGAATGGTGCCGGCAAACAAGCAAATGGCGGAACAACATTGGCAGAAAGACGGAGAGACAGACAGACCAGGGATATGTGAAGCCCTGGACAGACAGAGAAAACGACCGAGCGAGAGAGAGAGAGAGAGGGAGAGGGAGACACACACACACATAAAAAGAGAGAAAAAACGACCATCTTGCATGATTGTTGCCTTTGAATGATTGTTTCAGATAGGGTAAAGTCTGGCTTTACGTAATATGATTTTTATTTATGAGTATGTCGGAACGTGGTCCCATAAAACAAATTAAAAAAACAGCAACGACAACTGCAAAAATAACAAGACCCTTCCCTCCCCCCAAAACAACAAAAACAGGGTTATAGATGTAGTCAGTTCATTGTCATTCAATTATACCCTTACCTTACTTCCGCTCTTTGGAGTTTATAACCACGACAACGACTTGTACCCTCCGCAACGTTCATTGTTCCTCTTACGTAACTTGAATAGCTGCGGGATCATGGGCCAAAGACAAAGACATAGCTCAGTTTCGCATATTCTATGTAGGTCCCAAATACTCCCAGCATTTCTGTGTCGTTCTTATATACTTTGTCAATACATATATTTACAAACTATAATTGTCAAAATTTGACAATATATTCATACACATTGATATTTATATAGCACCTTGACATAAACATGCTCAAAGCGCTTTACATTAGTAAATAAAACAGACTAATTATTTTGCTCTCCAAGCAATACTTACAAACTATTTCGTTTTCCCTATATCATCTGTTTAGAGAGCGAGAGAGAGAGAGAGAGACAGAGAGAGAAAGACAGACAGATAGACAGAGAGATGTATATATATATAGATAGAGAGAGAGAGAAAGTTGAGTGCATCGTATAGTCTGTACTGTATTTATTTATTATTATGCTATTCATATGGAAAACTTTGTGGCGAATTCGTTCATAAAATGGATTGCTCACCGGCTCGGTCAACTCTGCACAGAGCTTCGCACCAAGTCCCGCAGTGTGCACTGGCGCGTAACACAGATCGCTGGGTGCGTCCATTATGACAAAATAGGGAGAATGGGTCTTGTTCATAACATGAACATAAAACAAGGACGGGTAAGAAATGGTATGGAATTTCACGTGTTGTAGCTCACGGTGCGATGCGTGCGGAGCAGATGAACGAAAGTTTTTCATATGGTGTCTCTCCTTTCACCCCCACCCCCCCCCGGCCCCCGCCCCCGTTTTGGATTCTTCTTTAGTTTCATTTTATCACGTTTATATCTTTTCGCTAAAGTATAATGTCCGACATATATTATAACCAGGCGCGGATCCAGGATTTCTTAGGGGGGGGGGGGCCCAAATTTGAAATTATGCGAGCCAAATATTGGTACGTAATGGTGACCAACAGTGACGTATTGCGGGAGGGGGGGGGGGGGGTCGGTGCAGGGAGGGGCGAGTCCCCCCCCCCTCCTCCGCGAAACGCGGAAACTTTGACGTTTCATTAAATTATTAGAGAAAGAGGACGATTCGTTGTACCGTTCTCGAAAAATAATTCTAGTCTGAATTGAGTTTTTCCCATTCCGCGCGAAGCGCGGACATTTTTTCGATTTATTAAATTATTAGAGAAAGAAGACGATTCGTTGTAGAGTTCTCGACTCTTAATCCCCGTCTGAATTCATGTCCCCCCCCCCCCCTCCCGCGCAAAGCGCGGAAGCTTTTAAGTTTCCTTAAATCATTAGAGAAAGAAGACGATTCGTTGTACCGGTTTTGAAAATAATCCTCGTCTGAATTTAGATTCTCCCCCCCCCCCCTCCCGCGCGAAGCGCGGAAGCTTTTACGTTTCATTAAATCATTAGAGAAACAAGACGATTCGTTGTACAGTTCTCGACTCTTAATCCTTGTCTGAATTCAGTTTTCTCCCTTTTGCGCGAAGCGTGGAAGCTTTTACGATTCATTAAATCATTAGAGAAAGAAGACGATTCGTTGTAGAGTTCTCGACTCTTAATCCCCGTCTGAATTCATGTCCCCCCCCCCCCCCTCCCGCGCAAAGCGCGGAAGCTTTTAAGTTTCCTTAAATCATTAGAGAAAGAAGACGATTCGTTGTACCGGTTTTGAAAATAATCCTCGTCTGAATTTAGATTCTCCCCCCCCCCCTCCCGCGCGAAGCGCGGAAGCTTTTACGTTTCATTAAATCATTAGAGAAACAAGACGATTCGTTGTACAGTTCTCGACTCTTAATCCTTGTCTGAATTCAGTTTTCTCCCTTTTGCGCGAAGCGTGGAAGCTTTTACGATTCATTAAATCATTAGAGAAAGAAGACGATTCGTTGTACCGTTCTCGACTCTTAATCCTTGTCTAAATTCAAACCTCCCCCCCCCCCTTCCCCTCCTGCGCGACGCGCGAAAGCTTTTACGTTTCATTAAATCATTAGAGAAAGAAGACGATTCGTTGTACAGTTCTCGACTCTTAATCCTCGTCTGAATTCAGGTCCCCCCCCCCCCCTCCAGCGCCAAGCGCGGAAGCTTTTAATTTTCATTAAATCATTAGAGAAAGAAGACGATTCGTTGTACCGTTCTCGAAAATAATCCTCGTCGGAATTTAGTTCCCCCTCCATCCCGCGCAATGCTCGGAAGCTTTTACGTTTCATTAAAACCTTAAAAATTCGTATTACCGTTCTCGCCTCTGAATTCAGGTTCCCCCCTCCCGCGCAAAGCGCGGAAGCTTTGACGTTTCATAAGATTATGAGTGAAAAAAGACGATTCGCTGTACCGTTCTCGATTCTTATTCCTTGTCTGAATACAGCCCCCCCCCCGCCCGATCATCTGCACGAAGCTTTGACGTTTCATTTAATTATTAGAGAAAGAAGACGATGCGTTGTACCGTTCTCTATACTCTTAAAGATAAACTTGAGTTCTGGTAAAAAAAGAAAATGAATTCTCACAGAATCTAACGAAACTTACACTGAATGTTCAAGATTACAAATAAAACAATTTTGGAAGAAAATGTATACTGGCTGAGTAGTGAGCATAGAAAGATAAGGAAATCAGGGTAGTACTAGCCCCGACACCATGTGTGTTGTCCCATATAAATCTTTCAATGTAAGTGATTGTTACTTTACCAAGACTCTGCCAAATTTATGATGATTTTGATGACTCCAGAACCTTGCATTACACACCATTACTTACATGCTATATGATCAACTTTTCTGATCCATTCCACACCTTTTCTTTCACATTGCAATCGCATTACCAGAACTCAAGTTTATCTTTAATCCTTGTCTGAATTTCAAAGATGTTCTTTTGCTCCTGCTTCCTACGTCCTCTTCCGATTTGGGGGGGGGGACCGCCCCCCCCCCCCCCCCTGGCTACGCGCCTGCGTTCAGATAAACACATTTTGATACCTTGTCCGACCCCGCAAGCTCAGGGGTTTAAGGCAATAAATTACGGTCAGGTAAGCATTCAGGGGCCCGCCTTAGGGCCCCTGGTGGGGTTGAGGCGGCGGAGCCGGCCCCGGAAGCTAAGGGGTTTTAGGCGTTTAATTAAGGTCAGATGAGCATTTTTTGTGTTATACCTTATTATTTTGTGACACTGGCAGGTCACTATTTGGCGTGGGGTCCAGGGGGCGGAGCCCCCAAAAATCAGGGGTTTTAGGCATTAAATTACCGTCAGATGAACATCTATAAGGGCCCGCCGTAGGGCCCTAGGTGGAATCCAGGGGGCAGAGCCCCCAGAAGCTTAGGGGTTTTAGGCATTTAATCACGGTCAGATGAGCATATTTTGATGCCTCATTATTTTTTAACACTGGCAGTTAATATAACTATTCTTTCTTTCTTGCTCTCCTTCTATTTTATTTCTCTTTAATATACTTTTTCAAAAAAAGTGGGGGGGGGGGAGGGGGAGGGAGCTCGAGGCTCCCGATTGCGGCCTTACCTCGGGCCCTGACATATAGGAATCTCAAGAATCAGATTTCTTGCCTGGCTGTAAATTTAGGAATTTGTCATTTTCCAACAAACACATACAAACGTATAATTTACTAAAAAAGTGAGGAAAAATCTCGGAAATTATGTAATTTCAGCATTATTTGTAATCCACCGTTGTGGAATTAGAAATAAACCACGTTTGAATTTGATTTCCCCCAAGCCCCCCCCTATCAGTACGCCAGTATCTCCTATTTTCCTTTTTTCTTTCCCTTTCCTTCCTTCTCTCTTATTTTTTTATTGGGGGGGGGGGGGGGGGGGTCAGCAGCCTGGGAGGCAAAGCCCTTTCGGCCCCCCGATCTCCTTCTTCCCCTTTTCTTTCCTTCCTCTTCTTTCTTTCCCTTTCTCTCCTTTTTCCCTTTCCCTTCTTTTCCTTTCTTCTCTTTTTTTTTTTTTTTTTTTTTTTTTTGCGGGGGGGGGGGGGGGGCCAAGGCCCGCTCGGCCCCCCCTGGATCCGCGCCTGATTATAACCATCAATGTAGGCTGATAAACTATTTCATATTAATTTGATGCAACAGAGATTTACATACAAATCTTTTACTTTTTATAAATTGTGTATTTTAAAATACGTATTTCTAAATAAAAAGAGATGAAGAAGGAGAAGAGGGAGAAGAAGAAGAAGAAGAAGAAGAAGAAGAAGAAGAAGAAAAAGAAGAAGGGGGAATAAGAGTGAGAATAAAAAAGAAAAAATGCGGAGAAAGAAGAAGAACGAAATAAGAAAGAGAGACAGGGAGGGAAAGACAGACAGACAGACAGAGAGAGAGAGAGAGAGAAAGTTGGGCGCATCGGTATATAGTTTGTACTGTATTTATTTATTATTATGCTATTTTGTCTCTCCTTTAATCAAACTAACATTCCATAATAAAACGATAAAATGATAATCTGGTAGAGTATATCGATTTCCCCGATGATACAGATATTCATTTTTCGTAAAATTAATTATGCAGGGAGACAGTGTTCCTTATGATTCGAGCAGAATTTTGGTGAGTGCATTTCGAATAAGAGCGTCTTCCATCTAAACCAAAACGTTTTGATGATGCAGGCTCCCGACAATACGGGTATCATTTTTGTAATATCTTTAATTTGCAGATGTTTGTTTGTTTCGTATGACATATTTATAAACGCCCTATAATCTTGATTTCAAGAAGAATCTTACAATGCATTTGATTATAAGTATCATTTTTAAATCACGGGTTTTGAAATACAATAGCTGATATTGCGATGATTTAGAGAACCTACGTTTCTATTTTTTAAATCGATCTTGCATGTGAAAGAACAGATTGATGATATTATGACCTATTTTGATCTGATGACAGAACGCTTTTCAATATTTCAGTATTTCTCCCTGATTGTTCGACCAACATTACATTAATGCTATTGTCCAGCTGAGTTTGAATAGGCTTTTCTACCCTCGGCGCTAAAGGGATTGCGGAAAATTTCAACACTATTTGTGTTTCTTGATGACCCAGTAGAACAAGAAATAAGGGCTAGCCCCCCCCCCCCCACAAAACAAAAATGGTCCAAAATAACGCAATTATTATAAATTCCGTCTTCTACTTGATACCAACACATGGATCCTTATTTAAACAGCGAGACAGTTCTGTAACAATGTTACGAGAATCAATTCAACGAATTGTCATGGCCTGTATTTGTTCTAGAACGCACTTCGCTTTTTCGATACCACGTGGCCCCAATTCAGCACAATACATACGTATTTTAATTCTTCACAACAATGACCTAGATCTAAAACTGGCCGCGGTTGCAACCCCTCAACCCCCCCCCCCCTTCTTCGCAAAGAAATATTCGATAAAGTTTCTTTGGAGCAGAATGATAAACTAATTCTTCCTTTGTAATGCATGCTCTATTCTTACGATTTAGGTATAATTTACTTTGTTGATTTGCAATTGGTAATCTCCCTGGGAGTTTTGCGATATGCCCGATCATTTTCAACATCACGGATTTTGAAATACGTTCTCTAATATTACGAAGATTTAAAGGACCTGTATTAAAATAATAGGTTGATGATATAATTATGAATTATGATTTATAATGATCATACGACAGGATCGTTTACAAGATACAACAAAAATTAAAGAAAACAAAACAAGAAAACCGAAACATGCGATAACATCGCTATGAAAAGGAAATATACACACATTTAATGTAATATGAAACAAATCAAATGTCAAAACATGCATGAGAAAACAATGTCAGAAAGAGTAGGGTAAGTTAAAAAAAAAAAAAATCTTTTTCGTGAACAAATCTATTTGTATTAAAATTGAGATATTTAACACAATCATGAACAGAACAGGAGGAGATGAAATAATGAACAATCATGCAAACGTTAACGCCTACAAAACTCCGATGTCGAGAGGGAAATAAACAATCAGAACAAAAATTGTAACCAATGTCATGTACGTAAAATAATATTAGAACAAATCAGTAGCAAGAGTCAAATCTCGCAAGACGAGAGGGACACACAAGCGGGCATTATACATGAATAACTAATGCGCCGGACCGGGCGCAAAAGGGCGCAAAAGCTTTTCAAGGTTTAAGCTCCCATTCACAAATGTCAAGTGCTTCACCGGGACACGCCTCGGTGGGCTTATCTCGTAACAAAGAGACTCCAAACAATAGCCAGATTTTAATGAGCTGGAAACCAACTGGAGTCCTCTCGTAGCCGACGCCAAAAGGCGCAAATGGGCGCCAAAAGGCGCCTCCTTTGTTCTCATATCCTGCTCTGCGCCCCGACGCGTTCGGGCACAGTCGCAACTTTGGAAGGCTCCCCTAACCCCTCATTCCCATGCAACTTTGTTTCCTCCTTCCTTTTGTAATTTTCTTGTAATCGATCTTTTATTTGTATATCATGTTTGTATGTTAATTTGTTTTTATGGAGAATGAAATAAATGAAATGAAATGAAATATATGGGACTACACCTACATGTGGCATGAATTTTTGGTTGAAGTGTTTGGGCTATTTATTGTCGTATTTCGAACATGGCTTTTTAGCCATAAACATACCAATACATTGCACCACTTAACCAGGAGAAAAAAATCATTCAATTGTTAGCACTAGTTTTCAGTTTCGATTTCTTAAATTATAAAATTATTGTCATATGAGAACACTCCATAATTAATTACAAATGCTAAATCATGTTCTGCTTCAATGATTTAAAATCTGATGTCGAAAGAACTCGTGGAAAAATGGCATGCATTTCATACAAGCTGCCGGTCAACCAATCAGATATCGCGAATAAATGGGTTGATGTTTCATATATTGCTATGTAGTACCAATGTTTATTAATTTACAAAGAAACTGCAATTGGATGAATAACAAAACGACTCATCAGAAAGTTGCTGAATAAATCACGCTTTATCTATATTCCCTTGTCCGGCTTCTTGGCCCAGTGATGGTTTGTTCGATGGATCATTTTCGTCTCAAGGATTATTACCAAATCTAGACTCCTCCTTCACGATCGACTTTCTCAGATTACGTGAATCATTTAATCAATGGTGAGCTTCATTTTGACATTAAGACCATCAATGTATTTGATATGCACTAATTATCAGTATGTACTCCAGTCTATGGTTGTAATAGCTTATTCCACTATTTGCTATATCGTGATAGAATACAGAACAAATATTCAACGGCCAACATCTGCGAATATCTTATTATAAATATATCGACAAAGAGTTACAATTAAAATGTACGTATCAAGTCAATAACTAGATGTATACTGTTGTTATGTGTACAACGTACAGCAACATAGAATTCACATCATACTTATTTTCCACAGGGTTCCTTTATTCATTATCAACATAATGATTTTCTCAAAAGATCAATACATGCACTATTCCATGACTTGTCATATAGGTCCTGCAGTCTCCATCAGTTATTACCTTCAGAAAGGCCTTAAAAAAACCCTTTTTTGGCAGTTTGTAGTTGCAGTTTTTATTATATGTATTTAAGTAAGTTTAATTTTCATTCACTTTAAGCGCTTTGGGCTTTTTTGGAAAATCATGGTATAAGTAATAATGATAATGATGTAGAGGTGTCGTGGACGAGCGGATACGTCGCCGGACTGTCGATCTCAAGGTCCGCGGTTCGAATCCCACCGCGGTACTAATGTCCTTTGGCAAGACATTGATCTAAATTTGCCACACTCCACCTAGGTGAAGTAATTGGGGACCGGTAGGAAGTAATTCCCTGCATGCTGTGAGCACCGACATCGGTAGCCTAGCAGAGCCGGGGTAATATTGGAGCGCTTTGAGTACCCTGCAAGGTTGACATGTGCGCTATATAAATATTCAATATTATTATTATTATTAAAATATATTTCAACAATAAAATATTACAATATAACCTAGGCCGCACAGCGACATATAAGATATTAAACATGACAAAATGTAATGTGTACACAAATTCTTTAACATAAAGAGAAACAGACAAACTGAGCAAAGACTCTCAGAAACATTTGTTAATTTTCTTGAAGATTTGTTTCTGTTGTATATCTTTCCATATCATAATAAGTTTTAACAGCTGACATAACTTTTTCAAACAGTGGTTTCTGATTTTTGCATTGGCTGAATAGATTTATTTCTTACAATAATAAAAGTTACAATTCAAAGCTTTGTTACGACTTCCTTTCAAGCCAAACAATTCATTTTGGTTTGTGAGTTTGACCTTTTTACAATATTGGCCAAAATTACAAACCAAAATGAATTGGCCTTTGACAATTCAAAATTTCCTGCCATTTGCTTAATTTAAATTTTAAATCTTTGGGCTTGGACGGCGGTCAGAAATAGTCTATCATTCGTAATAGAGCAATGACTTCAGCAATGATCGTTTCCAACTGTTTATAATAAGATTAATCGAGCCACAAAGGCACTAAACTTTAATTTGTTGTTTAAGTTAGGTGAGAAGATACCTTAATTATATACGCCCACCATGTGTATTTTATTTGCAATTAACGATTCAGAAGTGAAATATTTTTTTTAGTCAAAGGCAACTGTTCACAACTTTGAACGAAGTAATTTTCAATATTGCATGGAAACATTTGGTTGACCCACATTACCTTGACAATTTGACAGAAAGTAAATTGATATCATTTAAGCTCTGTGTAAATGGTATCCGTTCTTTTCTTTGTAAATTCTTTTCAGAAAAACTTTTAGCTGATCGTAGGCTTAAGATGGCAGATGAAAGCACCCTTCCTACGTCGGTATTTGATCCAACAAACGGCAGTCTTCCAGGCGGTTATTATGATTTTCAGTCTTTAGGCGTCGCCCAACGTGTTGTTTACGTTATCATCCTCCTTATAATCAGCATCACAGGAGTTATCGGAAACTCCATCGTGATCCTCGCCATTGTTCTCTCTCGCAAGCTCAGATCGACTCTCAACTGGTTTATCCTGAACCTTGCATGTGCCGATCTGTTGACGTCGATCTGCCTTCCCTTTTATATTGCAATCAGTGAGTTTGACTGGGCCTTTAAATTTTTGGTATCTTTCATGTGTGCCTGTGTTGGCGTAAGCCTTACAACCCATGCTTTCCTTGGCTTCACCAGTTGGTATCTCATCACGAGAAATCAAGAAAAATTCAAGATAATTTACAAAGCTCGAAATTTATGCCTCATGATTACATTCATGTGGGTGTTTAACTTCTCCTTGCCCTTCTTAATTGGCGTACTAGAAGAAAAACGTCTCCTTCCCTTAGCCGTTTGGATCTTCGGGCATTTTGCAATTGTTGTCACTGTGTACCTAAAGCTATGGAGATTCATTGCACACCGAGCGGAGAAGTTGAAGCCAACGAAAAAAGTCGACGGAAAGATACAGAATGAAATATGCATGGACACCATATGCCCCGATGAAAACCAAGTTACCAAAGAAAGTGGTTTAGTCAATGAGAATACTGTTTTGAGGGTATCCCACTCGTCCGAGCATTTAGGAAGCCAGAACTGCGACAAATCAAAAGGTGAAAGACTCAAATCTGCTCACCCGGAGAACCCTATGCAGGATGCGAAGGCTTTGAAGGTATCCCCATCTCTAGAAGAGATAGAAATCACAGATGGCGGACTTGACCTAAGAGCGAAAGAAGTACCAGTACGTGTCGAGGGATCGGAAACCAAATTACCTCTCAAGAAACAGGCACAACCTAAAATTGACAAGAAGCTTCTTGCTGTAACCAAGAATCTGTTGGTAATTCTGGTTGCTTTTGTCATCTGCTTCATTCCTTATGCTGTGTCCATATGTTTACCGATATCTTTCAGCGCACGTACCTGGCTTTTGGTCCTTCTATTGTCGAATAGCTGCATCAATCCCATCATTTATGCAAGAAGGATTCGTGCCTTTAGGGAGGTGATGGTATGCATCATACGATGTAGGCTCGGAAGCATTCCCATGCCCATCGACTTGGTAAGGAAAATGAGAACCACTCGCTGAACAAAATAGCTTGCAATCGCCCAGTAAAACTTAAAGCAAGGTCAAAAGCATACCTTGGATAAATTCCCCCAAATTATCCGCGGGCAATTAAGACCCGGATCATTTAACCATAGAAATAGTGTAAGGTGGAAAAGTTTCCTAAAATTTACTCGCGGACAATTATAAACTGGAGGCTTACACATGGACAAAAACATACGGTGAACAAGTTCCCCCAATCCCACGGACAATGAAAATACAGTTATCATGGGTAACTTTTCCAGATTTCGCCTGTCTTGAAGCAATTGCACAGAATAATGCGATGAATCACAACACAAGTCACTAATTATTAATCGATTACTTGAAACATCTCATTAATCCAATTAAAAAACTCATGATTTCAATTCTGTATAATAATATGTTGAGAAATATGAGAGTCGTTTTTCTTAAAGTATTCAGTTTTATTCTGAAAAAAGAAGCAATGCTTGCTCTAGTTTGTTTAGGATGACTAATATGTAGTGCGGTAATTGTTCCTATTATGTAATTGTAATATATTTTAGTCTTATACATTGTGAAATTATGAACATTGAATTATGTTGTATTTATGTTCGTTTATCAAATGATAAAAAGTCTTTGTTATAATTATGTTGCAGTTTGTATAAACTAGGACTATTGAAAATGCTTTGCTTCTATGTTATGTACGAAAAGGAATTGGAGTTATTATAAATAAATTCAATGAAAACCCCCAAAAAATCCTTCAGTGTGTACCAAAGCATGTAAATTGGAGGTGTCGTGGTATGGTGATTCATTCACTAGACTCTCAGTTCCAAGGTTCAGGGTTCGAATCTCAGCGCTACATATGACACTCTCCATCCGGGTGTTAAAGGGTACCTGGCAATTGCTCGGGGATAATAAGGAAAGAGCGGTATTAATCCTGATTAATACTGTTTTACTAATCTGTATGCATAATCTTCCTAAGATCCTTTGATGTGTATTATATCCAGTGGAGTATCCAACATTATACATATAAGATGGATCATTGTTTACCCTCTAAATTCTAAAAGATAAAATAAATTGTAAAATACCTTTTTATTACACGGGTTGCCCGGTTAGATTTCAAAAAGAAGAAGAAAGTCTTTATGTAGGCGATCACACTCGCTATGGTTAGGGTTGCCTAAGTCACATTAGGCTGCCACTGGCATTGAAGGTACAATTATTATGTTCCGAATATGCCAATAATTCATGTGTGTATTTACAATTTGTATTTGTATGATATCTTAATCTTAGAATTAGATATAGTGTTTTTGTATAGATATAAGTAAATATGTACACGTCAATGAACACAAATGATTGCATGTATGAATGTATATTTTATTTATTCACGGTTAAAAACAAAATAAAATAATTGTGCCCGCATTCAGCAAATGCTGTTTTTCAGCCAGGCCGCGATTACATAAAATTCGAACAATAGAATATAAGACAATGAAAATACAATTTACAAACAAATATTATTAATTACCAATAATTTATGTGTGTATTTACAATTTGAATTTGTATGTTATCTTAAATGTATTAGGTATCTTAGAGTTAGACATAAACATTTTGTATAGATATAAGTAAATATGTAAACGTCAATAACATCACTGGACACAAATAATTGTAATCGTGTACTGTATAATAATGTATTTTGCACCACTTTCATCTGATATTATCGAATACAAAAAAGATGATAAAACACATCAAACTACATAAACATACTAAGTCTAGTGAATAATTTGCGGGATAAGATTTTGATGAGAAGTGGAAACACCATTGCAGAGAGATAATTGTGTATTTGTTGGTTGTCAGTTTGTTTGTAATACTTGACTGCTAAGAAAGCATGGGCACGATTGTGAGTAAGCTCCCAGTGACCAATGCTGTGGCTGTAAGTCCCTTTAGAGGGCCTTGGTAATGAATGCTGCCCTACCAAAGGGCACTGGGACATCGACTTGGTATCGAACCCGGGACCTTGACTTAGAGAATATAAGAGGGGAAAAAAGGCAGCATGAGGTAGAAAGCGAAGTTCAATATTTCAGGAGGCATAATGGCTCAGTGGCAGAGCAGTGGTCTTGTAACCGGGAGGTCCCTGGTTCGAAACCAAGTCGATGCGCTAGTGCCCTGGGTAAGGTATTAATACTCTTAAAAAGTCCCTCGGAGATGTCTTAAAGCCGTCGCACAGTGGGCCATGGAGGAACCAGAGTGATTTTTTTTAAAATAAATCCAGAGGAAATGTTTGGATTTCCGCTTAAATTTTATTACCAACATTTTCTCTGATGTCAGATTTGGCTGCCTGATTCTGCCCGTTATTCTGTTAAAGCCGTTTTCCTTGCAACATTGCCCCGACAAATGTGCTTATTTTTGTCCGCGGTGTCACAAGTGTCACGCACTCGCACGCGCCGTGATTTATGACCGCGAATCCTTCACGATTCAGCCGCGGACCAAAATAAACACATTTTTCTGGGCAATGTTTCAAGGAAAATAGGCTTTAACATAATAACGGGCAAAATCGGGCAGCCAAATCTGGTATCAACTTAAAACTTAGACATCAGAAGAATTGTTGGTAATACAATTTTAGCGGAAATCCCTGGGAATCCTCTGGATTTATAAAAAATATGGAAAGTTAGTCCATTTTCAGTGAATTACCCTATAATATATTAAGAAGATTGTGTTTCTATCCAATTTAACCCATTGATGCAGAGAAATGAACTATCAGGAGAATGTGCGAGAAATTTCATATCAATAACTTAAAAAGTTCATGTTAAATTGAAAGATTTATAAAATAAGTCACTTTTGCACTAAAACTGTGAATATGTAAGATTTTGTTGTTTGAAGGAGTAAATAACCCTTATTGTGCATACCGGAATTAAATATTTTACTAAGGTATTCTTCAATGTATTATCTTTCAACTGGGCAAGAAAAAAATATATAAATAAATCATCCAAAAAAAAGTTTTGGCGCACTTTGGTTCCTTCCTGGTCCACTGTGCGTCGGTCCTCTATTTGCTTACTTTAGAAGCCTTCAATGCTTTCTTAGCAGTCAGGTAAGAGGAACAAACAAATACAATATTTTGAGGGGTTGAAGGGGAAAAGCTTGCATACTATCAGCAAGTAAGTGTGGAAACTTTAGGGAATCAAATAATTTAAAGAGTAATAGCCTGGTGATGATTAAACATGTTCTGCGTATGAAATGAAAAAAATTAAGGAAAGTATACTTAAAGCAGACATTTTAGAAGAAAAATATCAACTGAATGAAATATTTAGAATTTTTACTCGAGAGCTTAAATGTAATATTATACTAAATAAATTTCTTAAATTCGTAGTAATTTCTTGGTAGTATCTTGGTAGTATCTTCTCCTGTTCATTCTTTTTTCATCCCGCATTAAAAAAAAACATTGATGGGTGTGAATAGACCTGTACACTAAATTTATGAATAATTTGTGTACCAAAGTTTCTCTTGAAAGGTTTTCCCGACTTATCAACGTCTATCGCATGGAAAGTGAATTACATCCATAGAGATGCTAGTTTGCATAGCTGGTTAAAGACCGGTTATGGTCATGCGATTGCATTGTGAAAGAAACGTTGTGGAATCGATCAAAAAAGGTTGATCATCTAACATATAAGTATTGGTGTGTACTGCAAGGTTCTTGAATCATCAAAATTATAAGAAATTTGGCCCAGTCTTGATAAAGTTACAAGCACTGTACACAGACAGATGTACATGGGACTACCCACACACGTGCGCGACACGTGCGATATATTTATCATGTCCAAATAGATATAACAATTTACCAAATAGATATAACAATTTACCAAATATATCAATTAGTAGGCTTATGCCGAAAGGGTGGGTAGGGTAGCGTCGCGTCGCGTTGACTTGAACGCGACCATTCGTCCAAAGCCCCCCCCCCCTCCCCCCCCCCCCCAGTTTGGCCGGAAAGGGTGCGTTGACTAGTCTTCCACATCTGTCGTTTATAATAAAATTTAAGGAATAGAAATTTAAGTCGTTTAGATTCAAATAATCAAAATAGAAACAGGGCTTTGGACGAATGGTCGCGTTCGACTCGACATGACACTCCCAACGCACCCTTTCGGCCAAATCAGGGGGCTTTGGACGAATGGTCGCGTTCAAGTCAACGCAACGCGACGCGACGCTACCCACCCTTTCGGCATAAGCCCAATTAGTAGGCGGTTTCTCGGCAAAAAAATTATGATCACGTATAGTCAAAACATATTCTTTCACATGATTGGTAATTAGAGCTTTCATTTCAATTTTTTTTAAAGGGGGGCGTTTCCAAAACTGGTCTTTACCTTTAATCAAAAGTTCGGGGGAGGGGAAGAAACATGCATACATTGAAATACATGATTAAACGGGTTTAAAGATTAGGGTACAGGAAGGGAAGACATTGTAGAGTAAGAAGTTTGTGTTGGGGATACTTGAACAATGTGTATAATACATGTATATTTTGCAGTGATAACGAAATGTTGGAATAGAGAAGAGAAGAGAAGGATAAGGAAGAGCAAGAAAGAGAATAAAGGAGAGGTGGCAAGGGAGGGAGAGAAAGCGAGAGAGGAAGAGAGAAAGAGAGAGAGAAAAAGATAGAGTGAGAGGGGTGATGGTAGTGGAGTAATAGGCCAATTAACTACCATGTTCAAGTTTCATGCATACTGTTTAAAGAAAGGTTGTTCTTGACACCCCGACAGATTTACATCAACTTAAAGCCGTCGCACAGTGGGCCAGAATCGCCTCAAAGTGTGCCAAAATTCAAAATTGGCGAATGTGAATTTTTTTATTTTTTTCATTCGCTTGGAGAAGAAAACATTCTAAAGAATATTTTTCCACCCATATTTTAATATTTAGCGAGTTTTAAAAGTGTCATATACCCCTGCGAACATGGGAAAATCTATATGTTGCTCCAAAAATGATAAAAGTGGCAACTTTACAATAGGTGTTGAGAATTTATGAAGGGAAAAGCAATCAACTTGATACTGCGTGCACTTCTTGCCTATCGGTAACCCAATTAGAAAATACAATGACCAAATGTATGGAGGCTTCATTTTGGGAAAAATGAGCATTAAAGTTCACAAAAAAAAAAAAAAATTGCAATTTTTTATAAAAGTAGCATGTTTATTAGGATTCCGGCCGATTCCCGCAGTGATGTTAATCTCAAAATGTCCGCCCAAACCTAAGCTTTCCATGTATGGTATTTTTTTTTGCGAGAATTTGCTACACTGCATGTGCAGGCGCTTTTCCTCCCCACGTCCATCGATTATTATTAGGCATAATCGGTACACATTTGTACTGTTTCGTTTACGCACAGCCGATTCAACGCTCGTCCGCGTAACCATGGCAACGCACAGTGGGCCAGGGAGGAACCAAAGTGCGCCAAAACTCATTTTTGGAAATTTATTTCTCTTCAATTCTCTTCTTGACCAGTTGAACTGTAATACATTGAGGAATACCTCAGTAAAATATTTAATTCCGGTAAGCACAACTAGGGAATAAATTTACTCCTTCAAACAGCAAAATCCTACATATTCACAGTTTTAGTGCAAAAGTGACTTATTTTATAAATCTTTCAATTTAACGTTCTTAAGTTATTGATATGAAATTGCTCTCACATATTCCTGATAGTTTATTTCGTTGCATGAATTGATTAAAATGTATAGAAACACAATCTTCATGATATATTAAAGGTTAATTCACTGAAAAATGGACTAATTATCCATGTTTTTTATAAATCCAGAGGAAACGTTTAGATTTCCGCAGAGTTCCGCTTATATTTTAATACCACCATTTTGTCTGATGTCTAAGCTTTAAGTTGATACCAAATTTGGCTGCCTGATCGTGCCCGTTGTCATGTTAGAGCCGATTCCCCTTGCCACATTGTCCCGAAAAATATGTTTGTTTTTAGTCCGCGGCTGAATCATGAAGGATTCGCGGTCATAAATCACGGCGCTTGAAGGCGCCTGACACTTGTTCTGACACCGCGGACCAAAATAAACACATTTTTCGGGGCAATGTTGCAAAGAAAACGGCTCTAACATAATAACGGGCACAATCGGGCAGCCAAATCTGGTATCAACTTAAAGCTTAAATATCAGAGAAAATGTTGGTAATACCATTTAAGCGGAAATCCCTGGACATCCAAACATTTCCTATGGATATCGCGATCACACTGATCCCCTATTCGCGAGGTTAAAAACTCTGAAAGTAACTGATATTAACTTTTTACAAAAAGCACTGTTCATGTTCCGTCTACATAATGATTCCCCAGAAATTAGTTGAAATAGTTGAAATAGTTGAAATATTTATTGGTTACTGAATCATCATAGGTTATAACAATAATGTGACAATGTCTTTACATGAGTATAAAACATAAGTTAAATTACATTTCCACATTCAGTAAATCATAGATACATACGCTCGAAGAGGTGATGATACAGAAGGGCTACAGCCTAAGCGTGACAGCTTGATACGCTTGCAGCCCAGAAACATTTAAAATCATAACGATTGTAAAGTAAAGTAAATTACAGAACATAATTGGGGGAAAATAAAAAAAAATAAACAGTGACTTGCAACCAAAAAAAAAAATGGGATAGAGGGTGCATGGGAGGGGGATTTTCCTGCTATATCAAGGAAATGTTGACGAACATATATGATATCATGTGTTAATTTAAGAGATTTGTCAATATTTGCTCAATAAAATTGATTTCACACTTTTCTTGAAAGTATATACTGACTTCAAGTTACGGATGTCAACGGACAGTGAGTTCCAAATATCCGGACCAGAATGTCTTATAGATTTCATAGCCATTGTTGTTTTAGGATTACATAAATGGTATTTATTTGATTGTCTGGTTGGGTATGTATGAATATTTCTATTCAAACAAAACATTGGTGGGAAGTGGGAAGGTAGGGAATCATTATGTAGACGGAACATGAACAGTGCTTTTTGTAAAAAGTTAATATCAGTTACTTTCAGAGTTTTTAACCTCGCGAATAGGGGATCAGTGTGATCGCGATATCCAGCATTGGTACACACACGAATCGCTTTCTTTTGTAAAAGTAGCATTTTATCAGTATATACTTTTGAGTCTGCCCACAGTATATTGCAATAAGACATGTAAGGAAGAATCAAGGAATTGTATAGCATATATAGAATATTCAAAGGCACATAATGTTTTAACTTATACAGTAAACCAACAGTGCGTGACACTCTCTTTGAAACGTAATGTACATGATCACTCCATTTCAGATTTTCATTGATGATAGTTCCAAGAAATTTAGTATTTTGTTTTTTCTCCAAATATTCACCATCCAAGACTATTTCAGGTATAGGTTTATCATTTGCATTTTTCCTGCTTTGAAAATGGATATAATTAGTTTTTTTCAGATTCAGAGACAATTTGTTGCTCCTAAACCACAAAGACAGCTTAGGTAGCTCGGTGTTCAGAATTCTCTGAAGTGATCGAAAATCGGAATTGGAGCAAAACACATTAGTATCATCAGCAAATATAATATATTGTAATGATGAAGTTGAGTTCGAGATATCATTAACATACAGTAGAAACAATAAAGGACCGAGTATCGATCCTTGTGGGACACCACATTTCATAGGCAATAATGATGAATCTACAGATTCGTAGCTTACATATTGCTTTCTACCTGACAAATAATCATTAAACCAGTCAAGAGCAACTCCTCTTACTCCGTAATAATGAAGTTTGCTTGATAGTACCTTGTGATCAAGAGTGTCAAATGCTTTGCTTAAGTCCATGAATACACCAATAACATGCTTTCGAGACGCCAAAGCATTCGAAACCCTATCATATAATTGTGCAAGGGCTAAATCGGTTGAGTGGTATTTCCTGAAACCATATTGATCCTGATTCAGTAAGTCATTTTCTGTTAGAAAACAATATAGCCTATTGTATATAAGTCTTTCCAATACTTTGGACAAACTCGAGAGAATAGAAACAGGGCGATAGTTTGAGACTTGGGAAGAGTCATCCTTTTTGTATATCGGAACAACCTTAGCAATCTTAAATGCTTCTGGAAATGTACCTGTCGTCAGAGAGAGATTAAAAATATGCACTAGTGGGGTTATTATATTTCCTATAACTTGTTTCAAAAGATATGTGCTTATCCCATCATGACCGTTAGCATAGCTTATTTTAAGAGAACGTGCAATATTCAAGATTTCAATCAAGTTTGTTGGTTTGAGAAATAATGACTTGTTGCAGGGAGTTTGAAGAAATTGTGAGAAGTCGACTCCGTTCGAAGCTATTGTATTGGCCTGATTGGGGCCAACCCCAACAAAGTAAGCATTGAAGCAATTTGCTATTTCTTTTGAATCAACCATTGTATTATTATCTTTGGTAATATGACACTTTGATTTACTCTTTTGTTTTTTGAGGGCTTGATTGATCACATTCCACGTTGATGATGCATTTCCATTTGCATTTTCAAACTGCTTGGCAAAATACATTTGTCGAGACTGTCTTATAATGGTGGTTAGTTTGTTCCTATATGATTTGTAATTATTCAAGCTTTCCTCTCCTGGGTGTCGAAGACTATATTTATATAATCTATTCCGTTTTTAATAGAGCAAAAGATACCTTTAGTTATCCATGGCTGCTTGATTCTATTTTTTGCCGATCTTTTTTTAGTCATTGGGATATGTTTATTTAAAAGAGAGGAGAACAAGTTCCAAAAAAGTGCATATGCCTTATTGGTGTCAGTACATGCGACCACGTCATTGCATGTTACTTTGAGTAGTTCGTCATTAAACATGGCTATTTTTTCAGCTGTGATTTTACGTATCATAGCTTGATTCTTTTCGTCCTCAGGATAATTGCGAACATGATTACAAATCAGAAAAATTGGAAGGTGGTCAGAGATTTCACTATACAAGAGGCCAGAGCCTATATAGTTATTGGTGACATTTGTAAAAATGTTATCTTTCAATGTAGAAGAGTTATTTGCCAATCTGGTTGGTTTATCAATCATGGCATTGAATGAATTTGATCGTAACATATTATGAAAAGTATTATCTTCCTGCAAAAGATCAATATTAAAATCACCCATCAAGTAAACATCCTTATTTTCTAGATTGACCTTATGCAGCATCCTATCAAACTCATCCAAAAATAATTCAACATTTGTATGCGGAGGCCTATATACATATCAAGATGTTTTTCCTTTGAGCCATATTGATTTCAATGCATATCGAGTCAGTACCATCACTCTTCAAACTAAGGTCAGATCTAATTTTGTATGTTAACAAGTTTGAGATAAACATAGCAGCTCCACCACCCCTTCCGGTTTTTCTATCAGAACGTACAATCGAATAATTGTCAATATTACATAAAGTAGATGGAGATGTATCATTAAGCCACGTTTCTGTGACTCCTATGACTAAAAACGGTTTGGTGAGGGCCGACAGCAGAATGTTCAGATATTCATAATTTTTAACAAGACTTCGTGCATTTGTATGTAATAACCTGAAGGAATTATTTTCACTCTCAAATCTTGAATTAAATTCATGAGGAAGATAATATTTACAATCCACTTTGTCATCCAATGATTCATTCAATTCATCAATATTGAACATAATATATAGTTACATGAAACATCAAAGAATATATTGTCCATGACATAATAACAAAAATGTGTCTACAAAATGCATGATAGCAGGAAAAGGGGGTCGGGGAATGGGTGCAAGTCTTAAAAAATAAAATATAATTAAATACAAACATAATTGAAACTATATGTTAAGAGAAATTAATGTTAACAGTAGTAAAAGTAACTGCCAAAACACTCCTAAAAACATTAAAATGTGAAAATACAGCTAACACAAATCACATGAAGAATTTTAGTAGCAATGGAATAGAGGAGGTAAAATGAAGAAGAGAGCAAGAGCACACATGTGCTGATAACATGCAAGGAGCCATGACTCATTTCTGAGAAGTAAGCCATAAATCAAATAAAACAGAAAGTTGTGTCCTTGAGCCAGCTAGTGGGTGGTCAGTTAAAGTCGCACTATAGTAAAACTAAATTTAAGCAGAGAAATAAGGAACACCTCCATCACCCCTCCAAACTCCTGCATAAAAGCGTAGTTTAGTTCCCTTCATGAACAGATCTTGTACTTGTTTTTTGTACTTCTTCTTTTCTGTAAGGTCTGCCAGCGTCAGATCATCGACAATGTAGTATTTCTCCTTATTTAGGGCCTCCCTTGACTTCTTCATGATGTCGACCTTCTCACGTATTGACAATGTCTTGACCAAAATGTGCCGTGGCTTATCTCCTTTCTTCCCATCACGATGAGCACGCTCAACCTTGATGTTCATGTTAAATTTCGTACTCAGGATGTCTTCCACTTTCACGACACAATCCTCTGTTTGATCGCCTGTTGATTCCTCAATCCCGACGATCCGCAGATTACTTCTCCGAGAGAATCGTTCAGCCTTGTTGGCTTCACGATCTTGATTACTAACTCTCTGTTCCAGATCATTATAAGCTTTCTCCATCTTTCCTAGTCTGCTTTTCAGCTCCTTGTTCTTCTGTTCTAGATCATTGATCCGGAGACCCTCAAATTCAAGGGCCTTTTCCACTTTCTGAAGACTTTCCAACATACTTTTCATAGCCTTGTTCATCATCTGTTCGAAGTTGCATGATGCACCTTTAATATATTCAGCTAGTGCAGACGGGGTGACAGAGCCCAAGTCATCTTCCTCTACGGGATTTGAGGTTTCAGCTGGCCCGTCAGGAGCGGCAGCAGCACCATCCAGCTCATCGTCTAAGATGGAGAAGTTTGCTCCCTCATTCTTGTTGGCTTTCTTTGCTCCTTCTTTCTGGCTACGGCGGGTCATGATGGAAAACTAAAATGTTCCAATTGAGAAGTAAACCTTTCAGGAATAATTGCCACTTGTGGATTGTTTGAAGATGTTATCTAGAGTGTATACAAAGATATCTTTTGGAGAGGTTAAGAAGCACGTGTGTTGCTCAGCCAGTCGCCATACTTATCATGGCACACTTTGGTTCCTCCCTGGCCCACTGTGCGTCGGTCCCCAATTGGCTTACTTAGATGCCTACAATGCGAGGCGACTCCCCCGCCCCACACCCTTATATGATATTTTGGCCGGGGACCCCTAATATAAATGTTCAGTAAGTCCTTAGGAAGCCCTGTACCAAAAATAGCATTTGTACAACAACAAATCAATGTTATCAAATTATTCGGGGGCTACAAAATGACGCCCCCGCACCCTTAAATTAACATTTTTGCCGGGGGCTCCTAGCCTTATATCTTTTGGTAGGTCCTAATGAAGCCCTGTACCACAAATGGTGATTACGATAATCGATAAATTTGACGCTATAAAGCCGCCTGCCTAGCTATGAGCGGTCCCTTTCTCTTTTTCATCCCCTCCCGTGATAGCAATATATCCAACCGTCACTCCATGATGTTTCTGCTTTAATTTGTTGCAGCGCCATCTCGTGTTTCTATTCAATTAAGGGTTTTGTTGCAAGTTGCAATTTCTTTTTCTCACTCTCTTCCTCCTCCCCTCCTTTCGTTCTCGAGGGTATTTAGTTAATCCGAGACTTGACTAGCATTTGTGCTAACTTCTAGTTCTCATTAACAACTTCACCTAGCTTATACATTAAATAGTATGCAGATCTATGTATAAATATTGTTTTAAAACCATTACTGTTCAATCAAAATTACTCTTCTGTTCTGTACAGTGCGTATCAAAAAGAGTTTACCCAACTTTTGTAGCTTGTAATTGAAGAGTTATAATCTGTTTAACCTTTAATCATACTTATGCCCTGACTAATGATACCATTTTCATAATTTTGCTGCCAAGGATGACTGAACAGCAGGATTTTCAAAAAGTATTGTCAAAATCCTCTTGTACCAAGTTTGGGCTGAAGCAATGAATGATGGTCAAAGGCCATTATGTATGTGTTATCGCATTGCCCTTGGCGACCGACCCAAATATCTTAAAATCTACAGTCGGGTTTCTAATATTTTATTTTTACCGTTTGATTTACAAAAATAGGTATTTTGTTTGTTTAAATGGGATATAATTGCATAAAATCATCAAATTATTCCCAAATTCTCCCTCATCTTCTGCCCTAGTTTCGAAATCCTACTATCTGATAATTTATTGTCTCAATTATCTCCATCTAGGCATTTCTATGCCAGAGCACTTCTCATGTTGATTACAGTGTCCGTGTGTGTAGGGCGTGTACGGTTATATTGTGCGTTTGTGTGTAAGAGGTGTGTATAGGGGGATGTCACGTGTGCGGGTATGTGTGCGTGTGTGCGTGTGTGTGTGTGTGCGCGTGTGTGTTGATGCGTGAAGTAGTCATAGCTGGAGAGGTGTTCTGGCGTGGAAGTGCCTGGATGGACGAGCTCAATAAAAAAAATAAAAAAAAGCTTTTTAATTGCACCGCCTTTTCCTCAGTATTATCTTATTCTTTTAATGCAACCTTCTTAAAATTGTGATGATTGTTAAATGTTACTGTATGTTGAAAAGTAATTATTTTGTCTGTATTTATATATTTATGTACATGTATTTTACATGACAATAAATTATCTTGAATCTTGAATCTAAAATCTTTAACCTTGATTCTTAAACAAATATAGACCCGCCCTCGTGTACGTGTATTGCCATGCACTGCACCAGTTAGAAACCAGCGATATTTGGGCGACGTTCACGGTTTTGAGTGTTTTGGGCGACGGTCGCTGTTTTGTGGGGAAAAAAAGGAAGAACAAAAGAATACATCTTTTTAAAAAGCCTTATCCGCTGCAAACGAAAGCGATTCTTCATGGGATGCAGGACGCCATTAAAAAGGAGGCATGAAATCAGTGGAAGGCTGGGCTTGAGTATTAGGATCGGGTAGAGGAGGGAGAATCACCATTTCCTGAGAGCTAATGTGATGAGTGTCGTCGTCTCAGGTCGTGGTGAATGGCGGATCTAAAAGAGTGCATAAAGATAAAAAGGCAAAGTCATAATAGTAGAGTCAAAGTGTGTAGACCCCGCTGATATTTTTCGGGGACAAAGGTTTTTAAGTGTTTTTGAGTTGTTTGGAGGTCAATGATTAAAATTAGCTTGGGTAGTCCCCTCCTAACTCCCGGCAACTCTCGTAGGGGTCAAAATAAGGTCAAAATGGGGTCAATAGGGGGTCAATTTTTTTAAATGCCCTGATTATGTTAAAAGACATGTCAAATTGTTTGTCTCGTCATACTGAACAAAAAAGTGTACATGATCATATACCCCTGACCTCCCGTTAAGAAGTTATGGCCGGAAAAGTCAAAAGGTCAACAAACTTTCATTTGAGGGCAAAATACACTAAAAGTGTTAGGATCGATCAATTTTCATGTTTTTTGTGTCTATTTATATGTATTTTGATTTAGAAATTTGAATGAGACAATTTCTACTTAAGAAGACCGTATTCAAAAGATATAAGGGGTCAAAATAAGGTCATTTGGGGTCAAATGAGCTCCTTTGGGATCAAAATACACTAACAGACTTAGGAGTTATTTGTGTCAAATTATGTGTAAATTGATGAATAATAGTGAATGAATTTTTTTATTTTTTTAAATTTAGAAAACCATATTCAATTGATGTAAGGAGTCATTATAAGGCCAAAATGGGGTCATTTGGGGTCAAAAATGTTTAATTTGACCTAAATTGTGCTGTAATGCACTCTCACACTGAATGAGAAAGAGCAGTTTCATTCTAGGGTTAAAATACGATAGGAGTGACAACAAAGCCATGTTCATTTTTTTTAAGTGTCACAATGCAGTTTACATGTAATTTAACTGGTGGCCACAATGTCAAATTAGCTTGATTGTTTTTATCTGCCCATCAGTTACATACACAACCCTGCGCTCTCTTACTAGGTATGGTAAATGTCTTAATTTGTTGCAACATACCTTTAAGGACGGATAGATGTGACAAATCAGAGGTTCTACGCATAGTCGGAATCTTCAGAGACAGAGTCTTGATCATTATCGATATCCGAATCGGAGTCAGACTGTGGAGATTGGTCATCTGCTGGTATTAGGTTGGTCAAACGTGTAGGCAATGCAGGCTTGGTGTATCGAAGTGGGATGCAGTTGCCATCTTTCATGTGCCATCCATGGTGGAGAGGTGATGGAGGAGCATCTGGACTCCTGAAGTTCAGGAAGATGTATGCCTGATAGTTGGCTCGTCTGACCTTCATCTGATGTGAGTCGCAATCAGGTGGCATTCTCTGTGTTGCTTTTTTCTTCATACTCTCCCACTTCTTTGCTCTTGCCTCTGCTAAACTTGTACTAGTTTTGTCTTTGTAGATGAACTTAATTGTGAATTGCTCCATGTCGATTTGGGTGTCTTCTGATACAGACAGCTGTTTCCCAAGTCCTTGGAGCAAACTCCTTCCTTCCTCTGACTTCATTGCCGATTCAAAGATGGATGGTTTGCCATGGCCATAGAAGCCAGAGACAGCGTCTGCACCAGTATGAACATGAAAGGGGACAATGACATCTGCCACTTCAGGACTGCAAAGCTTCTTACAGTCATAGACGAAGCCCTTCCTCTTGATGCCTAATGGTCCTTCAATCTGATGGGCTGCGTATGCTGCTAGAACCATAACATCTGTGTCTTCTGCATCAATAACAACAGTGTCTTCCACACCTGACTGTCTTAGTTGGTAATACACATAGAGAAGGATGGTGTCCGCTTCTGTGTGTTGGCATGTGAATTGCTCTAATTCTGTGCCCTTCTGCAGATCTGAGCAACGATCTCTCACTGAGTATATATAAGTCGTCTCTGGGTGTTCTAATGACATGATCTTGAACTCTGCATTCAGAAACTGTTGGAGCCGAACTTTGTTGCCTGGATTTTTGAACATATCATTGAACAGCCTGGATGTTGGCAGTGGATCATCTCTTCTCATAAATACATTTCGGCTACCTCCTACATAAGTAACGCCTGTACGCCTCTGATGTTCACTATCCTTGATACTCTCATCTAGGTCATAGGGATCATTCACAAAGAAAATTGTGGTCGCCTTTCTGTGACGACCTGCAACTATGTTGTAAATCTTGTTTGCATAATCGCCCCACGTGTAATCTGTACCATCCTGCTTCTCTCTATCCTCTGCTGATGGAGTACTAAGTCTCCAAATGAATCCCATGTCGACGAGTGCAATGTAGTTGTTAAGCGAGTTTATCTCCTCAAGATTGAGCTTGTCAACCAACTTTGATTTCATCACCTTTCTCAGTGTTCCGTTCACGTTAAAGATAGGTAGACATTCATCTGTAACACGATATTGCATTACATCGCTCAGTCGAAATGTGTCCTCACATTTCTGAGCAAGAGAGATTACCTCTGTCATGGCCTTGTTCTCCATTGCATCAGTCTTTGTAACCCGAGATGTTCCTTTTACAATTGGTGGCTTGGTGAAACTGCAGCGTGAATTCCTGTGCATCGTGTCATCAAAGTTCTTCTCATCGGAAAACATCCTCTCTTTGAAAAATGATTGAACAAGCACTTCACCATCTTTGTGCGCATTCTCAAAGTCAACGACCAGCCGATCGGATGCCATCATACCAGACTGCAGAGACCTCAATGTTGGCTTGGTCTCATCAAACGGGTCACAGTCAAACTCACCCAGGCATTTGTCCAGATCTTGAACCCCTTTCTCATCTCTCTGCAGTCTCTTCTTGCAATTTTCTCTGTGATCCTTGGAAGAGTCTTTGAGGTTTGCCAGTGCATGCAAGAAGTTTCTCACTTTGTTGCAAGCATTTGTGGTTTTTGTGTGTGCAAGTAACATCTTTTCGTTCTTCAAGATATGTTTCCATCCTGCTTTCATCTTTGAACCCTTGTTCATGGTCATCTCTATCCATAGATCTAGGGGTAAACAGGAATATGGTTTCCCGGTCATTGATTGGGAGAACAACCTCTCTTTCAAGTAGGTTTCCTTCTATTCTGGTAGACTTGAGATCTCGAGCCAAAACTCAACCAGCCACTTGCTGTATTTGTCATTATCGTAGATGCGCAACCATGGAAACATCATCCTGAGAGAAGCTTTGAACGAATCCCAGTCTTGTGTCCGCAGAGCATGTATGTTCATGAGCAGTATTTCCACCATGTCCATGAAGCTTAGCTAGAACCTAGCCATTGGAGAATCAGATGCTTCAACGCTTTCAAATGCCTTTGTCACAAAAGATGTCAATTCTTCATTTTCCAGGAGATCTGCAGCTGCTGCTTGCAACTGCGCTTGTGAACATGTAGATGGATTTTTGAGAATCTCAAGGCTGACTTTAAGTTCAGGTGACAGATCTACCCCACTGGAAAGTTCATGTCGAATGACTCTGCGCATGAGTACCTCATACATGAGAGTGAGACATCTTATGCTCCTGTTGTAGTGCTTCCCACGAAGTGCCTGGTCAACCGAACCTTCTGCGATGATGTCTGCTGCGACAAGAATGTCAGATAATCCCGAGCCTTGAAAGCGCTTGTTGATTGCTGATATGAATGACAATTGAGTGTGGAATGGACCAAGGACAGGGAGGATAATCTCAAATTTGGCTTGATTCTCATTCTTTAGTTGTACCATCAATGCATACACAGGTTGGTCACCAACAAGCTGAATGAATGGCATTGACTTGGCTACAGCTGCAAAAACCATCCTACACATGACCTCATGAACTACTGATTTCTGAGGTGGCTTTGGAAATGTCAGGAAATAGTGAGCAGAACTCTTTGTAACATTTCCCTGGATTTTCGCCTGGAAGCCAGTGAAACCTCCAACCTTTTGATCAGGAACTTGGATGTTATGTCCTGCATTATTAGTCCGAGCCAATGAATGCACTGCACTCCTCTTTCTTTGCCCACAACTCGTCGGAAGAGATGTATCAACTTCAGTACGCACTTCTGGCTGACCACGTTTTACTGTTTTGTATGGATGTACTTTGAGCTGTTCAGAAGTTACTTGTTTTAGGTCATCGGACTTGACCAACTGAAGAGGGGAGCATTCGTCTCCTGTGGCTGTGAAGTGATCAGGCTGGACAAACATAACATTAGTTCGATGAGATGTATCTGCCCCAGTAAGTGTGTCATCCTTAAAGTCATCATTGTCCAAGATGCCAGTACCTGGAAAACCTTCTGCTATTGCATCTGGGCAGGTTGAGTCTTCCTTTACTGCATGCATGGCCCATGAATCGTATAGACGTAGAGTATCACTGTAGCTAATTCCCAAACCGAATTTCTTGAGAATGTCAGAGATTTCACGACTTCGGGTTAAGCCATGCAACGTGACTGACAAGCATGTTTGAAATGTTGTGCGGTTACCAGTAATTAGTGAGAACAGAAGGGATGACAGTGCAACAATGTCTGGGTCATCACATGCTTCAGTAAAGTTTCGAACACCTGGGTCCTTAAGCCAAGTCAGAAACTTGCGCAGGAGTACATGAGGCTCTTCTATATCCTCTAGATCAACAACACGGGGTGGCCAGGGCATATCATTTTCTCCTGACAGCCTGTCTTTAAGGCGCGAAGCAACATTGTGTAGTAACTGTTCATCACTTATACCCCAAGCATAAATTGCTGCTTCAATGAAACTGCCTCCTGCAGATGTGTTATAAAAGATTGTGCTCTGGTTCTTGTGAAATCGATCATGAAACCCAATTTTGTCTTTGAATTCAGTCTGTAGCATTTTCTATGACCTTATTTTGACCCCTTATATCTTTTGAATACGGTCTTCTTAAGTAGAAATTGTCTCATTCAAATTTCTAAATCAAAATACATATAAATAGACACAAAAAACATGAAAATTGATCGATCCTAACACTTTTAGTGTATTTTGCCCTCAAATGAAAGTTCGTTGACCTTTTGACTTTTCCGGCCATAACTTCTTAACGGGAGGTCAGGGGTATATGATCATGTACACCTTTTTGTTCAGTATGACGAGACAAACAATTTGACATGTCTTTTAACATAATCAGGGCATTTAAAAAAATTGACCCCCTATTGACCCCATTTTGACCTTATTTTGACCCCTACAAGAGTTGCCGGGGGTTAGGAGGGGACTACCCAAGCTAATTTTAATCATTGACCTCCAAACAACTCAAAAACACTTAAAAACCTTTGTCCCCGAAAAATATCAGCGGGGTCTACACACTTTGACTCTACTATAATGATGATAATGATAATAATGATGATAATAATATTGGGTTCTTGTATAGCGCTGTGTCAGACTTTACACTCTTGGTGCTCTAAAATAATTCCCTCGGTTTTATTGACATTTTTTTAAGAGGAAGGGGGGGGGGGGGGAGGTGGCTTGAACTCCTATATTTTACTGGCCTGATTGGTACAGAAATTCAAAAAGCTCGTTATCCATGGATATTATACCATAATGTCATATACAAGCACTTGATTGACAACGCAAGATTGGAGTAATAATGTTTGTTTAAATTAATTCAAAACCTTGTTTTGACAGGAAACAAAATCCGCAATGTCATATATACAAGCACTAACTTGACATCGCAAGATTGAAAGTAATAATTTATGTTTAAATTGTTTCAAAACCTTGTTGTGACAGGAAACGAAAAACGCAATGTCATATATAAACACTTTATTCACACGCAAGACAAACCTTGTTTATATCGTATTTACATAACCCTCGGTTGAAAATCTTGTTTTTAGTTTCCATTCATTAAAGAAAAGTTGAGTTCTTGTCATGCGAACAATTCTGGACATTCGTTGTTGTTGAGAGGATGGTTATGTAGTACAACCGGTGTCAGGGGCAGCGGAGCGACTTCCAAAGTGGAGGGGGGGGGGGGCACCAAGAAAAAAAGGTGCACCTACGAAGGGAAATCTCTAAGCGAAAATATACACATTTTTTGACATTGGTATATACCCCTATTTTGTGATTACAATTATTAGGGATGATTTCAATATTTGTTTCACGTCACATATGGCTCCGAATAGTCTCATTGGACAATGCCCCCTATCGTCAGAGTCCAGCAGCCTAATATGTTAGCCTATGGACTTTTACCAAAAAATCGTGAAAAAAATTATTTTTTGTTTAAACGAAAAGCACATCCACCCCGACGTACGTCGACACTAGCTCTTTCATTAGAACCCTCATGTCCCATTGTCTTTTGAAAGTTCACCCACCGTAATTTGATCAAAATAGGTCACCAGCTCGCCATTGCCTATATAACACATGTGCAACAAGTCGAATTTTGGATGCAATTTGCCAAGCGATTGTAAGGTTATAGGTCAAGCACACGAAGGATAACAAGCATGAATTATCATAGATCAATTCTGATTGGTGCATTATGTCCATTTCGTATTAGTATAGGCAAAAATTTTGCCGAGTTAAGCCAAACATGAATATTCATGACACGCCATGGACTATTCGATTATTTACAGAGGGGTGCAATTGTGCACCACATCAAACTCCCCTACTTTCAGTCAAGTATTTCATTGTATTATTTAGTTTGGTAGGTTTATTTTACTAACTGTTTAATTATCGGATATTTACTCGTCATTGTAGATTTATGATTAGCCATCTGTCATTTATTAGTCTGTAATTGTTGACACACATACAATTACCACACAAACGAACACTCTCACTTCCCCTCCCCAACACACCATTTCCACACACTCGGTTCACACGTAATACCCGATGGCCCTGCAACATAGTGGAACATTCTAGTTTGGTACTGACGTCGAACTAGCTACGTTTGTGCTGACAATGGTCCAGCGAGCAAAAATGAGACAACCGGAGCAATATGTACACCATACAAGATATTGCTAAAGGCCCTTTTACACTTTCACGGATCGCATCACGGATCATCCCGGATCTTAATCCGGGTTGTTCCGGCGTGCGACACCACGATTTCTTCTCGATGCCGGTGTGGATACGTTCCGAACTGGGTGTATACACGGGCAAGTACGGTGTCTCCACGGACAGACAAGGTAGCAACGCGGACCACGCCGGAAACGCATACGGAGCTAACACGGATTTCAAGGAAGAGCACGGAGGCTACTGGGTACTTTTACGGTCCTTACACGGAGGTGTACGTTGTCTATTGGGATATCTCCGGAATGTTGACGGGTGACTTGAGCTTGTAGGCGCTCATTTGATATACGGAATTTCAAACTCGGATGAAACCGGTATTAATACGGACCTCCCGGTGTCTACACGGACTGTCCCGGATGTATTCGGCGGCTACACGGAGGTACACGGTGCCTACAGGGAAGAGGACGGATTGTTTCATCCGTGAACTCCGGGATGAAAAATTAAGCAAGCTTAATTTTTTCCCCGGATATGCCGGTACGCCAAGGATCACGCCGGATGCCTCCCCGGTGTATACACGGTAATGCCGGAGATAACACGGATGATCCCGGAGCGACGATCCGGGATGATCCGTGATGCGATCCGTGAAAGTGTAAAAGGGCCTTTAAGTATCATGCTTTGCAGTTGGGCTTGATTGTCTAAAAAGGAGGATTTTGTTTTCGATGTGCGAGGTCGCAGTGCGAAAAATTACATCTTATAAAGAGGAAAAACCCAACCCTAATGGGGTTATAAGCATATTCTCACAACGGAAGACTGAAAAGACCTTTGATAAGTAACATAAGTATATCATCTATAGATGCATGCGAGCGTTGGGGGAAATTGCTCTTAGTCGCTTAAAATTAGCTAGGGCGCGTTTAGTGATGAGAGGAAAAGGGGACACTTATCAGGAAGGAAGAGGAGCATGTGCCAAAGTACAAAGAGTAACTATCAGAGGTAAAGGGCACTTGTCAAAAGTGAAAAAGGGCACTTCTCGTACCTGAATAGGGGCACTTACTAGAGATTAAAAACGGCAATTATGAGAATGAAAATGGACACTTATTGCAAAGGAAATTGGGAACTTGTCGAAAGAAAAGGGGCACGTTTCCAAATAAAAGGGGCACTTATCAGAGTTGAAAAGGGGAAGGGACACCTTTACAAAGCAATAGGGGCACTTGTCAAAGTAAAAGGGGCACTTTTCGGGTGGCTGAAAAAGTGGGGGTGGGGGGGGGGGGGGGGAAGCCTCCGACCGGTGTACATTGTGAGCTTTTTAAATCCTAAAAAAGATAAGAAATCGAATAATCTTGATAGAAGCCACGAGCACTGCACACGAAATTTGATATATTGTTCATGATACCATAATGTTATAAAAAAGCACCTGTTTGACAACGCAAGATTGAAGTAAAAACTTTTGTTTAAATTATTTCGAAACCTTGTTTTTATATTCAATCATTGTATTCAATCTCAAATTAAATGACGTTGCGCTTCATTAAATGCACTTTGGAAAGTATTCCCCCTCCCCTTTGATTCTCCTTTACCCTTTTTCCTTTTGTATTGGTGTTCAAGTTTTTCTCTGCTTACCTTTTCCTTTTTTTTTTCTTTTCTCAACAACACAGTGTATACTTTTCAGGGGTTGACGTTCATAAGGCTGATTGCCCTTTTTGTAAACCCCTCATTCCCATACAATTTTGTTTGCTCCTTCCCTGTGTAATTGTCTTGTAATCGATCTTTTATTTGTATATCATGTTTGTATGTTAATTTGTTTTTATGGAGAATGAAATTAATGAAATGAAATGAAATATATGGGACTACATATACATGTGGCATGAATTTTTGGTTAAAGTGTTTGAGCTATTTATTGTCGTATTTCGAACATGGCCTTTTAACCATAAACATACGAATAGTACATTGAACCACTTAACCAGGAAGAAAATCATTCAATTGATAGCACTAGTTTTCAGTTTCGATTTCTTAAATCATGAAATTATTGTCGTATGAAAGCACTCCATAATTTACAAATGCTAAATCATGTTCTGCTTCAATGATTTAAAATCTGATGTGGAAAGAACTCGTGAAAAAATTGGCATGCATGTCATACAGGCTACCGGTCAACCAATCAGATGTCGCGAATAAATGGGTTGATGTTTCATATATTGCTATGGAGTACCACCGTTTATTAATTTTCAACGGAACTGCAATTGGATGAATAACAAAATGACTCATCAGAAAGTTGCTGAATAAATCACGCTTTATCTATATTCCCTTGTCCGGCTTCATGGCCCAGTGATTGTTTGTTTGGTGGATCATTTTCGTCTCAAGGATTATTACCAAATCTAGACTTCTCCTTCACGATCGACTTTCTCGGATTACGTGACTCCTTTAATCAATGGTGAGCTTCATTTTGACAATAAGACCATCAATGTATTTGATATGCACTAATTATCAGTATGTACTCCAGTGTATGGTTGTAATAGCTTATTCCACTATTTGCTATATCGTGATGTAATACAGCACAAATATTTAACGGCCAACATCTGCGAATATTTTATTATAAATGTATCGATAGAGAGTTAAAATCAAAATGTACGTATAAGTCAATAAATACATGTAAACTGTTGTTAGGTGTACAACGTACAGCAAAATATAATTCAAATCATACTTTTCTTCCACAGGGTTCCTTTATTCATTATCAACGAAAAATCAATACATGCACTATTCCATGACTTGTCATATAGGTCCTGCAGTCTCCATCACTTATTACCTTCAGAAAGGCCTAAAAACACATCTTTTTTTGCAGTTTGTAGTTGCAGTTCTTATTATATATGTATTTAAGTAATTTTAATTTTCATTCACTGTAAGCGATTTGGGCCTGTTTGGAAAAGCGCGGTATAAGTAATAATAATACTAATAATAATACAAATATTTCAACAATAAAATAATATATACAATATAACCTAGGCCGCACAGCGACATAAAATATATTAAACTTGACAACATGTTATGTGTACACAAATTCTTTAACATAAAGAGAAACAAACAAACTGAGCAAAGACACTCCGAAACATTTGTTAAAATGAAGCCATTTTTCACGTAATTATTATCCTGAAGATTTATTTCTGTCATATATCTTTCCATATCATAATAAGTCTTTACAGCTGACATAAATGTTCAAATAGTGGTATCTGATTTTTGCATTGGCTGAATAGATTTATTTCTTACAATAATGAAAGTTACAATTAAAAGCGTTGTTAAGACTTCTTTTCAAGCCAAACGATTCGTTTTGGTTTGTGAGTTTGGCCTTTATATAGAAAGGTTTTATTGAACAAATTCCATCGTCGCAGTCTTACAACTGAATTGCCATTGGAATACAATTTAAAAGTACATGTATTTACAAGTTAAAAGTACAAAAGTCTTAGGACTATGACATAATATATATATAAAATATCATATTAAAACTCTATATCAAAATTTAATGAGTATGGAAAGAAAGAAGGGGTGAATGAGGAATAGGAGCAAGGAGCAAGAATCAACAAAAGGTGAGAAAGGAATGAAAGGAAAAGAAAGGAAAGGTAAGTAAGAGGAATATATCAAGAAAGATGAGGTGAAAAACATGTGTAATGAGCCTTCTATTAATTAGCTTTAAAATGTACAGATCCTCATGGCTTGTAGTAACCACCAATATATAAAACATGTATACAAATTATTAAACTAAACTTTTGACAGGAAACATCAAGTATTGTATTGTAGTATTGTAGTTATAAAACTTCTCCAGGTGGTCAAATTCAAACATAGTGCAATTGTGAAATTAAGTATGATCAAAGATATCAGTCTTCCTAAACGTACAGTGAATTAAAAAGACTCGAGGCTAGTGAATATTTTTCACTGAAAAAATATTGCTCTAGTTTTGACCATTTTATATTTAAATATAGGCAGTATTATACAGTTATTGACTGGCAGGGGGTGTAATATAACATTATTTGGACTGCTGAAGGGAGTTATATTTCCCAAGTGGTTATATTTTCCCAAAGCGCGCAGCGCTGAGGGAAAATATGGTCACGAGGGAAAATATTACTCCCTTCAGGTCCAAAGAATGTTATATACCCCCTGCCAGTCATTAACTGTTATATTAGATAGCCTTGATTTGATTTGATTTTTTTTTGGGGGGGGGGTTCCATTTTTTTTTTTTGCCCGATTTTTTTTTTCGGGGACAATCAAAAAAGGAAAAGAAGAACAAAAAAAACAAAAATAATTCTCATAAAAAAAAAAAAAATGGAAAAAAAAAAAATTGGAAAAATAATTTCAAGGAAGAAAAAAAAAAAAAAAATCTCTTCCCAAAAAGCATTTTTTTGGAAGAAAAAAAAATCGGGGAAGAAAAAATGTGGAAAAATAATTTCAAGGGGAAAAAAAATTCATGAAAAAATATATTGAACAAAAATGACCAACCAGGAATATATAACCAACCAGGAAAATATAACAATTTGGATCCTCGCAATTGATATCACGTGATGAGCTCTGGACCAATCACATATCGGTATCTGTCTAAGCTATCTAATATAAAAAAATATACATACTTGTCTCTTTACTACGGTTAAAAAATGTACAGTGTTTATCAGTAAATATTTGGAATATCAGCAATAAATCTTTCATGTAAAGCATTCTGTGAAATATAATAAACTGGTACCACCTAATATGCATATCAACAGATGACCGATATAGAGAGTCAGACATTATGATAGTCGGATAGTCGGATAGTCGGATCGTAGTCGAATCGAGAAGTGTGCACTGGGCTTTAGGCAAATGTGACTTTGACAGATTTATTATCGTGTCTTATAATGCTGCCTACGATGAATTATATTCAAGTAAATATCATATCCTATCATACCAGCATACCTTTATTCATGCGGTACAGGATTTACTTTCCATTTTAATCATGCTGTATAAAATGGTCCACATTATTTTCCGGTCTGTTTGCAGCCAGAAGGATTCATAACTAATAATAACTCATACTAACATATACATTTCAACACATAATTTGATAACACTCTTCTGACTACAAACAGGGCTGTCAAATGGGCCTATTTCATGTACGCTTTAATCATGTTCATTTTCCAGGTAGAAATTCTCAAGCAACTTATAATCACGTATATGAATAATTATATAAACATTTTCTCTCAAGCTGATAGTATTCTTGTTTTACAATCTTTGCGGATTCATCCAAAGGATAGCCATGACAAGTCAAACTTTCCTGCCATTTGCTTATTTTAAATTGTAAATCTTTGGGCTAGGACGGCGGTCAGAAATAGTCCATAATTCGTATTACAAAGAGCAATGGCTTAGATCGTTTCCAACTCTATATACTATGATTAATCGAACCACGAAGGCAAAATAAATTGTTGTTTAAGTTTAGGTGAGAAGATATGATACATTTAAATAGTTTCTTTAACAATTACTTGTTTTTTTCTTACCTTAAATATATACGTCAACCCAGTGCATACATTTATAATGAACGATTCAGAAGTGAAATAATTTTTCAGTCACATGCAACTGTAGTTTTCAAATATTGCATGGAAACATTTGGTTCACCCAAATTACCTTTACAATTTGTAAGAAAATAAATTGATATAATTTGAAGCTCTGTCTAAATGGTATTCGTTCTTTTCTTCGTAAATTCTTTTCAGAAAAGCTTTTAGTTGATCACAGGCTAAAGATGGCAGACGAAAGCACTCTTCCTACGTCGGCCATTGATCTATCAAACGGTAGTCTTCCAGGCGGTTCTTTTAACGATCAGCCTTTTATAGGCTTCGCCCAACATGTTCTTTTCACTATCATTCTCCTTATAATAAGCTTCACCGGAATCATCGGAAACTCCATCGTGATCCTCGCCATCGTTCTCTCTCGCCAGCTCAGGTCAACCCTCAACTGGTTTATCCTGAACCTTGCATGTACCGATCTGTTGACGTCGATCTGCCTTCCCTTTTATGTTGCAAGTTTGCTGATCAGTCCGTTTGACTGGACCATTCACTTTACCTCATTTGTAATATTTGCCTGTGTTGGCGTTAGCCTAACGACACATGCTTTCATTGGCTTCACCAGTTGGTATCGCATTACTAGAAACCAAGAAAAAATCAAGAAAATTTTCAGGACTCGGAATTTATGCCTCATGATTGCATTCACTTGGGTGTTTAACTTCTCCGCGCTATTTTTAAGTTTCACACAAAACTACAAAATAATATTTATCATTTTGATCTTCGGGCATTTTGCAATTGTTGTCACTGCGTACCTGAAAGTATGGAGATTCATTGCACACCGAGCGGAAAAGATAAAGCCAACGAAGAAAGTCGAGGGAAAGATACAAAATGAAATATGCATGGAAACCATATGCCCCGATGAAAACAAAGTTATCCAACAAGGTGGATTGGTCATTGAGAAAACTGTTTTGAGGGCATCTTATTCGTTCGAGCATTTAGGAAGCCACAACCGCGACCTATCAAAAGGTGATAGACGGAAATCTGCTCAGCTGGAGAATCCTATGCAGGATGCGAAGACTTTGACCGTATCCCCATCTCTAGAAGAGATAGAAAGCACAGGTGGCGGACCTGACCTAAGATCGAAAGAAGTACCAGTACGTGTCGAGGGATCGGAAACCAAATTATCTCTCAAGAAACAGGCACAACCTAAAATTGACAAGAAGCTTCTTGCTGTAACCAAGAATATGTTGGTAATTCTCGTTGCTTTTGTCATTTGCTTCATTCCTTACGCTGTAAGCCTATGTTTACCGAAATCTTACAGTGCACTTCCCTGGCTTTTGGCCCTTCTTTTGTCGAATAGCTGTATTAATCCCATCATCTACGCCAGAAGGATTCGTTCCTTTAGGGAGTTGATGGTATGCATCATAAGATGTAGGCTCGGAAGCATTCCCATGCCCATAGACTTGGAAGGAAATTGAGAACCACTCGCTGAACAAAATAACTTGCAATCGCCCAGTGAAACTTAAAGCAAGGTCAAAAGCATACCTTGGACAAATTCCCCCAAATTATCCGCGGGCAATTAAGACCCGGATCATTTAACCATAGAAATAGTGTAAGGTGGAAAAGTTTCCTAAAATTTACTCGCGGACAATTATAAACTGGAGGCTTACACATGGACAAAAACATCCGATGAACAAGTTCCCCCAATCCCACGGACAATGAAAATACAGTTATCATGGGTAACTTTTCCATATTTCGCCTGTCTTGAAGCAATTGCACAGAATAATGCGATGAATCACACTACAAGTCACTAATTATTAATCGATTACTTGAAACATCTCATTAATCCAATTGAAAAACTCATGATTTCAATTCTGTATAATAATATGTTGAGAAATATGAGAGTCGTTTTTCTTAAAGTATTCAGTTTTATTCTGAAAAAAAGAAGCAATGCTTGTTCTAGTTTGTTTATGACTAATATGTAGTGCGGTAATTGTTCCTATTATGTAATTGTAATATATTTTAGTCTTATACATTGTGAAATTATGAACATTGAATTATGTTGTATTTATGTTCGTTTATCAAATGATAAAAAGTCTTTGTTATAATTATGTTGCAGTTTGTATAAACTAGGACTATTGAAAATGCTTTGCTTCTATGTTATGTACGAAAAGGAATTGGAGTTATTATAAATAAATTCAATGAAAACCCCCAAAAAATCCTTCAGTGTGTACCAAAGCATGTAAATTGGAGTTGTCGTGGTATGGTGATTCATTCACTTGACTCTCAGTCCCAAGGTTCAGGGTTCGAATCTCAGCGCTACATATGACACTCTCCATCCGGGTGTTAAAGGGTACCTGGCAATTGCTCGGGGATAATAAGGAAAGAGCGGTATTAATCCTGATTAATACTGTTTTACTAATCTGTATGCATAATCTTCCTAAGATCCTTTGATGTGTATTATATCCAGTGGAGTATCCAACATTATACATATAAGATGGATCATTGTTTACCCTCTAAAAGATAAAATAAATTGTAAAATACCTTTTTATTACACGGGTTGCCCGGTTATATTTAAAAAAGAAGAAGAAAGTTTTTATGTAGGCGATCACACTCGCTATGGTTAGGGTTGCCTAAGTCACATTAGGCTGCCACTGGCATTGAAGGTACAATTATTATGTTCCGAATATGCCAATAATTCATGTGTGTATTTACAATTTGTATTTGTATGATATCTTAATCTTAGAATTAGATATAGTGTTTTTGTATAGATATAAGTAAATATGTACACGTCAATGAACACAAATGATTGCATGTATGAATGTATATTTTATTTATTCACGGTTAAAAACAAAATAAAATAATTGTGCCCGCATTCAGCAAATGCTGTTTTTCAGCCAGGCCGCGATTACATAAAATTCGAACAATAGAATATAAGACAATGAAAATACAATTTACAAACAAATATTATTAATTACCAATAATTTATGTGTGTATTTACAATTTGAAATTGTATGTTATCTTAAATGTATTAGGTATCTTAGAGTTAGACATAAATATTTTGTATAGATATAAGTAAATATGTACACGTCAATAATGTCACTGGACACAAATAATTGTAATCGTGTACTGTATACTAATGTATTTTGCACAACTTTCATCTCATATTATCGAATACAAAAAAGATGATAAAACACATCAAACTACATAAATATACTAAGTCTAGTGAATAATTTGCGGGATAAGATTTTGATGAGAAGTGGAAACACCATTGCAGAGAGATAATTGTGTATTTGTTGGTTGTCAGTTTGTTTGTAATACTTGACTGCTAAGAAAGCATGGGCACGATTGTGAGTAAGCTCCCAGTGACCAATGCTGCGGCTGTAAGTCCCTTTAGAGGGCCTTGGTAATGAATGCTGCCCTACCAAAGGGCACTGGGACATCGACTTGGTATCGAACCCGGGACCTTCCAGTTTCGAGACCTCTACTCACCACTTGGCCATGTTATCATAGTGCACTCTCTAGCTGGAATTATAATTACGGATGATGATGATTATTATTATTCATTATTTTGTTCACTGACTCCGGTGAGTACAAGACGAGGACATTTCGTATTTCTGTATTCGTTGCAATTCAATTATAGACTAAATGACTTAGAGAATAGAAGAGGGAAAAAAGGCAGCGTGAGGTAGAAAGCGAAGTTCAATATTTCAGGAGGCATAATGGCTCAGTGGCAGAGCAGTGGTCTTGTAACCGGGAGGTCCCTGGTTCGAAACCAAGTCGATGCGCTAGTGCCCTGGGTAAGGTATTAATAGAGTGATTTTTTTTAAAAATAAATCCAGAGGAAATGTTTGGATTTCCGCTTAAATTTTATTACCAACATTTTCTCTGATGTCAGATTTGGCTGCCTGATTCTGCCCGTTATTCTGTAAGCCGTTTTCCTTGCAAAATTGCCCCGACAAAATGTGCTTATTTTGGTCCGCGGTGTCACAAGTGTCACGCACTCGCACGCGCCGTGATTTATGACCGCGAATCCTTCACGATTCAGCCGCGGACCAAAATAAACACATTTTTCGGGGCAATGTTTCAAGGAAAATAGGCTTTAACATAATCACGGGCAAAATCGGGCAGCCAAATCTGGTATCAACTTAAAACTTAGACATCAGAAGAATTGTTGGTAATACAATTTTATCGGAAATCCCTGGGAATCCTCTGGATTTATAAAAAATATGGAAAGTTAGTCCATTTTCAGTGAATTACCCTATAATATATTAAGAAGATTGTGTTTCTATCCATTTTAACCCATTGATGCAGAGAAATGAACTATCAGGAGAATGTGCGAGAAATTTCATATCAATAACTTAAAAAGTTCATGTTAAATTGAAAGATTTATAAAATAAGTCACTTTTGCACTAAAACTGTGAATATGTAAGATTTTGTTGTTTGAAGGAGTAAATAACCCTTATTGTGCATACCGGAATTAAATATTTTACTAAGGTATTCTTCAATGTATTATCTTTCAACTGGGCAAGAAAAAAATATATAAATAAATCACCCAAAAAAGAGTTTTGGCGCACTTTGGTTCCTTCCTGGTCCACTGTGCGTCGGTCCTCTATTTGCTATTTGCTATTTTGAGGGGTTGAAGGGGAAAAGCTTGCATACTATCAGCAAGTAAGTGTGGAAACTTTAGGGAATCAAACAATTTAAAGAGTAATAGCCTGGTGATGATTAAACATGTTCTGCATATGAAATGAAAAAAATTAAGGAAAGTATACTTAAAGCAGACATTTTAGAAGAAAAATATCAACTGAATGAAATATTTAGAATTTTTACTCGAGAGCTTAAATGTAATATTATACTAAATAAATTTCTTAAATTCGTAGTAATTTCTTGGTAGTATCTTTGTAATCTCTGTAGTAGTCTTCTTCTGTTCATTCTTTTTTCATCCCGCATTAAAAAAACACATTGAATGGTGTGAATAGACCTGTACACTAAATTTATGAATAATTTGTGTACCAAAGTTTCTCTTGACCACTTAAAAACCTTGAAAGGTTTTCCCGACTTATCAACATCTATCGCATGGAAAGTGAATTACATCCATAGAGATGCTATTTTGCATAGCTGGTTAAAGACCGGTTATGGTCATGCGATTGCATTGTGAAAGAAACGTTGTGGAATCGATCAAAAAAGGTTGATCATCTAGCATATAAGTATTGGTGTGTACTGCAAGGTTCTTGAATCATCAAAATTATAAGAAATTTGGCCCAGTCTTGATAAAGTAACAAGCACTGTACACAGACAGATGTACATGGGACTACCCACACACGTGCGCGACACGTGCGATATATTTATCATGTCCAAATAGATATAACAATTTACCAAATATATCAATTAGTAGGCTTATGCCGAAAGGGTGGGTAGGGTAGCGTCGCGTCGCGTTGACTTGAACGCGACCATTCGTCCAAAGCCCCCCCTACCCCCAACCCCCCCCCCCCCCCAGTTTGGCCGGAAAGGGTGCGTTGACTAGTCTTCCACATCTGTCGTTTATAATAAAATTTAAGGAATAGAAATTTAAGTCGTTTAAATTCAAATAATCAAAATAGAAACAGGGCTTTGGACGAATGGTCGCGTTCGACTCGACATGACACTCCCAACGCACCCTTTCGGTCAAATCAGGGGGCTTTGGACGAATGGTCGCGTTCAAGTCAACGCAACGCGACGCGACGCTACCCACCCTTTCGGCATAAGCCCAATTAGTAGGCGGTTTCTCGGCAAAAAAATTATGATCACGTATAGTCAAAACATATTCTTTCACATGATTGGTAATTAGAGCTTTCATTTCAATATTTTTAAAAGGGGGCGTTTCCAAAACTGGTCTTTACCTTTAATCAAAAGTTCGGGGGAGGGGAAGAAACATGCATACATTAAAATACATGATTAAACGGGTTTAAAGATTAGGGTACAGGAAGGGAAGACATTGTAGAGTAAGAAGTTTGTGTTGGGGATACTTGAACAATGTGCATAATACATGTATATATTTTGCAGTGATAACGAAATGATGGAATAGAGAAGAGAAGAGAAGGATAAGGAAGAGCAAGAAAGAGAATAAAGGAGAGGTGGCAAGGGAGGGAGAGAAAGCGAGAGAGGAAGAGAGAAAGAGAGAGAGAAATAGATAGAGTGAGAGGGGTGATGGTAGTGGAGTAATAGGCCAATTAACTACCATGTTCAAGTTTCATGCATACTGTTTAAAGAAAGGTTGTTCTTGACACCCCGACAGATTTACATCAACTTAAAGCCGTCGGTCCCCAATTGGCTTACTTAGATGCCTACAATGCGAGGCGACTCCCCCGCCCCACACCCTTATATGATAATTTGGCCGGGGACCCCTAATATAAATGTTCAGTAAGTCCTTAGGAAGCCCTGTACCAAAAATAGCATTTGTACAACAACAAATCAATGTTATCAAATTATTTGGGGGCTACAAAATGACGCCCCCGCACCCTTAAATTAACATTTTTGCCGGGGGCTCCTAGCCTTATATCTTTTGGTAGGTCCTAATGAAGCCCTGTACCACAAATGGTGATTACGATAATCGATAAATTTGACGCTATAAAGCCACCTGCCTAGCTATGAGCGGTCCCTTTCTCTTTTTCATCCCCTCCCGTGATAGCAATATATCCAACCGTCACTCCATGATGTTTCTGCTTTAATTTGTTGCAGCGCCATCTCGTGTTTCTATTCAATTAAGGGTTTTGTTGCAAGTTGCAATTTCTTTTTCTCACTCTCTTCCTCCTCCCCTCCTTTCGTTCTCGAGGGTATTTAGTTAATCCGAGACTTGACTAGCATTTGTGCTAACTTATAGTTCTCATTAACAACTTCACCTAGCTTATACATTAAATAGTATGCAGATCTATGTCTAAATATTGTTTTAAAACCATTACTGTTCAATCAAAATTACTCTTCTGTTCTGTACAGTGCGTATCAAAAAGAGTTTACCCAACTTTTGTAGCTTGTAATTGAAGAGTTATAATCTTTTTAACCTTTAATCATACTTATGCCCTGACTAATGATACCATTTTCATAATTTTGCTGCCAAGGATGACTGAACAGCAGGATTTTCAAAAAGTATTGTCAAAATCCTCTTGTACCAAGTTTGGGCTGAAGCAATGAATGATGGTCAAAGGCCATTATGTATGTGTTATCGCATTGCCCTTTGCGACCGACCCAAATATCTTAAAATCTACAGTCGGCTTTCTAATATTTTATTTTTACCGTTTGATTTACAAAAATAGGTATTTTGTTTGTTTAAATGGGATATAATTGCATAAAATCATCAAATTATTCCCAAATTCTCCCTCATCTTCTGCCCTAGTTTCGAAATCCTACTATCTGATAATTTATTGTCTCAATTATCTCCATCGAGGCATTTCTATGCCAGAGCACTTCTCATGTTGATTACAGTGTCCGTGTGTGTAGGGCGTGTACGGTTATATTGTGCGTGTGTGTGTAAGAGGTGTGTATAGGGGGATGTCACGTGTGCGTGTATGTGTGCGTGTGTGCGTGTATGTGTGTGTGTGCGCGTGTGTGTTGATGCGTGAAGTAGTCATAGCTGGAGAGGTGTTCTGGCGTGGAAGTGCCTGGATGGACGAGCTCAATAAAAAAAATAAAAAAAGCTTTTTAATTGCACCGCCTTTTCCTCAGTATTATCTTATTCTTTTAATGCAACCTTCTTAAAATTGTAATGATTGTTAAATGTTACTGTGTGTTGAAAAGTAATTATTTTGTCTGTATTTATATATTTATGTACATGTATAGCACCTTCAAATTTTATGTATTTTTTTACATGACGATAAATTATCTTGTATCTTGAATCTAAAATCTTTAACCTTGAATCTTAAAAAAATATAGACCCGCCCTCGTGTACGTGTATTGCCATGCACTGCACCAGTTAGAAACCAGCGAGATTTGGGCGACGTTCACGGTTTTGAGTGTTTTGGGCGACGGTCGCTGTTTTGTGGGGGAAAAAAAGGAAGAACAAAAGAATACATCTTTTTAAAAAGCCTTATCCGCTGCAAACGAAAGCGATTCTTCATGGGATGCAGGACGCCATTAAAAAGGAGGCATGACATCAGTGGAAGGCTGGGCTTGAGTATTAGGATCGGGTAGAGGAGGGAGAATCACCATTTCCGGAGAGCTAATGTGATGAGTGTCGTCGTCTCAGGTCGTGGTGAATGGCGGATCTAAAAGAGTGCATAAAGATAAAAAGGCAAAGTCATAATGATGATAATGATAATAATGATGATAATAATATTGGGTTCTTGTATAGCGCTGTGTCAGACTTTACACTCTTGGTGCTCTAAAATAATTCCCTCGGTTTTATTGACATTTTTTTTAAGAGGAAGGGGGGGGGGGGGGGGGGAGGTGGCTTGAACTCCTATATTTTACTGGCCTGATTGGTACAGAAATTCAAAAAGCTCGTTATCCATGGATATTATACCATAATGTCATATTCAAGCACTTGATTGACAACGCAAGATTGGAGTAATAATGTTTGTTTAAATTAATTCAAAACCTTGTTTTGACAGGAAACAAAATCCGCAATGTCATATATACAAGCACTAACTTGACATCGCAAGATTGAAAGTAATAATTTATGTTTAAATTGTTTCAAAACCTTGTTGTGACAGGAAACGAAAAACGCAATGTCATATATAAACACTTTATTTACACGCAAGACAAACCATGTTTATATCGTATTTACATAACCCTCGGTTGAAAATCTTGTTTTTAGTTTCCATTCATTAAAGATAAAGTTGAGTTCTTGTCATGCGAACAATGGTTATGTAGTTCAACCGGTGTCAGGGGCAGCGGAGCGACTTCCAAAGTGGAGGGGGGGGGGGGCACCAAGAAAAAAAGGTGCACCTACGAAGGGAAATCTCTAAGCGAAAATATACCATTTTTTTTACATTGGTATATACCCCTATTTTGTGATTACAATTATTAGGGATGATTTCAATATTTGTTTCACGTCACATATGGCTCCGAATAGTCTCATTAGACAATGCCCCCTATCGTCAGAGTCCAGCAGCCTAATATGTTAGCCTATGGACTTTACAAAAAAATCGTGAAAAAAATGTATTTTTTTGTTTAAACGAAAAGCACATCCACCCCGACGTACGTCGACACTAGCTCTTTCATTGGAACCCTCATGTCCCATTGTCTTTTGAAAGTTCACCCACCGTAATTTGATCAAAATAGGTCACCAGCTCGCCATTGCCTATATAACACATGTGCAACAAGTCGAATTTTGGATGCAATTTGCCAAGCGATTGTAAGGTTATAGGTCAAGCACACGAAGGATAACAAGCATGAATTATCATAGATCAATTCTGATTGGTGCATTATGTCCATTTCGTATTAGCATAAGCAAAAATTTTGCCGAGTTAAGCCAAACATGAATATTCATGACACGCCATGGACTATTCGATTATTTACAGAGGGGTGCAATTGTGCACCACATCAAACTTCCCTACTTTCAGTCAAGTATTTCATTGTATTATTTAGTTTGGTAGGTTTATTTTACTTACTGTTTAATTATCGGATATTAATTATAGTTTAAAGATATGGAAAAGGTTCTTGTATTTTATATTTAGCAAAGCAATCTCACTTTCAAAATCACTATCAAGTGTCGTCTGATCCGCCGATTGCCGTCTGCTATATACGTTCAAGGCACAATTATCTGTGGACTGTGATGTAGACAGTTTACTCGTCATTGTAGATTTATGATTAGCCATCTGTCATTTATTAGTCTGTAATTGTTGACACACATACAATTACCACACACACGAACACTCTCACATCCCCTCCCCAACACACCATTTCCACACACTCGGTTCACACGTAATACCCGATGGCCCTGCAACATAGTGGAACATTCTAGTTTGGTAGTGACGTCGAACTAGCTACGTTTGTGCTGGCAATGGTCCAGCGAGCAAAAATGAGACAACCGGAGCAATATGTACACCATACAAGATATTGCTTAAGTATCATGCTTTGCAGTTGGGCTTGATTGTCTAAAAAGGAGGATTTTGTTTTAGATGTGCGAGGTCGCAGTGCGAAAAATGACATCTTATAAAGAGGAAAAACCCAACCCTAATGGGGTTATAATCATATTCTCACAACGGAAGACTGAAAAGACCTTTGATAAGTAACATAAGTATATCATCTATAGATGCATGCGAGCGTTGGGGGAAATTGCTCTTAGTCGCTTAAAATTAGCTAGGGCGCGTTTAATGATGAGAGGAAAAGGGGACACTTATCAGGAAGGAAGAGGAGCATGTGCCAAAGTACAAAGAGTAATTATCAGAGGTAAAGGGCACTTGTCAAAAGTAAAAAAGGGCACTTCTCGTACCTGACTAGGGGCACTTACTAGAGATTAAAAACGGCAATTATGAGAATGAAAATGGACACTTATTGCAAAGGAAATTGGGAACTTGTCGAAAGAAAAGGGGCACGTTTCCAAATAAAAGGGGCACTTATCAGAGTTGAAAAGGGGAAGGGACACCTTTACAAAGCAATAGGGGCACTTGTCAAAGTGAAAGGGGCACTTTTCGGGTGGCTGAAAAAGTGGGGGTGGGGGGGGGGGGGGGGGACGCCTCCGACCGGTGTACATTGTGAGCTTTTTAAATCCTAAAAAAGATAAGAAATCGAATAATCTTGATAGAAGCCACGAGCACTGCACACGAAATTTGATATATTGTTTATGATACCATAATGTTATAAAAAAACACTTGTTTGACAACGCAAGATTAAAGTAAAAACTTATGTTTAAATTATTTCGAAACCGTGTTTTTTATTCAATCATTGTATTCAATCTCAAATTAAATGACGTTGCGCTTGATTAAATGCACTTTGGAAAGTATTCCCCCTCCCCTTTGATTCTCCTTCACCTTTTTTCCTTTTGTATTGGTGTTCAGGTTTTCTCTGCTTATCTTTTCCTTTTTTTTTCTTTTCTCAACAACACAGTGTATACTTTTCAGGGGTTGACGTTCATAAAGCTGATAGCCCTTTTTGTAGATCCCTAATTCCCATACAATTTTGTTTGCTCCTTCCCTGTGTAATTTTCTTGTAATCGTTTTTTTAATTTGTATATCATGTTTGTATGTTAATTCGTTTTCATGGAGAATGAAATAAATGAAATGAAATGAAATATATGGGACCTACATGTGGCATTAATTTTTGGTTAAAGTGTTTGAGCTTTTTATTGTCGTATTTCGAATATGGCTTTTTAGCCATAAATATACCAATACATTGCACCACTTGACCAGGAAAAAAATCAATCAATTGATAGCACTAGTTTTCAGTCTCGATTTCTTAAATCATGAAATTATTGTCATATGAAAGCACTCCACACTTAATTAAAAATGCTAAATCATGTTCTGCTTCGATGATTTAAAATCTGATGTCGACAGATCACGTGGAAAATGGCGTGCATGCATACAAGCTGCCGGTCAACCAATCAGATATCGCGAATAAATGGGTTGATGCTTCATATATTGCTATGTAGTACCACTGTTTATTAATTTACAACGAAACTGCAATTGGATGAATAACAAAACGACTCATCAGAAAGTTGCTGAATAAATAACGCTTTATTTAAATTCCCTTGTCCGGCTTCATGGCCCAGTGATTGTTTGTTTGGTGGATCATTTTCGTCTCAAGGATTATTACCAAATCTAGACTTCTCCTTCACGATCGACTTTCTCGGATTACGTGACTCCTTCAATCAATGGTGAGCTTCATTTTTACAATTAGACCATCAATGTATTTGATATGCACTAATTATCAGTATGTACTCCAGTCTATGGTTGTAATAGCTTATTCCACTATTTGCTATATCGTGATAGAATAAATATTCAACAACCAACATCTGCGAATATCTTATTTTAAATGTGTAATGTTGTTATGTGTACAACGTACAGCATAATATAATTCAAATCATACTTTTCTTCCACAGGGTTCCTTAATTCATTACCAACATAATGGTTTTCACGAAAGATCAATACATGCACTATTCCATGACTTGTCATATAGGTCCTGCAGTCTCCATCAGTTATTACCTTCAGAAAGGCCTTAAGAACACATTTTGTTTTGCAGTTTGTAGTTGCAGTTCTTACTATATAATACATATTATGTATTTAAGTAATTTTAATTTTCATTCACTCTAAGCGATTTGGGCCTTTTTGGAAAAGGGCGGTATAAGTTATAATAATAATAATAATTCAAATATTTCAAAAATAAAATAATACAATATAACCTAGGCCGCACAGCGACATTAAAGATATTAAACTTGACAAAATGTAACAAGTTCTTTAACATAAAGATAAACAAACAAACTGAGCAAAGACACTCCGAAACATTTGTTAAAATGAAACAATTTTTTCACGAAATTATTTTCTTGAAGATTTGTTTTTGTTATATATCTTTCCATATCACAATAAGTTTTAACATCTGACAAAACTTTTTTCAACAGTGGTTTCTGATTTTTGCATTGCCTGAATAGATTTGTTTCTTACACTAATGAAAGTTACAATTCATAGCGTTGTTATGACCCTTTTAAGCCAAACAATTCATTTTGGTTTGTGAGTTTGGCCTTTTTACAATATTGGCCAAACTCACAAGCCGAAATGAATTGGCATTTGACAAGTCAAACTTTCCCGCCATTTGCTTATTTTAAATCTTAAATCTTTGGGCTTGGACGGCGGTCAGAAATAGTCCATCATTCGTATTACAAAGAGCAATGACTTTAAATCGTTTCCAACTCGATATATGATTAATCAAACCCGAAGGCACTAAACTCTAAATTGTTGTTTAAGTTAGGTGAGAAGATAATTATGATACTGTACATTTAAAAACTTTCTTGAGCAATTCCTTATTTGTCCTAGCTTGGAAATATAAGTCCACCATGTGCACTACATTTGCAAATGATGATTCAGAAGTGAAATAATGTTAAAGTTACCGGCAACTGTCCTCAACAGTTTTTGAACGAAGTAATTTTTCAATATATGGAAACATGTAGTTGACCCTCATTACCTTGAAAATTTGACAGAAATTAAACTGATATCCTTTAAGCTCTGTGTACCTGGTATTCGTTCTTTCCTTTGTAAATTCTTTTCAGAAAACCTTTTAGCCGATCACAGGTTAAATATGGCAGATGAAAGCACCCTTCCTCCGTCGACCTTTGATACATCACACAGAAGTCTTCAAGGCGCCCATCTTGTTGTTACCGCTATCATTCTCCTTATAATCAGCATCACAGGAATCATCGGAAACTCCATCGTGATCCTCGCCATCGTTCTCTCTCGCAAGCTCAGATCGACCCTCAACTGGTTTGTCCTGAACCTTGCATGTGCCGATCTGTTGACGTCGATCTGCCTTCCCTTTTATGTTGCAAGTCTGCTGATCAGTCAGTTTGACTGGACCTTAACATTTTGGATTTTTGTCATATCGGCCTGTGTTGGCGTAAGCCTTCCGACTCATGCTTTCATTGGCTTCACCAGTTGGTATCTCATCACGAGAAACCAAGAAAAATTCAAGAAAATTTACACAGCTCGAAATTTATGCCTCATGATTGCATTCATGTGGGTGTTAAACTTCTCCTTGTCCTCCCTAATTGACGTACTAGACGTAGAAAAAAAATCTTCCCTTTAGCCGTTTGGATCTTCGGGCATTTTGCAATTGTTGTCACTGTGTACCTAAAGTTATGGAGATTCATTGTACACCGAGCGGAGAATTTGAAGCCAACGGAAAAAGTCGAAGAAAGGATACAGAATGACATATGCAAGGACATCTTATGCCCCGATGAAAATAAAGTTATACAAAAAGGTGGTTTGGTCAATGAGAATACTGTTTTGAGGGTATCCCATTCGTCCGAGCATTTAGGAAGCCAGAACTGCGAACTATCAAAAGGTGAAAAATCTGGGCAGCTGGAGAACCCTATGCAGGAGAAGAGATAGAAAGCACAGGTGGCGAATCTGGCATAGGAGCGAAAGAAGTACCTGTACGTATCGAGGGATCGGAAACCAAATTACCTGTCAAGAAACAGACAGAACCTAAAATTGTTGGTAATTCTTGTTGCATTTGTCATCTGCTTCATTCCTTACGCTGTAAGCCTATGTTTACCGGCATATTACATCATACTTTCCTGGCTGGTGACCCTTCTATTGTTTAATAGCTGCATCAATCCCATCATCTACGCCAGAAGGATTCGTGTTTTTAGGGAGGTGATGGTATGCATCATACGATGTAGGCTCGGAAGCATTCCTATGCCCATCGACTTGGTAAGGAAAATGAGAACCACTCCCTGAAAAAAAAAAATTGCAATTGCTCAGTGAAACTTAAAACAAGGACAAAACCATGCTGGAGACAAGTTCCACATTAATTATCGGCAGCCAATTGAGACTAGGAACATTTAACTATATAAATAATGTAAGGCGGACAAGTTTCCTAGAATTTCCTCGCGGACAATTGAAAACTGGAAGCTTTAACCATGGACAAAAACATCCGGTGAGCAAGTTCCCCCAATCCCCCGTCCGAGTATAATGAAAAGACAGTGATCATGAGTAACTATTCTATATTTTGCCTGTCTTGAAGAAATTGCACGGAATAATGCGATAAATTACAATAAAATTCGCTTAGTATAGGATTTCCGAGCCAAATTCGCGAGTTTGTCATTCAAATTAATTTGTCTTGCGTTCAAATTTGACGGTTTTAGTGCAGTCAGGTATATCTCGGGTTTATATTCCCTTTTCTAGTTTTCAAATCCATGGAATTTTCGTCAGAATCTACGTATGTTTCATTCAAATTAATGAACAATGTGCTTCTTTCGCTATTTGGTCATTCGATTTGGCGCAACACGATTTGCTGACACCGCGACGGTGTACTTCTAACATTCTAATTTATTTGTAGCATTCAAATTAGCCCTTTGTGCACTTAAATTGATGGTCAATATACATTTCTCGTTTATTACACACTTTTTATAGCTCATTCTTTTTCTTTCAAGATTGTTTTTTCATGTGTATTTCATTATATTTCATTTTCTTGCATTTATACACTTATACTTTATTACATTTATTTGATATTTATCAGCATTTAAGTTTGATTGTTAGGAAGAAAAAAACGACTTGCATCTACGGACCTGATGGTCTCAGTATATTTGTAAAGTTCATCTAAGGAAGTTGTTTGTCTTATGTTTCATCATAAATTTATCATAATTTCATTATGGAAGAAGGGTACAATATTGTGACTGGGGTAGGGGCTAGAGTCAACAATTTGAACATGATTCATTATTTAGCCATGTCTTTAGCCATCAATCTGCTGGCGAGCAAGTAAACTATGAAACTCTTTAAGAAAAACAGAGGGGTGTGCTGGGTATAAGAGACGATGTGAATTACTTTTGTAAAATTCCGTCTGTAGTAAAAAGGGGCGATTGAGGGTACCCCCACCTTTCCCGGGTATATGAACATGTCCGTGCAGAAATGCCATATCCCTTGATTTTGCCCCTTCTTTACTTTATGTCTGACTACACCCATCTGCATTGTCCTGAAAATAAATAAATAGAATAACAGCTTAGACCCATATGGCAAATCATGCATTTTAACTGCATTATTTAAAAACCGTAAAAGTTTGTTGCAATTCTTCCCCCTAACATTCCTAACTTGAATACAAATATTACGAATACGAATGACAGGTGTTAATTTGAATGATAAAAATTACGCTTCGACAAGTGAATAATAATTTGAATGCTAGTTGAGCAGTTTCTAAATTGAATGACAGATCTATGAAACCCTTCGACCAAAATCCTAAATTAAATACAAAAACTGGAAAATTGAATGATAATTGGCATGGCAAAGCCGATCTGCGCTAACTTAAATGCAAAGTAAATGAATTCGAATGACAAACACGCGAATTTGGCCGGGAAATCCTATATTTTTTTTAAACATCAAAATTGGCTGCTGTTCAAAATTACTTTGAACATCTCATCAATCCCATGGAAAAACATATAATTTTAATTCTGTATAATAATATGTTGAAAAATATGAGAGTTGTTTTTCTTAAAGTATTAATCTGTATTAATCGTTTTATTCTGAAAAAAAAAGAAACAATTTTTGTTCTATTTGTTTTTGTATGACTAATAATAATTTATAGTGCAGTAATATTTTCCTGATATGTAATTAAGATATATTTTAGTCGTATACATTGTGAAATTATGAACAATGAATTATGTTGTATTTATGTTTGTTTATCAAATGATAAAAAGTCTTTGTTATATTTATGTTGCAGTTTGTTTAAACTAGGACTATAGAAAATGCTTTGCTTTTATGTTATGTAAGAAGAGGAATTGGAGTTTTCAGAAATAAGTTCAATGAATACAACAAAAAAACATTCAGTGTGTACCAAAGCATGTAAATTGGAGGTGTCGTAGTATGGTGATTCATTCACTAGACTCTTAGTCCCAAGGTTCAGGGTTCGAATCTCAGCGCTACATATGACACTCTCCATCCGGATGTAAATGGGTACCTGGTAATTGCTGGGGGATAATAAGGAAAGAGCAGTATTAATACTGATTAATACTGTATTACTAATCAATATTCATAATTTCCTTAAGATCCTTTGATGTATTATATCCAGTGGAGAATCCAGCATTATACATGTAAGATGGAGCCAGTGTTTACCCTCTAAAAGATAAAATAAATTGTAAAATACCTTATTATTACACGGGGTGTCGGTTAAATTTCAGGAAAAAAAAAGAAGTTTCAATATGGGCGATCACATTCCCTATGGTTAGGGTTTCCTATGACATATTAGGCTGCCATTGGCAGTGAAGGTACAATAAGTATTAACCAATGTTCTGAATATACCAATAATTCAAGTGTGTATTTAGGTGATACGTATGAAATATACGTATCACCTTTTGATTTCGTCAAGATTTTTCTTTATTATCAGGTGGGCTGTATATCGTACAGACCACCTTATAATTTCGTTAGAATTGCCTTTATTTATTATCAGGTGGGCTGTATCTAATACAGACCACCTTATATTTTTGTTAAAATCGCCTTTATTTATTATCAGGTGGGCTGTATCTAATACAGACCACCTTATATTTTTGTTAAAATCGCCTTTATTAGGTGGTCTGTTGAAAACAGATCACCTATTGTTTTCGTCAGAATTTTCTTTCTTATTTATTTCTTTATTCTTTTTTTTTATTTCCTACACTTTTTTGTTAACAGGATAACTCAAGATCAGTTTATTTAATTTCGTTCAATTTTGGCACAGTTATAGGTCATTGCCATAACACGTTCCAGTAACCTTTTCAAAGTCATCAGGTTATCGTGACGTCATCCAGGCGCCATTTTGTGAAATCACGTTATCCATCATATCTTCATGATGCATAAGCAAAGGTCATTCATATTCATATCACATATACTTCAGGTCAAGGGTCAACAAGTCATGTCATCAAAGGTCACATAAAGGTCATGACGCGCACGTACGCGCGCGTCAAAATTTTAAAATGCTCAAAATCACTCAACTATTAAAGGAGAGTACGAATCAGGTCATTTTAAGCATTTCAAAATTTTCCGTCCGTAAGTGTCCCCGCGCGCGTTGCGCGCGCGCACAGCGCGCGGAAAACGTCAAATTCAAATTTTCTACATGATTTAGATTCCTCTTACCGTAAATGACAATTTACATTAATTTCAGTCACTCTTGACCTTTCATAAGGCCGTGAGCGCGCGTCAAAGTTCAAAATCCGCGCGTGCTGCTATGGACAATATAATGCAAATTTGATCAAAAACATGCCATTTTAAAAATCAAAATAGCTCTTCAGATAGTCCATTGACCCCAACTTTTATATCATGGTTAGAAAAAGCATGAGTTGGAGATAAGATTTCATTTCTCATTTGACCCTCAATTAACTCATGACGTCATCATAATGGCCTCCGAACTCAAAATTTCAATTTGCATATTATGACGTCAGCAGATTTTGGAAAATTGATTGTATCTCTGTAAATGTTGATCAATTTTCTTTCAAATTTTGATATGATCTACCTGAGACAATTCTCTACAAAGGCAGTCACCACAATATTTCATTTTGACAAAGGTATCATGGCGTATTTTTGCGATTAAAGGTGGCATGTCAATTTTTCACATTATGCGTGTATTCTCTATGGGACATGACTTTTTCTCAAAACTGGATTTTACATCCTGTCTTTTGCGAGCAATATCTCCGTCGTTTTAGCTGTGTTTTCGCTGAGCTTCGAGTATGATGTAGCTGAGAAAATAAGCTATCACAAGTGTGCCCTTTATTTTTCGATCAGATGCCGGGATCATGCTCATATTTCACTTACAAAGTGGGATTTGTGAATTCTATTTTCCGTTTACGTGTAATCTCTATAGGAAATGTTTTGGCATATCGGTAACGCACTTGACTTCCTACCTCGAGGTCCCTGGTTCGAGTCCGGGAGTTCCAACAATTTTTTTTCTTCACTTTTTTTTTCTTTTTTGACTTTTCAATGATCATAAAATTGAAAACAGACCACCTAATTCGTCCCCATGACGAATTAAATTTCTAGTTTATTTTATTATTTATCAGGTGGGCTGTATAACGTACAGACCACCTTATAATTTCGTTAGAATTGCCTTTATCAGGTGGGCTGTATCTAATACAGACCACCTTATATTTTTGTTAAAATCGCCTTTATTTCTTTATTATTTATTTTTCTTAATTCTTACCACTTTTTTGTTAGCAAGATAACTTGAAAATGGCTGAATCAAATAAATAAAAATTTGACACACATATGTATTGGCATATGGACAAAGCACGGTAAGGTTTTCAACCTTGACCTTGACTGATGACGTCATCTAGGCGCCATTTTGTGAAATTTTCTGAAAAACAACTCATGATCATATCTTCATAACCAAAAGGTATTTCTCATTCATATTTATCATGATTAAGGACAATATCAGTCCGGTCAATTTCAAGTCAAAAAACGCGCGCGTGCACGTACGTCCGCGCGTCAGTGCGCGCTCAAAAATTTTAAATGCTCAAAATCGTCTCAAATTTTTTTTGCATACGTTTCAGGTCATTTTAAGCATTTTATAAAAAATCGCGCGTACGAGCATGCGCGCGCGTTTTCGCGCGTAACACCATTACAAAACATAGAATCGCCATTTTTTTTTCTTTCATGATATTTCTCATATTTTTTCAAGGAATTTGATACCATGTTTATCTCTTTATGACCATTATTAACAAGATGAGCGTAAATTCAAGATAAATGTCAGTGCGCGCGAGGTCTTTTAATACATAGCATATATGGGCAAAAACATGCCTATACAAAATCCGTTATAGCTCTTTGGAATGCACCGGGATCCTCAATTTGTTTTCATATTAAGATAGAGTATGAGTCGGAAATATGATTCCATGTCTCATTTGGCCATTAAGTGTATCGTGACATCATCACAATGGCCTTGGAACTCAAAATACGAATTTGCATATTATGACGTCAGCATATTTATGTAAAATTTATTGTATCTCTGTAAATATTGATCAATTTTCTTTAAAATTTCGATATGTTGTAGCTAAGACAATTCTCTACAAGCGCAGTAATAACCTCTTTTCATTTTGATGACGTCATCATAGTGAACATTTTGATTAAAGGCCTCATGTAAAAAACTTCATAATTTGCGTGTTATGCCTATAGAAGTTGAATTTAGTTCACGTTATGAATCTACATGATATTGTTTTTTAAGAATTTGTAAGCAGTATGTCGCTTATTTTTGCTCTATTTTGTCTCAAATTTTAGTTGACCAGCCCACCTATACTTGTTCCAAACAAGTATTATATGTCTAGTTATTTATTTATCAGGTGGGCTGTATCTAATACAGACCACCTTATATTTTTGTTAAAATCGTCTTTATTTATTATTTATTTATTATTTATTTTTCTTAATTCTACCCACTTTTTTGTTATCAAGATATCTTGAAAATGGCTCAATCAAATGCCTTGAAATTTGGCACACATATGTATAGGCATATGAACAAAACACAGTAATGTTTTAAACCTTGACCTTGACTGATGACGTCATCTAGGCGCTATTTTGTGAAATTTTCTGAAAATCAACTCATGATCATATCTTCATAATCAAAAGCCATTTTTCATTCATATTCATCATGATGAAGGTCAATATCTGTCCGGTCAATTTCAGGTCAAAAAACGCGCGCATGCGCGTATGTCCGCGCGTCAGTGCGCGCGCAAATTTTTTAAATGCTCAAAATCGTCTCAATTTTTTTTTGCATACGTTTCAGGTCATTTTAAGCATTTTATAAAAAATCGCGCACACGCGCATGCGCGCGCGTTTTCGCGCATAACACCATTACAAAACATAGAATCGCCATTTTTTTTCTTCCATGATATTTCTCATATTTTTTCAAGGAATTTGATACCATGTTTATCTCTTTATGACCATTATTAACAAGATGAGCGTAAATTCAAGAAAATGTCAGTGCGCGCGAGCTCTTTTAATACATAGCATATATGGGCAAAAAAATGCCTATACAAAATCCGTTATAGCTCTTTGGAATGCACCGGGATCCTCAATTTTTTTTCATATTTAAATAGAGTATGAGTCGGAGATATGATTCCATGTCTCATTTGGCCATTAGGTGTATCGTGACATCATCACAATGGCCTTGGAACTCAAAATACGAATTTGCATATTATGACGTCAGATATTTATGTAAAATTGATTGTATCTCTGTAAATATTGATCAATTTTCTTCAAAATTTCGATATGTTGTAGCTAAGACAATTCTCTACAAGCGCAGTAATAACTATTTTTCATTTTGATGACGTCATCATAGTGAAAATTTTGATTAAAGGCCTCATGTCAAAAACTTCATAATTTGCGTGTTATGCCTATAGAAGGTGAATTTAGTTCACGTTATGAATCTACATGATATTGTTTTTTAAGAATTTGTAAGCAGTATGTCGCTTATTTTTGCTCTATTTTGTCTCAAATTTTAGTTGACCAGCCCACCTATACTTGTTCCAAACAAGTATTATATGTCTAGTTTATTTATTTATTTATTAAATATTTTTCTTATTTCTAACCACTTTTTTGTTAGCAAGATAACGAGAAAATGGCTCGATCAAATGCCTTGAAATTTGGCACACATATGTATAAGCATATGTACAAAGCACAATAACGTTTTCAACATTGACCTTCAATGATGACGTCATCTAGGCGCCATTTTGTAAAATTTTACAAAAATCAACTCATGATCATATCTTAATAACCAAATGCTATTTCTCATTCATATTTATCATGATCAAGGTCAATATCCGTCCGGTCAACTTCAGGTCAAAAAACGCGCGCGTGCGCGTACGTCCGCGCGTTAATGCGCGCGCAAATTTTTTGAATGCTCAAAATCATCTCAAAATCATTTTACATACGTTTTAGGCCATTCTAAGCATTTTTAAAAAATCGCCCACACACACGCGCATGTGCGCGGCGCGCGCGTTTTCGCGCGTAATACTATTACACAACATAGAATCGCCATTCTTTTTCTTTCATAATATTCCACATATTTTTACAAACAAATTGATACCATGCTTGTCTCTTTATGACTATTAATAATGGAATGATCGACCGTTTAACATAAATTTCCGTGCGCGCGAGCTCTTGTAATACATAGCATATATGGGCAAAAACATGCCTATACAAGATCCATTGTAGCCCTTTAGGATGCAAGGTGACCCCAATTTTTGGGTCATATTTTGATACAGTATGAATTGGAGATATGATTTCATGTCTCATTTGACCCTCAATTAACTCATGACGTCATCATAATGGCCTCCAAACTCAAAATTTCAATTTGCATATTATGACGTCAGCATATTTACGGAAAATTGATTGTTTCTCTGTAAATATTGATCGATTGTCTTCAACATTCTCTACAAATAAAATTGGTCAAATTTTCATTTTGACAAAGGCATCAGGGAGTATTTTCGCGATTAAAAAAGGCATGTCAATTTTTCACATTTTGCGTGTATTCTCTGTGGGACATGAGTTTTTCTCAAAACTGGATTCTTTCGCGAGCAATATCTCTGTCGTTTAGCTTCGTTTACGCTGAACTTCAAGTATGTTGTAGCTGAGACAATAAGCTATCTCAAATGTACCCTTTATTTTGTCTCAAATTTTAGTTCGACTAGCCCACCTATACTTGTTCCAAACAAGTATTACAAATCTAGTTTATTTTTCTTATTTCGAACCACTTTTTTGTGAGCAAGATAACTAAAAAATGCCTACATCAAATGCCTTGAAATTTGGCACACATATGTATAGGCATATGGACGAAGCAAAATAACGTTTTCAACTTTGACCTTCACTGATGACGTCATCTAGGCGCCATTTTGTAAAATTGTCTGAAAATCAAGTCATGATCATATCTCCATAACCAAAAGTTATTTTTCATTCATATTTATAATGATGAAGGTCAATATCAGTCCGGTCAATTTCAGGTCAAAAAACGCGCACATGCGCGTATGTCCGCGCGTCAGTGCGCGCGCAAAATTTCAAAATGCTCAAAATCGTCTCAAATTTATTTTGCATACGTTTCAAGTCATTTTAAGCATTTTATAAAAAATCGCGCACACGAGCATGCGCGCGCGTTTTCGCGCGTAACACCATTACAAAACATAGAATCGCCATTTTTTTTTCTTTCATGATATTTCTCTAATTTTTTCGAGGAATTTGATACCATGTTTATCTCTTTATGACCATTAATAACAAGATGAGCGTCAATTCAAGATAAATGTCCGTGCGCGCGAGCTCTTTTAATACATAGCATATATGGGCAAAAACATGCCTATACAAAATCCATTATAGCTCTTTGGAATAAGCCGTGACCTTCAATTTGTTTTCATATTTAGATAGAGTATGAGTCGGAAATATGATTTAATGTCTCATTTGGCGATTAAAAATATATTGACATCATCATAATGGCCTTCGAACTAAATATAGGAATTTGCATAATATGACGTCAGCATATTTATGGAAAAATGATTGTATCTCTGTATATATTGATCGATTTTCTTCAAATTTTCGATATGTTGTAGCTAAGATAATTTTCTACAAGTTTAATTATAACCATTTTTCATTTTGATGACGTCATCAGAGTAAATATTTCGATTAAAGGCCTCATGTCAGAAATTTCATAATTTGCGTGTTATGACTATAGAAGGTGAATTTCGTTCACGTAATGAATCTACATGATATTGTTTTTTAAGAATTTTTAAGCAGTATCTCGCTTATTTTTGCTCTATTTTGTTTTCAAATATAGTTGACCAGCCCACCTATACTTGTTCCAAACAAGTATTATATGTCTAGTTTATTTTTCTTATTTCGACCCACTTTTTTGTTAGCAAAATAACTTTAAAATGGTTCAATCAAATGCTTTGATATTTGGCACACATATGTATAGGCATATGGACAAAACACAGTAAGGTTTTCAACCTTGACCTTGACTGATGACGTCATCTAGGCGCCATTTTGTGAAATTTTCTGAATATAAACTCATGATCATATCTTCATAACCAAAAGGTATTTCTCATTCATATTTAATATGATTAAGGTCAATATCAGTCCGGTCAATTTCAGGTCAAAAAACGCGCGCATGCGCGTACGTCCGCGCGTCGGTGCGCGCGCAAAATTTTTAAATGCTCAAAATCGTCTCAAATTTATTTTGCATACGTTTCAGGTCATTTTAAGCATTTTATAAAAAATCGCGCGTACGAGCATGCGCGCGCGTTTTCGCGCGTAACACCATTACAAAACATAGAATCGCCATTTTTTTTTCTTTCATGATATTTCTCATATTTTTTCAAGGAATTTGATACCATGTTTATCTCATTATGACCATTATTAACAAGATGAGCGTAAATTCAAGATAAATGTCAGTGCGCGCGAGCTCTTTTAATACATAGCATATATGGGCAAAAACATGCCTATACAAAATCCGTTATAGCTCTTTGGAATGCACCGGGATCCTCAATTTTTTTTCATATTTAGATAGAGTATGAGTCGGAAATATGATTCCATGTCTCATTTGGCCATTAAGTGTATCGTGACATCATCACAATGGCCTTGGAACTCAAAATACGAATTTGCATATTATGACGTCAGCATATTTATGTAAAATTTATTGTATCTCTGTAAATATTGATCAATTTTCTTCAAAATTTCGATATGTTGTAGCTAAGACAATTCTCTACAAGCGCAGTAATAACCATTTTTCATTTTGATGACGTCATCATAGTGAAAATTTTGATTTAAGGCCTCATGTCAAAAACTTCATAATTTGCGTGTTATGCCTATAGAAGGTGAATTTAGTTCACGTTATGAATCTACATGATATTGTTTTTTAAGAATTTGTAAGCAGTATGTCGCTTATTTTTGCTCTATTTTATCTCAAATTTTAGTTGACCAGCCCACCTATACTTGTTCTAAACAAGTATTATATGTCTAGTCAGGTGGGCTGTATAACGTACAGACCACCTTATAATTTCGTTAGAATTGCCTTTATTAGGTGGTCTGTCGTTTTCGACAGATCACCTATTGTTTTCGTCAGAATTTTCTTTCTTTATTATTATTTCTTTATTTTTATTTATTGTTCCCACTTTTTTGTTAACAGGATAACTCAAGATCAGTTTAGTCAATTTCGTTCAATTTTGGCACAGTCATAGGTCATTGTCATGAGACGTCAGTGTAACATTTTCAAGGTCATCAAATCTTCATGACGTCATCCAGGCGCCATTTTGTGTTTTTTTTGGTACTTTTTACTCATGATCATATCTTCATAACGAAAAGGCATTTCTCATTCATATTTATCATGATTAAGGTCAATATCCGTCCGGTCAATTTCAGGTCAAAAAACGCGCGCGCATGCGTACGTCCGCGCGTCAGCGCGCGCGCAAAAAATTAAAATGCTCCAAATCGTTTAAAATTAATTTTGCATACGTTTCAGGCCATTTTAAGCGTTTCGCAAAAAAACGCGCACACACACATGCGCGCGCGTTTTCACCCGTACTGGTATTTTTCAACATAAAATCGCCAAATTTTCTCTGTCATCATATTTGGCACATTTTTCCAAGCATGTTGATACCTTGTTCACCTTTTTATGCTCAGTAATAACGGAATGAGCGTCCGTTTAAAAAATTGTCCGTGCGTGCGAGCTCTTGTAATACATAGCATACATGGGCAAAAACATGCCTATACAAAATCCATTGTAGCGCTTTAGGATGCAAAATGAATCCAATTTCTTTTTCATATTTTGATAGAATATGAATTGGAGATATGATTTCATGTCACATTTGACCCTCAATTAACTCATGACGTCATCATAATGGCTTCCGAACTCAAAATTTCAATTTGCATATTATGACATCATCATATTTTTGGAAAATTGATTGTATCTCTGTAAATATTGATCAATTTTCATCCAAATTTTGATATGATCTAGCTGAGACAATTCTCTACAAATGCAGTCACCACGATATTTCATTTTGACAATGGTATCGTGGCGTATTTTTGCGATTAAAGGAGGCATGTCAATTTTTCACATTTTGTGTGTATTCTCTATGGGACATGACTTTTTCTCAAAACTGGATTCTACATCCTGTCTTTTGCGAGCAATATCTCCGTCGTTTTAGCTTTGTTTACGCTGAACTTTGAGTATGTTGTAGCTGAGACAATAAGCTATCACAAGTGTGCCCTTTATTTTTCGATCAGATGCCGGGATCATGCTCATATTTCAATTACAAAGTGGGATTTGTGCATTCCATTTTCCGTTTACGTGTAATCTCTATGGGAAATGTTTTGGTATATCGGTAACGCACTTGACTTCCGACCTCGAGGTCCCTGGTTCGAGTCCGGGCGTCTCCAACAATTTTTTTTCTTCACTTTTTTTTCTTTTTGACCATTCACTCTACCATCTCCTTTGAATATTAAAACACGTACAATCGCAAATAATGTAATAAACAACCATATTTACTTTATTATTACCCTATTATCACTAGATCCATTACTTTTTGCGTGTAATCCTTATGGGAGATGACTTTTCTCAAATCTGGATTCTACATTCTTGTCTTTTGCGAGCAATATCGCCGTTATTTCGGCTTGATTTTTGTTGATTTTTGAGTATGTTGTAGCTGAGACTATATACTATCTAAATGTTCTCTCATTTTTTTCCGTCTGATGTCATCGTGGTCTGTTGATGATAATCATCAACATCATCATGATCATCATCATCGTCATCACCATTACTATCAAGATCATCATCATCATCATCATCATGATGATCATCATTGTTTACATGTCTATATAACTTCTCCCTTTCTCAATATAGTAAATATTATAATCTATCATAAGACTTGAAGACAGACCACCTAATTCGTCCCCATGACGAATTAAATGTCTAGTTAGGTGGTCTGTCAACGACAGACCACCTATTGATTTCGTCAGAATTTTCTTTATTTAGGTGGTCTGTTATCAACAGACCACCTATTGATTTCGTCAGAATTTTCTTTATTATTAGGTGGTCTGTTATCAACAGACCACCTATTGATTTCGTCAGAATTTTCTTTCTTCTTTATTATTATTATTTCTTTATTTTTATTTATTTCTTCACTTTTTTGTGTGTCGGATAACGTAAGATTGGTTATGTCAATTTGATTCAATTTTGGCACAGTCATAGGTCATTGTCATGAGACGTGACAGAAACATTTTTAAGGTCATTAGGTTATCGTGACGTCATCCAGGCGCCATTTTGTGAAATCACGTTATCCATCATATCTTCATGATGCATCAGCAAAGGTCATTCATATTCATATCACATATACTTTAGGTCAAGGGTCAACAGGTCATGTCATCAAAGGTCACATAAAGGTCATGACGCGCGCGTATGTGCGCGTCAAAATTTAAAATTGCTCAAAATCACTAAACTATTAAACAAGAGTACGAATCAGGTCATTTTAAGCATTTCAACATTTTCCGTCCGTAAGTGTCCCCGCGCGCGGAGTGCGCGCTCACAGCGCGCGGAAAAGGTGAAATTTAAAATGTTTACATGATTTGGATTCCTCTTAACGTAATTGACAATTTACATTAATTTCAGTCACTCTTCATATTTCATAAGGCCGTGAGCGTGCGTCAAAGTTCAAAATCCGCGCGTACTGCTATGGGCAATATAGTGCAAATTTGATCAAAAACATGCCATTTTAAAAATCGAAATAGCTCTTCAGATAGTCCATTGACCCCCAATTTTTATATCATGGTTGGAGAAAGCATGAGTTGGAGATATGATTTCATACCACCCTGACTCGTACAAAGTGAAACAAAGTCATCATATTGGCATCTAAACTCAATCAAATGTATTTTGTTGATGACGTCATTTTTGTCTTTGTTTAATTTAGATTATCTCACTTATCGGTGATCGATTTTCTCCCAGATTTTGATATGTTATAGCTGAGATAATTTTCTACCAGAAATATGACATTTATTTTTCATTTAGATGACGTCATCATAGTAAAATATTTGATTAAAGGCGACAATGCATAATTTGTCATATTTGCGTGTTATGTCTATGGGAGGTCACTTATTTCAAAACATGAATCTGCATGACAATGTGTTTTGACCAGTATCTCGGTTGTTATTCAACAGTTTTCTCCCAAATTTTAGTATGTTGTCGCTGAGACTATATGTCATCTTAATCAGTCCTCATTTTTCCGATAAGATGTCAGGATCATGCTCATGATCATCAATATCATTAACATTATCATTATCATCGTCATCATCGTCATCACCATTACTATCAAGATCATCATCATCATCATCATTGTTTACATTTCTATATAACTTCTACCTTTCTCAATATAGTAAATAGTATTATCTACCATCAGACATGAAGACAGACCACCTTATTCGTCCTCGTGACGAATTAAATTTCTAGTTATTATTAGGTGGTCTGTCAACGACAGACCACCTATTGATTTCGTCAGAATTTTCTTTATTTATTATTATTCTTTATTTTTATTTCTTCCCGTTTTTTGTGGACAGGATAACTTCAAGTTTGGTTTAGTCAATTTGATTCAATTTTAGCACAGTCATAGGTCATTGTCATGACACGTGTCTAGAACATTTTCAAGGTCATCAAGTTATCGTGACGTCATCCAGGCGCCATTTTGTGAAATCACATTATCCATCATATCTTCATGATGCATCAGCAAAGGTCATTCATATTTATATCACATATACTTCAGGTCAAGGGTCAACAGGTCATGTCATCAAAGGTCACATAAAGGTCATGACGCGCGCGTATGTGCGCGTCAAAATTTTAAATTGCTCAAAATCACTTAACTATTAAACGAGAGTACGAATCAGGTCATTTTAAGCATTTCAAAATTTTCCGTCCGTACTTGTCCCCGCGCGCGGTGTGCGCGCTCACGGCGCGCGGAAAAGGTCAAATTCAAAATATTTACATGATTTGGATTCCTCTTAACGTAATTGACAATTTACATTAATTTCAGTTACTCTTCATATTTCATTAGGCCGTGAGCGGGCGTCAAAGTTCAAAATCCGCGCGTGCTGCTATGGGCAATATAATGCAAATTTGATCAAAAACATGCAATTTTAAAAATCGAAATAGCTCTTCAGATAGTCCATCGACCCCCAATTTTTATATCATGGTTGGAGAAAGCATGAGATGGAGATATGATTTCATACCACCCTGACTCGTACAAAGTGTAACAAAGTCTTCATATTGACATCTAAACTCAACAAAATGTATTTTTTTGATGACGTCATTTTTGTCTTTGTTTAATTGAGATTATCTCACTTATCGGTGATCGATTTTCTCCCAGATTTTGATATGTTGTAGCTGAGATAATTCTCTATCAGAATATTTCATATTTTTTTTCATTTGGATGACGTCATCATAGTAAAATATTCGATTAAAGGCGACAATGCATAATTTGTCATATTTGCGTGTTATGTCTATGGGAGGTCACTTTTTTCAAAACATGAATCTGCATGACAATGTGTTTTGACCAGTATCACGGTTGTTATTCAACAGTTTTCTCCCAAATTATAGTATTTTGTCGCTGAGACTATATGTTATCTTAATCATCCCTCATTTTTCCAAGAAGATGTCAGAATCACGCTCATGATCATGATCATCATCATTATCATAATGATGATAATCATCCTCATCAACATCATTATGATCATCATCATCATAATCATTACTATCAAGATCATCATCATCTTAATCATCATTGTTTACATGTCTATATAACTTGTCCCTTTTTCAATATAGTAAATATTATAATCTATTATAAGACTTGAAGACAGACCACCTTATTCGTCTTCGTGACGAATTAAATTTCTAGTTATTATTATTATTCTTTATTTTTATTTCTCCCCGTTTTTTGTGGCCCGGATAACTCAAGTTCGGTTTCGTCAATTGCATTCAATTTTCGCACATTAATAGGTCATTGTCATGAGACGTGACAGGAACCTTTTTAAGGTCATCAGGTCATCGTGACGTCATCCAGGCGCCATTTTGTGAAATCACGTTATCCATCATATCTTCATGATGCATAAGCAAAGGTCATTCATATTCATATCACATATATTTCAGGTCAAGGGTCAACAAGTCATGTCATGAAAGGTCACATAAAGGTCATGACGCGCACGTACGCGCGCGTCAAAATTTTAAGATGCTCAAAATCACTTAACTACTAAAGGAGAGTACGAATCAGGTCATTTTAAGCATTTCAAAATTTTCCGTCCGTACATGTCCCCGCGCGCGTTGCGCGCGCTCATGACGCGCGAAAAAAGTCAAATTCAAAATGTTTACATGATTTGGATTCCTCTTAACGTAAATGACAATTTACATTAATTTCAGTCACTCTTCATATTTCATAAGGCCGTGAGCGTGCGTCAAAGTTCAAAATCCGCGCGTACTGCTATGGGCAATATAATGCAAATTTGATCAAAAACATGCAATTTTAAAAATCGAAATAGCTCTTCAGATAGTCCATCGACCCCCAATTTTTATATCATGGTTGGAAAAAGCATGAGTTGGAGATATGATTTCATACCACCCTGACTCGTACAAAGTGAAACAAAGTCTTCATATTGACATCTAAACTCAACAAAATGTATTTTTTTGATGACGTCATTTTTGTCTTTGTTCAATTGAGATTATCTCACTTATCTGTGATCAATTTTCTCTCAGATTTTGATATGTTGTAGCTGAGATAATTCTCTATCAAAAATATGTCATTCATTTTTCATTTCGATGACGTCATCATAGTTAAATATTCCATTAAAGGCGACAATGCATAATTTGTCATATTTGCGTGTTATGTCTATGGGAGGTCACTTTTTTCAAAACATGAATCTGCATGACAAGGTGTTTTGACCAGTATCTCGGTGGTTATTCAACAGTTTTCTCCCAAATTTTAGTATGTTGTAGCTGAGACTATTTGCTATCTAAATATTTCCTTATTTTTTCAATCAGATGTCAGGATCATGCTTATGCTCATCATCATCATTAACATTATCGTTTTTATCATCATATAACATTATCATTATCATCATCATCACCTTTACTATCATGATCATCATCATGGTCATCATTGTTTACATGTCTATATAACTTCTCCCATTCTCAATTCTATCATGAGACTTAAACAGACCACCTTATTCGTCTTCGTGACGAATTAAATTTCTAGTTAGGTGGTCTGTTATCAACAGACCACCTATTGATTTCGTCAGAATTTTCTTTCTTTATTTATTATTATTTATTTATTTTTATTTATTTCTCCACTTTTTTGTGTATCCGATTTCTCAATATCCATCCACCCAATTTCTCTCAATTTTGACACAGTCATAGGTCATCATTATGAGACGTGACAGGAACATTTTCAAGGTCATCAAATTATCGTGACGTCATCCAGGCGCCATTTTGTGAAATCACATTATCCATCATATCTTCATGACGCGTCATCAAAGGTCATTCATATTAATATAACATATACTTCAGGTCAAGGGTCAACAGGTCATGTCATCAAAGGTCACATAAAGGTCATGACGCGCGCGTATGTGCGCGTCAAAATTTAAAATTGCTCAAAATCACTTAACTGTTAAACGAGAGTACGAATCAGGTCATTTTAAGCATTTCAAAATTTTCCGTCCGTTTGTGTCCCCGCGCGCGGTGTGCGCGCTCACAGCGCGCGGAAAGGGTCAAATTCAAAATGTTTACATGATTTAGATTCCTCTAAACGTAATTGACAATTTACATTAATTTCAGTCACTCTTCATATTTCATAAGGCCGTGAGCGTGCGTCAAAGTTCAAAATCCGCGCGTGCTGCTATGGGTAATATAATGCAAATTTGATCAAAAACATGCCATTTTAAAAATCGAAATAGCTCTTCAGATAGTCCATCGACCCCCAATTTTTATATCATGGTTGGAGAAAGCATGTGTTGGAGATATGATTTCATACCACCCTGACTCGTACAAAGTGAAACAAAGTCATCATATTTGCATCTAAACTCAAACAAATGTATTTTGTTGATTACGTCATTTTTGTCTTTGTTTAATTGAGATTATCTCACTTATCGGTGATCGATTTTCTCCCACATTTTGATATGTTGTAGCTGAGATAATTCTCTATCAGAATTATGCCATTTATTTTTCATTTTAATGACGTCATCATAGTTAAATATTCGATTAAAGGCGACAATGCATAATTTGTTATATTTGCGTGTTATGTCTATGGGAGGTCACTTTTTTCAAAACTTGAATCTGCATGACAATGTGTTTTGACCAGTATCTCAGTTATTATACAACAGTTTTCTCCCAAATTTTAGTATGTTGTAGCTGAGACTATTTGCTATCTAAATATTTCCTTTTTTTTCAACCAGATGTCAGGATCATGCTCATGCTCATCATCATCATCATCATCATCAATATCATCATCATCATCATCATCAATGTCACCATCATCAACATCATCATGATCATGATCATTATCATCATCATCATCACCTTTACTATCATGATCATCATCATGTTTATCATAATCATCATTGTTTACATGTCTATATAACTTCTCCCATTCTCAAATCTACCATAAGACTTAGACAGACCACCTTAATCGTCTTCGTGACGATTTAAATTCTAGTTAGGTGGTCTGTTATCAACAGACCACCTATTGATTTCGTCAGAATTTTCTTTCTTTATTTATTATTTATTTATTTTTATTTATTTCTCCACTTTTTTGTGTATCCGATTTCTCAATATCCATCCACCCAATTTCTCTCAATTTTGACACAGTCATAGGTCATCATTATGAGACGTGACAGGAACATTTTCAAGGTCATCAAATTATCGTGACGTCATCCAGGCGCCATTTTGTGAAATCACATTATCCATCATATCTTCATGACGCGTCATCAAAGGTCATTCATATTAATATAACATATACTTCAGGTCAAGGGTCAACAGGTCATGTCATCAAAGGTCACATAAAGGTCATGACGCGCGCGTATGTGCGCGTCAAAATTTAAAATTGCTCAAAATCACTTAACTGTTAAACGAGAGTACGAATCAGGTCATTTTAAGCATTTCAAAATTTTCCGTCCGTTTGTGTCCCCGCGCGCGGTGTGCGCGCTCACAGCGCGCGGAAAGGGTCAAATTCAAAATGTTTACATGATTTGGATTCCTCTTAACGTAATTGACAATTTACATTAATTTCAGTCACTCTTCATATTTCATAAGGCCGTGAGCGTGCGTCAAAGTTCAAAATCCGCGCGTGCTGCTATGGGTAATATAATGCAAATTTGATCAAAAACATGCCATTTTAAAAATCGAAATAGCTCTTCAGATAGTCCATCGACCCCCAATTTTTATATCATGGTTGGAGAAAGCATGTGTTGGAGATATGATTTCATACCACCCTGACTCGTACAAAGTGAAACAAAGTCATCATATTTGCATCTAAACTCAAACAAATGTATTTTGTTGATGACGTCATTTTTGTCTTTGTTTAATTGAGATTATCTCACTTATCGGTGATCGATTTTCTCCCACATTTTGATATGTTGTAGCTGAGATAATTCTCTATCAGAATTATGCCATTTATTTTTCATTTTAATGACGTCATCATAGTTAAATATTCGATTAAAGGCGACAATGCATAATTTGTTATATTTGCGTGTTATGTCTATGGGAGGTCACTTTTTTCAAAACATGAATCTGCATGACAATGTGTTTTGACCAGTATCTCAGTTATTATACAACAGTTTTCTCCCAAATTGTAGTATGTTGTAGCTGAGACTATTTGCTATCTAAATATTTCCTTTTTTTTCAACCAGATGTCAGGATCATGCTCATGCTCATCATCATCATCATCATCATCAATATCATCATCATCATCATTATCAATGTCACCATCATCAACATCATCATGATCATGATCATTATCATCATCATCATCACCTTTACTATCATGATCATCATCATGTTTATCATAATCATCATTGTTTACATGTCTATATAACTTCTCCCATTCTCAAATCTACCATAAGACTTAGACAGACCACCTTAATCGTCTTCGTGACGATTTAAATTCTAGTTAGGTGGTCTGTTATCAACAGACCACCTATTGATTTCGTCAGAATTTTCTTTCTTTATTATTAGGTGGTCTGTTATCAACAGACCACCTATTGATTTCGTCAGAATTTTCTTTCTTTATTATTATTATTATTATTATTATTATTTATTTTTATTTATTTCTCCACTTTTTTGTGCAACCGATTTCTCAATATCCATCCACCCAATTTTTCTCAATTTTGACACAGTTATAGGTAATCATCATGAGACGTGACAGGAACATTTTCAAGGTCATCAGATTATCGTGACGTCATCCAGGCGCCATTTTGTGAAATCACATTATCCATCATATCTTCATGATGCGTACTCAAAGTTCATTCATATTCATATCACATATACTTCAGGTCAAGGGTCAACAGGTCATGTCATCAAAGGTCACATAAAGGTCATGACGCGCGCGTATGTGCGCGTCAAAATTTAAAATTGCTCAAAATCACTTAACTATTAAACGAGAGTACGAATCAGGTAATTTTAAGCATTTCAAAATTTTCCGTCCGTACATGTCCCCGCGCGCGGTGCGCGCGCTCATGACGCGCAGAAAAAGTCAAATTCGAAATGTTTACATGATTTGGATTCCTCTTAACGTAATTGACAATTTACATTAATTTCAGTCACTCTTCATATCTAATAAGGCCGTGAGCGTGCGTCAAAGTTCAAAATCCGCGCGTACTGCTATGGGCAATATAATGCAAATTTGATCAAAAACATGCCATTTTAAAAATCGAAATAGCTCTTCAGATAGTCCATCGACCCCCAATTTTTATATCATGGTTGGAAAAAGCATGAGTTGTAGATATGATTTCATACCACCCTGACTCGTACAAAGTGAAACAAAGTCATCATATTGGCATCTAAACTCAAACAAATGTATTTTGTTGATGACGTCATTTTTGTCTTTGTTTAATTGAGATTATCTCACTTATCGGTGATCAATTTTCTCCCAGATTTTGATATGTTGTAGCTGAGATAATTTTCTATCAGAATTATGACATTTATTTTTCATTTTAATGACGTCATCATAGTTAAATATTCCATTAAAGGCGACAATGCATAATTTGTCATATTTGCGTGTTATGTCTATGGGAGGTCACTTTTTTCAAAACATGAATCTGCATGACAAGGTGTTTTGACCAGTATCTCGGTTGTTATTCAACAGTTTTCTCCTAAATGTTAGTATGTTGTAGCTGAGAATATTTCCTTATTTTTGCAATTAGATGTCAGGATCATGCTTATGCTCATCATCATCATTAACATTATCGTTTTTATCATCATATAACATTATCATTATCATCATCATCATCACCTTTACTATCATGATCATCATCATGGTCATCATGATCATCATTGTTTACATGTCTATATAACTTCTCCCATTCTCAATTTTATCATAAGACTTAGACAGACCACCTTATTCGTCTTCGTGACGAATTAAATTTCTAGTTATTATTATTATTATTATTTATTTTTATTTATTTCTCCACTTTTTTGTGCAACCGATTTCTCAATATCAATCCACCCAATTTTTCTCAATTTTGACACAGTCATAGGTAATCATCATGAGACGTGACAGGAACATTTTCAAGGTCATCAAATTATCGTGACGTCATCCAGGCGCCATTTTGTGAAATCACATTATCCATCATATCTTCATGATGCGTACTCAAAGTTCATTCATATTCATATCACATATACTTTAGGTCAAGGGTCAACAGGTCATGTCATCAAAGGTCACATAAAGGTCATGACGCGCGCGTATGTGCGCGTCAAAATTTAAAATTGCTCAAAATCACTAAACTATTAAACGAGAGTACGAATCAGGTCATTTGAAGCATTTCAAAATTTTCCGTCCGTAAGTGTCCCCGCGCGCGGTGTGCGCGCTCACGGCGCGCGGAAAAGGTCAAATTCAAAATGTTTACATGATTTGGATTCCTCTTAACGTAAATAACAATTATTATTAATTTCAGTCACTCTTCATATTTCATAAGGCCGTGAGCGTGCGTCAAAGTTCAAAATCCGCGTGTGCTGCTATGGGCAATATAATGCAAATTTGATCAAAAACATGCCATTTTAAAAATCGAAATAGCTCTTCAGATAGTCCATTGACCCCCAATTTTTATATCATGGTTGGAGAAAGCATGAGTTGGAGATATGATTTCATACCACCCTGACTCGTACAAAGTGTAACAAAGTCTTCATATTGACATGTAAACTCAACAAAATGTATTTTTTTGATGACGTCATTTTTGTCTTTGTTTATTTGAGATTATCTCACCTATCGGTGATCGATCTTCTCCCAGATTTTAATATGTTGTAGCTGAGATAATTCTCTATCAAAACTATGTCATTTATTTTTCATTTAGATGACGTCATCATAGTTAAATATTCGATTAAATGCGACAATGCTTAATTTGTCATATTTGCGTGTTATGTCTATGGGAGGTCACTTTTTTCAAAACATGAATCTGCATGACAATGTGTTTTGACCAGTATCTCGGTTGTTATTCAACAGTTTTCACCCAAATTTTAGTATGTTGTAGCTGAGACTATTTGCTATCTAAATATTTCCTCATTTTTTCAATCAGATGTCAGGATCATGCTCATGGTCATCATCATCATTAACATTATCGTTTTTATCATCATATAACATTTTCATTATCATGATCATCATCACCTTTACTATCATGATCATCATCATGTTCATCATGATCATCATTGTTTACATGTCTATATAACTTCTCCCATTCTCAAATCTATCATGAGACTTAGACAGACCACCTTATTCGTCTTCGTGACGAATTAAATTTCTAGTTAGGTGGTCTGTTATCAACAGACCACCTATTGATTTCGTCAGAATTTTCTTTCTTTATTTATTATTATTATTATTATTTATTTTTATTTATTTCTCCACTTTTTTGTGCAACCGATTTCTCAATATCCATCCAACCAATTTTTCTCAATTTTGACACAGTTATAGGTAATCATCATGAGACGTGACAGGAACATTTTCAAGGTCATCAAATTATCGTGACGTCATCCAGGCGCCATTTTGTGAAATCACATTATCCATCATATCTTCATGATGCATCAGCAAAGGTCATTCATATTCATATCACATATACTTCAGGTCAAGGGTCAACAGGTCATGTCATCAAAGGTCACATAAAGGTCATGACGCGCGCGTATGTGCGCGTCAAAATTTAAAATTGCTCAAAATCACTTAACTGTTAAACGAGAGTACGAATCAGGTCATTTTAAGCATTTCAAAATTTTCCGTCCGTTTGTGTCCCCGCGCGCGGTGTGCGCGCTCACAGCGCGCGGAAAGGGTCAAATTCAAAATGTTTACATGATTTAGATTCCTCTAAACGTAATTGACAATTTACATTAATTTCAGTCACTCTTCATATTTCATAAGGCCGTGAGCGTGCGTCAAAGTTCAAAATCCGCGCGTGCTGCTATGGGTAATATAATGCAAATTTGATCAAAAACATGCCATTTTAAAAATCGAAATAGCTCTTCAGATAGTCCATCGACCCCCAATTTTTATATCATGGTTGGAGAAAGCATGTGTTGGAGATATGATTTCATACCACCCTGACTCGTACAAAGTGAAACAAAGTCATCATATTTGCATCTAAACTCAAACAAATGTATTTTGTTGATTACGTCATTTTTGTCTTTGTTTAATTGAGATTATCTCACTTATCGGTGATCGATTTTCTCCCACATTTTGATATGTTGTAGCTGAGATAATTCTCTATCAGAATTATGCCATTTATTTTTCATTTTAATGACGTCATCATAGTTAAATATTCGATTAAAGGCGACAATGCATAATTTGTTATATTTGCGTGTTATGTCTATGGGAGGTCACTTTTTTCAAAACTTGAATCTGCATGACAATGTGTTTTGACCAGTATCTCAGTTATTATACAACAGTTTTCTCCCAAATTTTAGTATGTTGTAGCTGAGACTATTTGCTATCTAAATATTTCCTTTTTTTTCAACCAGATGTCAGGATCATGCTCATGCTCATCATCATCATCATCATCATCAATATCATCATCATCATCATCATCAATGTCACCATCATCAACATCATCATGATCATGATCATTATCATCATCATCATCACCTTTACTATCATGATCATCATCATGTTTATCATAATCATCATTGTTTACATGTCTATATAACTTCTCCCATTCTCAAATCTACCATAAGACTTAGACAGACCACCTTAATCGTCTTCGTGACGATTTAAATTCTAGTTAGGTGGTCTGTTATCAACAGACCACCTATTGATTTCGTCAGAATTTTCTTTCTTTATTTATTATTTATTTATTTTTATTTATTTCTCCACTTTTTTGTGTATCCGATTTCTCAATATCCATCCACCCAATTTCTCTCAATTTTGACACAGTCATAGGTCATCATTATGAGACGTGACAGGAACATTTTCAAGGTCATCAAATTATCGTGACGTCATCCAGGCGCCATTTTGTGAAATCACATTATCCATCATATCTTCATGACGCGTCATCAAAGGTCATTCATATTAATATAACATATACTTCAGGTCAAGGGTCAACAGGTCATGTCATCAAAGGTCACATAAAGGTCATGACGCGCGCGTATGTGCGCGTCAAAATTTAAAATTGCTCAAAATCACTTAACTGTTAAACGAGAGTACGAATCAGGTCATTTTAAGCATTTCAAAATTTTCCGTCCGTTTGTGTCCCCGCGCGCGGTGTGCGCGCTCACAGCGCGCGGAAAGGGTCAAATTCAAAATGTTTACATGATTTGGATTCCTCTTAACGTAATTGACAATTTACATTAATTTCAGTCACTCTTCATATTTCATAAGGCCGTGAGCGTGCGTCAAAGTTCAAAATCCGCGCGTGCTGCTATGGGTAATATAATGCAAATTTGATCAAAAACATGCCATTTTAAAAATCGAAATAGCTCTTCAGATAGTCCATCGACCCCCAATTTTTATATCATGGTTGGAGAAAGCATGTGTTGGAGATATGATTTCATACCACCCTGACTCGTACAAAGTGAAACAAAGTCATCATATTTGCATCTAAACTCAAACAAATGTATTTTGTTGATGACGTCATTTTTGTCTTTGTTTAATTGAGATTATCTCACTTATCGGTGATCGATTTTCTCCCACATTTTGATATGTTGTAGCTGAGATAATTCTCTATCAGAATTATGCCATTTATTTTTCATTTTAATGACGTCATCATAGTTAAATATTCGATTAAAGGCGACAATGCATAATTTGTTATATTTGCGTGTTATGTCTATGGGAGGTCACTTTTTTCAAAACATGAATCTGCATGACAATGTGTTTTGACCAGTATCTCAGTTATTATACAACAGTTTTCTCCCAAATTGTAGTATGTTGTAGCTGAGACTATTTGCTATCTAAATATTTCCTTTTTTTTCAACCAGATGTCAGGATCATGCTCATGCTCATCATCATCATCATCATCATCAATATCATCATCATCATCATTATCAATGTCACCATCATCAACATCATCATGATCATGATCATTATCATCATCATCATCACCTTTACTATCATGATCATCATCATGTTTATCATAATCATCATTGTTTACATGTCTATATAACTTCTCCCATTCTCAAATCTACCATAAGACTTAGACAGACCACCTTAATCGTCTTCGTGACGATTTAAATTCTAGTTAGGTGGTCTGTTATCAACAGACCACCTATTGATTTCGTCAGAATTTTCTTTCTTTATTATTAGGTGGTCTGTTATCAACAGACCACCTATTGATTTCGTCAGAATTTTCTTTCTTTATTATTATTATTATTATTATTATTATTTATTTTTATTTATTTCTCCACTTTTTTGTGCAACCGATTTCTCAATATCCATCCACCCAATTTTTCTCAATTTTGACACAGTTATAGGTAATCATCATGAGACGTGACAGGAACATTTTCAAGGTCATCAGATTATCGTGACGTCATCCAGGCGCCATTTTGTGAAATCACATTATCCATCATATCTTCATGATGCGTACTCAAAGTTCATTCATATTCATATCACATATACTTCAGGTCAAGGGTCAACAGGTCATGTCATCAAAGGTCACATAAAGGTCATGACGCGCGCGTATGTGCGCGTCAAAATTTAAAATTGCTCAAAATCACTTAACTATTAAACGAGAGTACGAATCAGGTAATTTTAAGCATTTCAAAATTTTCCGTCCGTACATGTCCCCGCGCGCGGTGCGCGCGCTCATGACGCGCAGAAAAAGTCAAATTCGAAATGTTTACATGATTTGGATTCCTCTTAACGTAATTGACAATTTACATTAATTTCAGTCACTCTTCATATCTAATAAGGCCGTGAGCGTGCGTCAAAGTTCAAAATCCGCGCGTACTGCTATGGGCAATATAATGCAAATTTGATCAAAAACATGCCATTTTAAAAATCGAAATAGCTCTTCAGATAGTCCATCGACCCCCAATTTTTATATCATGGTTGGAAAAAGCATGAGTTGTAGATATGATTTCATACCACCCTGACTCGTACAAAGTGAAACAAAGTCATCATATTGGCATCTAAACTCAAACAAATGTATTTTGTTGATGACGTCATTTTTGTCTTTGTTTAATTGAGATTATCTCACTTATCGGTGATCAATTTTCTCCCAGATTTTGATATGTTGTAGCTGAGATAATTTTCTATCAGAATTATGACATTTATTTTTCATTTTAATGACGTCATCATAGTTAAATATTCCATTAAAGGCGACAATGCATAATTTGTCATATTTGCGTGTTATGTCTATGGGAGGTCACTTTTTTCAAAACATGAATCTGCATGACAAGGTGTTTTGACCAGTATCTCGGTTGTTATTCAACAGTTTTCTCCTAAATGTTAGTATGTTGTAGCTGAGAATATTTCCTTATTTTTGCAATTAGATGTCAGGATCATGCTTATGCTCATCATCATCATTAACATTATCGTTTTTATCATCATATAACATTATCATTATCATCATCATCATCACCTTTACTATCATGATCATCATCATGGTCATCATGATCATCATTGTTTACATGTCTATATAACTTCTCCCATTCTCAATTTTATCATAAGACTTAGACAGACCACCTTATTCGTCTTCGTGACGAATTAAATTTCTAGTTATTATTATTATTATTATTTATTTTTATTTATTTCTCCACTTTTTTGTGCAACCGATTTCTCAATATCAATCCACCCAATTTTTCTCAATTTTGACACAGTCATAGGTAATCATCATGAGACGTGACAGGAACATTTTCAAGGTCATCAAATTATCGTGACGTCATCCAGGCGCCATTTTGTGAAATCACATTATCCATCATATCTTCATGATGCGTACTCAAAGTTCATTCATATTCATATCACATATACTTTAGGTCAAGGGTCAACAGGTCATGTCATCAAAGGTCACATAAAGGTCATGACGCGCGCGTATGTGCGCGTCAAAATTTAAAATTGCTCAAAATCACTAAACTATTAAACGAGAGTACGAATCAGGTCATTTGAAGCATTTCAAAATTTTCCGTCCGTAAGTGTCCCCGCGCGCGGTGTGCGCGCTCACGGCGCGCGGAAAAGGTCAAATTCAAAATGTTTACATGATTTGGATTCCTCTTAACGTAAATAACAATTATTATTAATTTCAGTCACTCTTCATATTTCATAAGGCCGTGAGCGTGCGTCAAAGTTCAAAATCCGCGTGTGCTGCTATGGGCAATATAATGCAAATTTGATCAAAAACATGCCATTTTAAAAATCGAAATAGCTCTTCAGATAGTCCATTGACCCCCAATTTTTATATCATGGTTGGAGAAAGCATGAGTTGGAGATATGATTTCATACCACCCTGACTCGTACAAAGTGTAACAAAGTCTTCATATTGACATGTAAACTCAACAAAATGTATTTTTTTGATGACGTCATTTTTGTCTTTGTTTATTTGAGATTATCTCACCTATCGGTGATCGATCTTCTCCCAGATTTTAATATGTTGTAGCTGAGATAATTCTCTATCAAAACTATGTCATTTATTTTTCATTTAGATGACGTCATCATAGTTAAATATTCGATTAAATGCGACAATGCTTAATTTGTCATATTTGCGTGTTATGTCTATGGGAGGTCACTTTTTTCAAAACATGAATCTGCATGACAATGTGTTTTGACCAGTATCTCGGTTGTTATTCAACAGTTTTCACCCAAATTTTAGTATGTTGTAGCTGAGACTATTTGCTATCTAAATATTTCCTCATTTTTTCAATCAGATGTCAGGATCATGCTCATGGTCATCATCATCATTAACATTATCGTTTTTATCATCATATAACATTTTCATTATCATGATCATCATCACCTTTACTATCATGATCATCATCATGTTCATCATGATCATCATTGTTTACATGTCTATATAACTTCTCCCATTCTCAAATCTATCATGAGACTTAGACAGACCACCTTATTCGTCTTCGTGACGAATTAAATTTCTAGTTAGGTGGTCTGTTATCAACAGACCACCTATTGATTTCGTCAGAATTTTCTTTCTTTATTTATTATTATTATTATTATTTATTTTTATTTATTTCTCCACTTTTTTGTGCAACCGATTTCTCAATATCCATCCAACCAATTTTTCTCAATTTTGACACAGTTATAGGTAATCATCATGAGACGTGACAGGAACATTTTCAAGGTCATCAAATTATCGTGACGTCATCCAGGCGCCATTTTGTGAAATCACATTATCCATCATATCTTCATGATGCATCAGCAAAGGTCATTCATATTCATATCACATATACTTCAGGTCAAGGGTCAACAGGTCATGTCATCAAAGGTCACATAAAGGTCATGACGCGCGCGTATGTGCGCGTCAAAATTTAAAATTGCTCAAAATCAGTAAACTATTAAACGAGAGTACGAATCAGGTCATTTTAAGCATTTCAAAATTTTCCGTCCGTACATGTCCCCGCGCGCGGTGTGCGCGCTCACGGCGCGCGGAAAAGGTCAAATTCAAAATGTTTACATAATTTGGATTCCTCTTAACGTAATTGACAATTTACATTAATTTCAGTTACTCTTCATATTTCATTAGGCCGTGAGCGGGCGTCAAAGTTCAAAATCCGCGCGTGCTGCTATGGGCAATATAATGCAAATTTGATCAAAAACATGCAATTTTAAAAATCGAAATAGCTCTTCAGATAGTCCATCGACCCCCAATTTTTATATCATGGTTGGATAAAGCATGAAATGGAGATATGATTTCATACCACCCTAAATCGTACAAAGTGAAACAAAGTCATCATATTGGCATCTAAACTCAAACAAATGTATTTTGTTGATGACGTCATTTTTGTCTTTGTTTAATTGAGATTATCTCACTTATCGGTGATCGATTTTCTCCCAAATTTTGATATGTTGTAGCTGAGATAATTTTCTATCAGAATAAGTCATATTTCTTTCATTTGGATGACGTCATCATAGTTAAATATTCGATTAAAGGCGACAATGTATAATTTGTCATATTTGCGTGTTATGTCTATGGGAGGTCACTTTTTTCAAAACATGAATCTGCATGACAATGTGTTTTGACCAGTATCTCGGTTGTTATTCAACAGTTTTCTCCCAAATTTTAGTATTTTGTCGCTGAGACTATATGTTATCTTAATCATTCCTCATTTTTCCGAAAAGATGTCAGAATCCCGCTCATGATCATGATCATCATCATTATCATAATGATGATAATCATCCTCATCAACATCATCATGATCATCATCATCATAAACATTACTATCAGGATCATCATCATCATAATCATCATTATTTACATGTCTCTATAACTTCTCCCTTTTTCAATATAGTAAATATTATAATCTATTATAAGACTTGAAGACAGACCACCTTATTCGTCTTCGTGACGAATTAAATTTCTAGTATTTTAATTGAATTTGTACAAAAACACAATTCAATTAAAATAAATTGTGACCACTTTTTTGTGTGCACGATTACTCAAAATTGAACCGTCCAATTTCTTTCAAATTTAACACAGTTATAGGTCATCATCTTAAGACGTGACAGGAACATTTTCAAGTTCATCAAAATATCGTGACGTCATCCAGGCGCCATTTTGTGAAGTGCTCTGAGAATCAACTCATGATCATATCTTCATAACCGTAAATCATTTCTCATTCATATTTATAACGATTATGGTCAATATCCGTCCGGTCAACTTAGGTCAATAAACGCGCGCGTACGCGTCCGTTCGCGCGTCGGTGCGCGCAAAAAATAAAAAATGCTCATAATCACTTTTTGATCAAATTAGAGTACGTTTTAGGCCATTTCAAGCATTTCGAGAATTTTGCGTGCGCACATATTTGCGCGCGCATAAATTAGCGCGCACGTTTTTGTTCGTAATGGTCGAACGCAACCTAGAAACGCCATTTGTTGTCTTACATAGTATTGCCCATTTTTTTCCGAACAATTTGATACCATGTTTATCTCTTTATGACCATTAATAACGAAATGAGCGTCCGTTCAAGGTAAATGTCTGTGCGTGCGAGCTCTTTTAATACATAGCATATGGGCAAAAACATGCCTATACGAAATACATTATTAACCGTATAGAACAAATATTATTGCTGGATCTGAAAAGTCAACGGCAAAATGCGTGGGAAAGAAGTGAGCAATAATCGAGCCAGTTGTACATTTCATCGCGCACCAGCTGCTGGTGACCATGACAATGTATATTATGCATATAACAAAATGCGCACCATGAGCGAACTCCATTGTGACGTAACAATCACACCCTAGGCATACTGTTTGCAATGTATCTCTGTAAATGTTGATCAATTTTCTTCCAAATTTTGATATGTTATAGCTGAGACAATTCTCTACAAATAAAGTCAGGACGTATTTTTCATTTTGACAAAGGCATCATGGTGTATTTTTGAGATTAAAGGAGGCATGTCAATTTTTCACATTTTGCGTGTATTCTCTATGGGACATGACCTTTTCTCAAAACTGGATTCTACATTCTCGTCTTTCGGGAGCAATATCTCCGTCGTTTTATCTTTGTTTACGCTGAGCTTTGAGTATGTTGTAGCTGAGACAATATGCTATCGTAAGTGTGCCCTTTATTTTTCGATCAGATGCCGGGATCATGCTCATATTTCATTCAATTTTTGCACAGTCATAGGTCATTGCCATGAGACGTGACAGGAACATTTTCAAGGTTATCAGGTCATCGTGACGTCATCCAGGCGCCATTTTGTGAAATCACGTTATCCATCATATCTTCATGATGCATCAGCAAAGGTCATTCATATTTATATCACATATATTTCAGGTCAAAGGTCAACAGGTCATGTCATCAAAGGTCACATAAAGGTCATGACGCGCGCGTACGTGCGCGTCAAAATTTTAAAAAGCTCAAAATCACTTAACTACTAAAGGAGAGTACGAATCAGGTCATTTTAAGCATTTCAAAATTTTCCGTCCGTACATGTCCCCGCGCGCGTTGCGCGCGCTCATGACGCGCGGAAAAAGTCAAATTCAAAATGTTTACATGATTTGGATTCCTCTTAACGTAATTGACAAGTTACATTAATTTTAGTCACTCTTCATATTTCATAAGGCCGTGAGCGTGCGTCAAAGTTCAAAATCCGCGCGTGCTGCTATAGGCAATATAATGCAAATTTCATCAAAAACATGCCATTTTAAAAATCGAAATAGCTCTTCAGATAGTCCATCGACCCCCAATTTTTATATCATGGTTGGAAAAAGCATGAGTTGTAGATATGATTTCATACCACCCTGACTCGTACAAAGTGAAACAAAGTCATCATATTGGCATCTAAACTCAAACAAATGTTTTTTGTTGATGACGTCATTTTTGTCTTTGTTTAATTGAGATTATCTCACTTATCGGTTATCGATTTTCTCCCAGAATTTAATATGTTGTAGCTGAGATAATTCTCTATCAAAAATATACCATTCATTTTTCATTTCGATGACGTCATCATAGTGAAATATTCCATTAAAGGCGACAATGCATAATTTGTCATATTTGCGTGTTATGTCTATGGGAGGTCACTTTTTTCAAAACATGAATCTGCATGACAAGGTGTTTTGACCAGTATCTCGGTTGTTATTCAACAGTTTTCTCCCAAATTTTAGTATGTTGTAGCCGAGACTATTTGCTATCTAAATATTTCCTCATTTTTTTCAATCAGATGTCAGGATCATGCTCATACTCATCATCGTCATCATCATCATCAATATCATCATCATCATCATCATCATCAATGTCACCATCATCATCATCATCATGGTCTGAAGATGATGATCATCAACATCACCATGATCATGATCATTATCATCATCATCAGTAACATTATCGTTTTTATCATCATATAACATTATCATTTTCATGATCATCATCACCTTTACTATCATGATCATCATCATGTTCATCATGATCACCATTGTTTACATGTCTATATAACTTCTCCCATTCTCAAATCTATCATAAGACTTAGACAGACCACCTTATTCGTCTTCGTGACGAATTAAATTTCTAGTTAGGTGGTCTGTCGTTCGACAGATCACCTATTGTTTTCGTCAGAATTTTCTTTCTTCTTTATTATTTATTTTTATTTATTTCTCCCTCTTTTTTGTTCCGATGATAACTCAAGATCGGTTCGGTCAATTTCGTTCAATTTTGGCACAGTCATAGGTCATTGTCATGAGACGTGACAGTAACATTTTCAAGGTCATCAAATCTTCATGACGTCATCCAGGCGCCATTTTGTGTTTTTTTTGGTACTTTCAACTCATGATCATATCTTCATAACGGAAAAGAATTTCTTATTCATATTTATCATGATTAAGGTCAATATCCGTCCGGTCAATTTCAGGTCAAAAAACGCGCGCGCATGCGTACGTCCGCGCGTCAGCGCGCGCGCAAAAAATAAAAATGCTCCAAATCGTTTAAAATTAATTTTGCATACGTTTCAGGCCATTTTAAGCGTTTCGCAAAAAAACGCGCACACACACATGCGCGCGCGTTTTCACCCGTACTGGTATTTTTCAACATAAAATCGCCAAATTTTCTCTGTCATCATATTTGGCACATTTTTCCAAGCATGTTGATACCTTGTTCACCTTTTTATGCTCAGTAATAACGGAATGAGCGTCCGTTTAAAAAATTGTCCGTGCGTGCGAGCTCTTGTAATACATAGCATACATGGGCAAAAACATGCCTATACAAAATCCATTGTAGCGCTTTAGGATGGAAAGTGAATCCAATTTCTTTTTCATATTTCGATAGAATATGAATTGGAGATATGATTTCATGTCACATTTGACCCTCAATTAACTCATGACGTCATCATAATGGCTTCCGAACTCAAAATTTCAATTTGCATATTATGACATCATCATATTTTTGGAAAATTGATTGTATCTCTGTAAATATTGATCAATTTTCATCCAAATTTTGATATGATCTAGCTGAGACAATTCTCTACAAATGCAGTCAACACGATATTTCATTTTGACAATGGCATCGTGGCGTATTTTTGCGATTAAAGGAGGCATGTCAATTTTTCACATTTTGCGTGTATTCTCTATGGGACATGACTTTTTCTCAAAACTGGATTCTACATCCTGTCTTTTGCGAGCAATATCTCCGTCGTTTTAGCTTTGTTTACGCTGAACTTTGAGTATGTTGTAGCTGAGACAATAAGCTATCACAAGTGTGCCCTTTATTTTTCGATCAGATGCCGGGATCATGCTCATATTTCAATTACAAAGTGGGATTTGTGCATTCCATTTTCCGTTTACGTGTAATCTCTATGGGAAATGTTTTGGTATATCGGTAACGCACTTGACTTCCGACCTCGAGGTCCCTGGTTCGAGTCCGGGCGTCTCCAACAATTTTTTTTCTTCACTTTTTTTTCTTTTTGACCATTCACTCTACCATCTCCTTTGAATATTAAAACACGTACAATCGCAAATAATGTAATAAACAACCATATTTACTTTATTATTACCCTATTATCACTAGATCCATTACTTTTTGCGTGTAATCCTTATGGGAGATGACTTTTCTCAAATCTGGATTCTACATTCTTGTCTTTTGCGAGCAATATCGCCGTTATTTCGGCTTGATTTTTGTTGATTTTTGAGTATGTTGTAGCTGAGACTATATACTATCTAAATGTTCTCTCATTTTTTTCAGTCTGATGTCATCGTGGTCTGTTGATGATAATCATCAACATCATCATCATCGTCATCACCATTACTATCAAGATCATCATCATCATCATCATCATGATGATCATCATTGTTTACATGTCTATATAACTTCTCCCTTTCTCAATATAGTAAATATTATAATCTATCATAAGACTTGAAGACAGACCACCTAATTCGTCCCCATGACGAATTAAATGTCTAGTTAGGTGGTCTGTCAACGACAGATCACCTATTGTTTTCGTCAGAATTTTCTTTCTTTATTTATTTATTTATTATTATTATTATTATTATTATTTATTTTTATTTCTCCCCGTTTTTTGTTCATCGGTTAACTCAAGATCGGTTGTGTTAATTTCTTTCAATTTTGACACAGTCATAGGTCATTGTCATGAGACGTGACAGTAACCTTTTCAAGGTCATCAGGTCGTCGTGACGTCATCCAGGCGCCATTTTGTGAAATCACGTTATCCATCATATCTTCATGATGCATCAGCAAAGGTCATTCATATTCATATCACATATACTTCAGGTCAAGGGTCAACAAGTCATGTCATCAAAGGTCACATAAACGTCAGGACGCGCACGTACGCGCGCGTCAAAATTTTAAAATGCTCAAAATCACTTAACTATTAAACGAGAGTACGAATCAGGTCATTTTAAGCATTTCAAAATTTTCCGTCCGTAAGTGTCACCGCGCGCGTTGCGCGCGCTCATAACGCGCGGAAAAGGTCAAATTCAAATTGTTTACATGATTTGGATTCCTCTTAACGTAATTGACAATTTACATTAATTTCAGTCACTCTTCATATTTCATAAGGCCGTGAGCGTGCGTCAAAGTTCAAAATCCGCGCGTACTGCTATGGGCAATATAATGCAAATTTGAACAAAAACATGCCATTTTAAAAATCGAAATAGCTCTTCAGATAGTCCATTGACCCCCAATTTTTATATCATGGTTGGAGAAAGCATGAGTTGGAGATATGATTTCATACCACCCTGACTCGTACAAAGTGAAATAAAGTCATCATATTGGCGTCTAAACTCAAACAAATGTAATTTGTTGATGACGTCATTTTTGTCTTTGTTTATTTGAGATTATCTCACTTATCGGTGATCGATCTTCTCCCAGATTTTGATATGTTGTAGCTGAGATAATTTTCTATCAGAAATATGCGATTTATTTTTCATTTAGATGACGTCATCATAGTTAAACATTTGATTAAAGGCGACAATGCATAATTTGTCATTTTTGCGTGTTATGTCTATGGGAGGTCACTCTTTTCTAAACATGAATCTGCATGACAATGTGTTTTGACCAGTATCTCGGTTGTTATTCAACAGTTTTCTCCCAAATTTTTGTATGTTGTAGCTGAGACTATTTGCTATCTAAATGTTTCCTTATTTTTTCAATCAGATGTCAGGATCATGCTTATGCTCATCATCATCATTAACATTATCGTTTTTATCATCATATAACATTATCATTATCATCATCATCATCACCTTTACTATCATGATCATCATCATGGTCATCATGATCATCATTGTTTACATGTCTATATAACTTCTCCCATTCTCAAATCTATCATAAGACTTAGACAGACCACCTTATTCGTCTTCGTGACGAATTAAATTTCTAGTTAGGTGGTCTGTTGTCAACAGACCACCTATTGATTTCGTCAGAATTTTCTTTATTTATTTATTATTATTATTATTATTATTATTCTTTATTTTTATTTCTTCCCGTTTTTTGTGCCCAGGATAACTTCAAGTTTGGCTTAGTCAATTTGATTCAATTTTGGCACAGTCATAGGTCATTGTCATGACACGTGTCTAGAACATTTTCAAGGTCATCAAGTTATCGTGACGTCATCCAGGCGCCATTTTGTGAAATCACATTATCCATCATATCTTCATGATGCATCAGCAAAGGTCATTCATATTCATATCACAGATACTTCAGGTCAAGGGTCAACAGGTCATGTCATCAAAGGTCACATAAAGGTCATGACGCGCGCGTATGTGCGCGTCAAAATTTAAAATTGCTCAAAATCACTAAACTATTAAACGAGAGTACGAATCAGGTCATTTTAAGCATTTCAAAATTTTCCGTCCGTTCATGTCCCCGCGCGCGGTGTGCGCGCTCACAGCGCGCGGAAAAGGTCAAATTCAAAATGTTACATGATTTGGATTCCTCTTTACGTAATTGACAATTTACATTAATTTCAGTCACTCTTCATATTTCATAAGGCCGTGAGCGTGCGTCAAAGTTCAAAATCCGCGCGTACTGCTATGAACAATATAATGCAAATTTGATCAAAAACATGCCATTTTAAAAATCGAAATAGCTCTTCAGATAGTCCATTGACCCCCAATTTTTATATCATGGTTGGAGAAAGCATGAGTTGGAGATATGATTTCATACCACCCTGACTCGTACAAAGTGAAATAAAGTCATCATATTGGCATCTAAACTCAAACAAATGTAATTTGTTGATGACGTCATTTTTGTCTTTGTTTATTTGAGATTATCTCACTTATCGGTGATCGATCTTCTCCCAGATTTTGATATGTTGTAGCTGAGATAATTCTCTATCAGCAATATGCCATTTATTTTTCATTTAGATGACGTCATCATAGTTTAATATTTGATTAAAGGCGACAATGCATAATTTGTCATTTTTGCGTGTTATGTCTATGGGAGGTCACTCTTTTCTAAACATGAATCTGCATGACAATGTGTTTTGACCAGTATCTCGGTTGTTATTCAACAGTTTTCTCCCAAATTTTAGTATGTTGTAGCTGAGACTATTTGCTATCTAAATATTTCCTTATTTTTTCAATCAGATGTCAGGATCATGCTTATGCTCATCATCATCATTAACATTATCGTTTTTATCATCATATAACATTATCATTATCATCATCATCACCTTTACTATCATGATCATCATCATGGTCATCATGATCATCATTGTTTACATGTCTATATAACTTCTCCCATTCTCAAATCTATCATAAGACTTAGACAGACCACCTTATTCGTCTTCGTGACGAATTAAATTTCTAGTATTTTAATTGAATTTGTACAAAAACACAATTCAATTAAAATAAATTTGTGACCACTTTTTTGTTCCCACGATTACTCAAAATTGAACCGTGCAAATTCAATTAAATTTCACAGAGTCATAGGTCATCGTCTTAAGACGTGACAGGAACATTTTCAAGTTCATTCAAATATCGTGACGTCATCCAGGCGCCATTTTGTGAAGTACTCTGAAAATCAACTCATGATCATATCTTCATAACCGTAAATAATTTCTCATTCATATTTATAACGATTAAGGTCAATATCCGTCCGGTCAACTTAAGGTCAATAAACGCGCGCGTACGCGTACGTCCGCGCGTCGGTGCGCGCAAAACTAAAAAATGCTCAAAATCACTTTTTGATCAAATTAGAGTACGATTTAGGCTATTTTAAGCATTTCGAAAAAAAATGCGTGCGCACAGCTTTGCGCGCGCGTTTCCGCGCGTAATGGCATTTTGCAACATAGAATCGCCAATTTTTTTCTTTCATCATATTTAACACATTTTCTCAAGCATTTCAATACGTTGTTCACCTTTTTCTGCCCATTAATAACGGAATGAGCGTCCGTTTAAGATAATGTCCGTGCGTGCGAGCTCTTGTTATACATAACATATATGGGCAAAAACATGCCTATACAAAATCCATTGTAGCGCTTTAGGATGGAAGGTGAACCTAATTTGTTTTCAAATTTTGATAGAGTATGAATCGGAGATATGATTTCATGTCTCATTTGACCCTCAATTAACTCATGACGTCATCATAATGGCCTCCGAACTCAAAATTTCAATTTGCATATTATGACGTCATCATATTTTTGGAAAAATGATTGTATCTCTGTGAATATTGATCGGTTTAATTCCAGATTTTGATATGTTCTAGCTGAGACAATTCTCTACAAATAAAGTCACGACGTATTTTTCATTTTGACAAATGCATCATGGCGTATTTTTGCGATTAAAGGAGGCATGTCAATTTTTCACATTTTGCGTGTATTCTCTATAGGACATGACTTTTTCTCAAAACTGGATTCTACATTCTCTACTTTCGCGAGCAATATCTCCGTCGTTTTAGCTTTGTTTACGCTGAACTTTGAGTATGTTGTAGCTGAGACAATAAGCTATCACTAGTGTGCCCTTTATTTTTCGATCAGATGCCGGGATCATGCTCATATTTCAATTACAATGTGGGATTTGTGCATTCCATTTTCCGTTTACGTGTAATCTCTATAGGAAATGTTCTGGTATATCGGTAACGCACTTGACTTCCGACCTCGAGGTCCCTGGTTCGAGTCCGGGCGTCTCCAACAATTTTTTTCTTCACTTTTTTTTCTTTTTGACCATTCACTCTACCATCTCCTTTGAATATTAAAACACGTACAATCGCAAATAATGTAATAAACAACCATATTTACTTTATTATTACCCTATTATCACTAGATCCATTACTTTTTGCGTGTAATCCTTAAGGGAGATGACTTTTCTCAAATCTGGATTCTACATTCTTGTCTTTTGCGAGCAATATCGCCGTTATTTCGGCTTGATTTTTGTTAATTTTTGAGTATGTTGTAGCTGAGACTATATACTATCTAAATGTTCTCTCATTTTTTTCAGTCTGATGTCATCGTGGTCTGTTGATGATAATCATCAACATCATCATGATCATCATCATCGTCATCACCATTACTATCAAGATCATCATCATCATCATCATGATGATCATCATTGTTTACATGTCTATATAACTTCTCCCTTTCTCAATATAGTAAATATTATAATCTATCATAAGACTTGAAGACAGACCACCTAATTCGTCCCCATGACGAATTAAATGTCTAGTATTTTAATTGAATTTGTACAAAAACACAATTCAATTAAAATAAATTTGTGACCACTTTTTTGTTTACACGATTACTCAAAATTGAACCGTGCAAATTCAATTAAATTTGACACAGTCATAGGTCATCGTCTTAAGACGGGACAGGAACATTTTCAAGTTCATCGAAATATCGTGACGTCATCCAGGCGCCATTTTGTGAAGTACTCTGAAAATCAACTTATGATCATATCTTCATAACCGTAAATCATTTCTCATTCATATTTATAACGATTAAGGTCAATATCCGTCCGGTCAACTTAAGGTCAATAAACGCGCGCGTACGCGTACGTCCGCGCGTCGGTGCGCGCAAAAATAAAAAATCCTCAAAATCACTTTTTGATCAAATAAGAGTACGTTTTAGGTCATTTCAAGCATTTCAAAAAAAAAATTGCGTGCGCGCGCATAAATTTGCGCGCACGTTTGTGTTCGTAATGGTCGTACGCAACCTAGAATCGCCCTTTTTTGTCTATCATAGTATTGCCCATTTTATTCCAAACAATTTGATACCATGTTTATCTCTTTATGATCATTAATAACGAAATGAGCGTCCGTTTAAGGTAAATGTCTGTGCGTGCGAGCTCTTGTAATACATAGCATATATAGGCAAAAACATGCCTATACGAAATACATTATGAACTGTATAGAACAAATATTATTGCTCGATATGAAAAGTCAATGGCAAAATGCGTGGGAAACTAGTGAGCAATAATTGACCCAGTTGTACATTTCATCGCGCACCAGCTGCTGGTGACAATGGCAATGTATATTACGCGTATAACAAAATGCGCACTATGAGCGAACTCTATTGTGACGTCACAATCACACCCTAGGCACACTGTTTACAGTGTATCTCTGTAAATATTGATCAATTTTCTTCCAAATTTTGATATATTTTAGCTGAGACAATTCTTAACGAATGCCGTCGCCTAGATTTTTCATTTTGACAAAAGCATCATGGCGTATTTTTGTGATTAAAGGAGGCATGTCAATTTTTCACATTTTGCGTGTATTCTCTATGGGACATGACTTTTTCTCAAATCTGGATTCTACATTCCTGTCTTTTGCGAGCAATATATCGACATTATTTGTCCTTGGACCTGTTGATTTTCGAGTATGTTGTAGCTGAGACTATATGTTATCTAAATCACCCCCTCATTCTTCCAATAAGATTCCAGGATCACGCTCATGATCATGATCATCATCATTGTCAGTATGATGATAATCATTCCATCAACATCATCATGATGATGATGATCATCATCATCATCATGATTATCATTATCGTCATCATGACAATCATGATCACGATCAAGTAGTTCATTTCTCAATACTTTGTGTCATATTCATTAGGACTACTTATTTAGATATTTGTTTGCATTAAATTTGATCATGATCATGATCAGTATTCATCATCTAGATAATTTCTCAATATTTCGTTCATTAGTTCAGCTCATCAGTTTAGTTCAGTCCATCAGTTCATCCTTTTAGCTCATCGATTCAGTTCATTTCACATCAGTTCAATCTATCAGTTCATCAGTACTTCATTCATCAATTCATATCTCCATACATCATTTTACATTAACATCATTTTATTGGGTTATTGAATTGAAGATGATCATGATCAAAAGAATTGAAGACAGACCACCTAATTCGTCCCCATGACGAATTAAATTTCTAGTTATTTATTTATTTATTTATTATTAATTAAATATTTTTCTTATTTCTAACCACTTTTTTGTTAGCAAGATAACGAGAAAATGGCTCGATCAAATGCCTTGAAATTTAGCACACATATGTATAGGCATATGTACAAAGCACAATAACGTTTTCAACATTGACCTTCACTGATGACGTCATCTAGGCGCCATTTTGTAAAATTTTACAAAAATCAACTCATGATCATATCTTCATAACCAAAAGCTATTTCTCATTCATATTTATCATGATCAAGGTCAATATCCGTCCGTTCAACTTCAGGTCAAAGAACGCGCGCGTGCGCGTACGTCCGCGCGTTGATGCGCGCGCAAAATTTTTGAATGCTCAAAATCATCTCAAAATCATTTTGCATACGTTTTAGGCCATTCTAAGCATTTTATAAAAAATCGCCCACAAACACGCGCATGCGCGCAGCGCGCGCGTTTTCGCGCGTAAAACTATTACACAACATAGAATCGCCATTTTTTTTCTTTCATAATATTTCACATATTTTTACATACAAATTGATACCATGCTTGTCTCTTTATGACTATTAATAATGGAATGATGGCCCGTTTAACATAAATTTCCGTGCGCGCGAGCTCTTGTAATACATAGCATATATGGGGAAAAACATGCCTATACAAGATCCATTGTAGCCCTTTAGGATGCAAGGTGACCCCAATTTTGGGGTCATATTTTGATACAGTATGAATTGGAGATATGATTTCATGTCTCATTTGAACCTCAATTAACTCATGACGTCATCATAATGGCCTCCAAACTCAAAATTTCAATTTGCATATTATGACGTCAGCATATTTACGGAAAATTGATTGTTTCTCTGTAAATATTGATTGATTGTCTTCAAAATTTTGATATGTTTTAGCTGAGACATTTCTCTACAAATAAAGTTTGCCAAAATTTTCATTTTGACAAAGGCATCAGGGCGTATTTTCGCGATTAAAAAAGGCATGTCAATTTTTCACATTTTGCGTGTATTCTCTATGGGACATGAGTTTTTCTCAAAACTGGATTCTTTCGCGAGCAATATCTCTGTCGTTTAGCTTCGTTTATGCTGAACTTCAAGTATGTTGTAGCTGAGACAATAAGCTATCTCAAATGTACCCTTTATTTTGTCTCAAATTTTAGTTCGACCAGCCCACCTATACTTGTTCCAAACAAGTATTACAAATCTAGTCAGGTGGGCTGTATATCGTACAGACCACCTTATAATTTCGTTAGAATTGCCTTTATTATTTATTTATTATCAGGTGGGCTGTATCTAATACAGACCACCTTATAATTTTGTTAAAATTGCCTTTATTATTTATTTATTTATTTATTTATTTTTCTTATTTCCACCCACTTTTTTGTTAACAAGATAACTTAAAAATGGCTCAATCAAATGCCTTGACATTTGGCACACATATGTATTGGCATATAAACAAAACACACTGAGGTTTCCAACCTTGACCTTGACTGATGACGTCATCTAGGCGCCATTTTGTGAAATTTTCTGAAAATCGACTCATGATCATATCTTCATAACCAAAAGGTATTTCTCATTCATATTTATTTTGATCAAGGTCAATATCAGTCCGGTCAATTTCAGGTCAAAAAACGCGCGCGTGCGCGTACGTCCGCGCGTCAATGCGCGCGCAAAATTTTTAAATGCTCAAAATCGTCTCAAATTTATTTTGCATACGTTTCAGGTCATTTTAAGCATTTTATAAAAAATCGCGCGTACGAGCATGCGCGCGCGTTTTCGCGCGTAACACCATTACAAAACATAGAATCGCCATTTTTTTTTCTTTCATGATATTTCTCATATTTTGTCGAGGAATTTGATACCATGTTTATCTCTTTATGACCATTAATAACAAGATGAGCGTCAATTCAAGATAAATGTCGGTGCGCGCGAGCTCTTTTAATACATAGCATATATGGGCAAAAACATGCCTATACAAAATCCATTATAGCTCTTTAGAATGAACCGTGACCTTCAATATTTTTTCATATTTAGATAGAGTATGAGTCGGAGATATGATTCCATGTCTCATTTGGCCATTAAGTGTATCGTGACATCATCATAATGGCCTTGGAACTCAAAATACGAATTTGCATATTATGACGTCAGCATATTTATGGAAAATTGATTGTATCTCTGTAAATATTGATTGATTTTCTTCCCAATTTCGATATGTTGTAGCTAAGACAATTCTCTACAAGCTAAATATCCACTATTTTTCATTTTGATCACATCATCATAGTGAAAATTACGATTAAAGGGCACATATCAGAAATGTCTTAAGTTGCTTGTTATGCCTATGGAAGGTGAATTTCGTTTACATCATTAATCTACATGACATTGTTTTTTAGCAGTATCTCGCTTATTTTTGCTCTATTTTGTCTCAAATTTTAGTTGACCAGCCCACCTATACTTGTTCCAAACAAGTATTATATGTCTAGTTATTAAATATTTTTTAGGTGGTCTGTCTTCGACAGACTACCTATTGTTTTCGTCAGAATTTTCTTTCTTTATTCTTTATTTTTATTTCTCCGCACTTTTTTGTTAACAGGATAACTCAAGATCAGTTCAATCAATTTCGTTCAATTTTGGCACAGTCATAGGTCCTTGTCATGAGACGTGACAGTAACCTTTTCAAGGTCATCAAGTCTTCATGACGTCATCCAGGCGCCATTTTGTGTTTTTTTTGGAAAATCTCAAATGATCATAACTTCATAACCGAAAGCCATTTCTCATTCATATTTACCATGATCAGGGTCAATATCAGTCCGGTCAATTTCAGGTCAATAAACGCGCGCGTACGCGTACGTCCGCGCGTCAGTGCGCGCGCAAATTTCAAAATGCTACAAATCGTCTCAAATTCATTTTGGATACGTTTCAGGCCATTTTAAGCATTTCATAAAAATCGCGCAAAACACGCATTTTTGCGCGTTTTCGTTCGTAGCGGCCAAACGAAAAATAATTTCCTAGTACGTCTTTTTGACGAGGATATTCCTTATCTTTTTCCGAACAATTTGATACCATGTTTATATTTTCATGACCATTATTGACGGAATTAGCGTCCGTTTAAAGTACATGTCCGTACGCGCGAGATCTTGTAATACATAGCATATATGGGCAAAAACATGCCTATACAACATCCATTATAGCTCTTTAGGAAGTCCACAGGACCCCCAAATTTTTCTCATATTTGGATAGGATATGAGTTGGAGATATGATTTTAGGTCCCATTTGGCCATTATATATATCGTGACATCATCATAATGGCCTTGGAACTCAAAAAACGAATTTCCATATGATGACGTCATCATATATATGGAAAATTGATTGTATCTCTGTAAATTTTAAATAAATTACTTCCAAACTTAGATATGTTGTAGCTGAGACAATTCTCTACAAGATCAGTGCACATTGTTTTTCCTTTTGATGACGTCATCATGGTGAAAATTTCAATTAAAGGCGACATGTCAGAATTTTCTTCATTTGCGTGTTATCTCTATGGAAGGTGAATTTCGCTCACATCATGAATCTACATGACACTCATCTTTGAGCACTATCTCGCTTATTCGTGCTCTATTTTATCCCAAATTTTGGTATGTTATAGCTGAGACTATGGGCTACAAAAACGGTGCTTTTTAGTTTTTTGATCAGATGATGGGATCATGACCAAATCTTCAATTGAAGGAAACCCATTTACTGTCTAAACTTTACTGTCAGACTCTCACTGAGTGATTTTTTTTTTCTCTGGTAATTAAGTACATAAAATGAGCTTGCTAGGGAACATGAGCTTTTGTCTACATCAATAACCCAAAATAAACCGATTTAATCTCTGCGCAGCACAATATTGGTAGAACATGACGGGTAGAGCATTTCATGGAATAAGATAAAATTGTGAAAATGCACTCTTCATTATGTCAATTAGGGTCAAAGATGCAACTGCTCATTGTACGAGGTCAAGAGTCATATTGTCTGAATCTATCTTCCATAATGGTCAATATGCTACACAGTTTATACTTGGTAGTTTGTATTATTGTATTTATTAACATTTATTTCCTACTCAACATTACAATATAAAACACAATGTATATATAAATTGTATATGTGACAATGATTTAAACAGAGTATACAGTAAATAATTCAGATACGGAAGGAGGCGAAAACCCGAAAAGCATAGCTTGTATAACAGAACTTTGATATGAAATATTTAAAAAAAAAAGGAAAGGAAAACAAATTAAAAGAGAATTAAGTATAGGAAGGCATGTTCACTTAAAGAGAGAAAGTTAACTCAATTGGGGTGTGCATGTGTCTGCGATTACATCATAACAATAACAAAGTACTACAATTCTAAAATAGATAGCGGGTACATAGCATTACAAACGAGCAAACTCAACCAACAAACAGCAGCTTCATCCGACAGCACTGTCCTGGGGAATATATACAGATGGTACCTAGCAACAGCTGATGCATTTACGTAAGTGATGAAAATAAATAAATCATTGGTCATACAACTTGTTATTGATTTCGAAAAGAAGTCATTTTCACACATAAATACAAGAGAGGGTATTAATATCGAGCAATTAAATACATTCTTGCCTTACGGGGAAATGTCTGCGAGGAGAGCGACTTCTGTAGGATAGATGGTTAGGTGTTCCACAATTTTTGCCCAGAGTATCGAATATCAAATTGAAATCTTCGGGCTCTATGTTTAGGGACATGAGTGTTGGCAGCGCTTCTCGTATTATACGTATGGGTTTCCGAGTTGCATTGAAAATTGATAAGATCACTAAATTGTGATGGGAAGATGTTGTTCATGCTTTTATACATGAAAATACACTGTTGATCCAAGTTGATATCACTGAATCTCAAGAAAATAATTTGTTTAAAGACGGGACCAATATGGGAGCGATAGTGCATTCCGGATATTATACGAATAATCTTCTTCTGCAATAATGTAAGGTCTTGAATTATGTACTTGCAGGAATTCGCCCAAACAAGATTACAGTATAAGAGCACAATTTAACATACGTAGAATGTGATTGGCAATAAATGTTTGAGTCTGGATATAATGCCAATGTAGTAGTAGTAGTAGTAGAAGACTTTATTGGATAACTTATTTAGCACAGGGCTAATCTGCCACAAGGTCCATGGACACCTTACTTTCAACTTCGTAAATATGGTATTTCCATTACAAGGAACTATCTAATAAACGCCAAGAAATTTGACTTTATCTTCCCTTGGCAATATGACATTATCAAGAACAATGTTGAGATCATTTAAATCTGCATTTGTTCCATTGTGAAAAATCATATAATTACATTTATTTACATTTACAGATAATTTATTAGATTTGAACCATTTACATATATATATATATATATATATATATAAGACCTGGATTTACTGTATCCATAATAGACTTCAAGTTTGAATCTCTTTCAAATATGTTTGTGTCTTCTGCATACAATATAAAAGACAATACATTAGCAGATTTATAAATATCATTCACATACAATATAAATAACAGTGGCCCAAGCAGGCTACCCTGTGGAATTCCGCATGTTACTGTCCTAAACTCCGAAATTAGGGGATTGATGCTTAGTACATTGTAATCGATTGTTAAGAAAGCTGGTGAACCATTTATGAGCTACACCGCGTATTCCATAACGAATATAGATAGTAAAATATTGTGATTAATTGTGTCAAAGGCCTTTGACAGATCTATTAAAACTCAAATTGCAAATTCATTTGCTTCAAATGCATCTATGACTTTACTAGAAAGACTGGTTAGAGCCATACATGTTGAATAATCCCTACGAAAACCATATTGATGTTTAGTGACAATAGAATGTTTGTCAAGTAATTCAATAGTTCTTTTATAAACAATGCGCTCGAATAATTTAGAGAAGACTGACAGTACAGAAATTGGCCTATAGTTTGTAAATTCACACTTGTCACCACATTTAAAGACTGGTGTTATACTTAAGCTTTCTTTAGCCGATCTGGAAAAAACTCCTTGCAATAATAACAGATTGAATAGAAATGTTTTGGTATATCGGTAACGCACTTTACTTCCATTCCGGTGACCAAGGTTCGATTCCTGGTGCGTCAATTTAAAATATATATATATTTTTGCTTTCGTTTCTTATTTGATGTTATCATCTTCTTCGACTACTATCTCTCTTTCTCTCTACTCTTTCACCTTCTCCCTCTCTCTGTCTCCCTCTCTTGCTCTGCCTCCCTCTTCTTCACTTGCTCTGTTTCCATCTGTCTCTGCCTCTCTCTTTCTCTAGTCTCTCATCCCTATTGCCCTCTCCCTTTTCCAGCTCTGGCTCCTGTTCTCCCTCTAATATGTCTTGTGATATTCCTTAATTTTCTCTAGCTCTTTCCTTTGCCCTTATCAGGTGGGCTGTATCTAATACAGACCACCTTATATTTTTGTTAAAATTGCCTTTATTTATTATTATTTATTTATTTTTCTTAATTATACCCACTTTTTTGTTAACAAGATAACTTGAAATTGGCTCAATTAAATGCCTTGAAATTTGGCACACATATGTATAGGCATATGAACAAAACAAAGTAATGTTTTCAACCTTGACCTTGACTGATGACGTCATCTAGGCGCCATTTTGTGAAATTTTCTGAAAATTTACTCATGGTCATATTTTCATAACGGTAAATCATTTCTCATTCATATTTATCATGATCAAGGTCAATATCAGTCCGGTCAATTTCATGTCAAAAAACGCGCGCGTGCGCGTACGTCCGCGCGTCAGTGCGCGCGCAAAATTTTATAATGCTGAAAATCTTCTCAAATTTATTTTGCATACGTTTAAGGCCATTTTAAGCATTTTATAAAAAATCGCGCACACGCACATGCGCGCGCGTTTTCGCGCGCAAAACTATTATACAACATAGAATCGCCATTTTTTTTCTTCCATGATATTTCCCATATTTTTACAAAAAAATTGATACCATGTTTATCTCTTTATGACTATTATTAAGGGAATGAGCGTTCGCTTAACATAAATGTCCGTGCGCGCGAGCTCTTGTAATACATAACATACATGGGCAAAAACATGCCTATACAAAATCCGTTATAGCACTTTGGAATGCACCGGGATCCTCAAATTTTGTTCATATTTAGATAGAGTATGAGTCGGAAATATGATTCCATGTCTCATTTGGCCATTAAGTGTATCTTGACATCATCACAATGGCCTTGGAACTCAAAATACGAATTTGCATATTATGACGTCAGCATATTTATGTAAAATCGATTGTATCTCTGTAAATATTGATTAACTTTCTTCAAAATTTCGATATGTTGTAGCTAACACAATTCTCTACAAGCGCAGTAATAACCATTTTTCATTTTGATGACGTCATCATAGTGAAAATTTTGATTAAAGGCCTCATGTCAAAAACTTCAGAATTTGCGTGTTATGCCTATAGAAGGTGAATTTAGTTCACGTTATGAATCTACATGATATTGTTTTTTAAGAATTTGTAAGCAGTATGTCGCTTATTTTTGCTCTATTTTGTCTCAAATTTTAGTTGACCAGCCCACCTATACTTGTTCCAAACAAGTATTATATGTCTAGTTATTCTTATTTCACCCCTACCATGTTTTCTTATACTATACTCTCTCCTTCCAAGTGCATTCTGATTCCTCTTTCATCCCTCTGTCCAGCTCATGTATGTTTACATGACTATAACCCGTCTCCTGCTCTCCTTCTCTTTATCTATATCTCACCATTTTTCATGTTGATGACGTCATCATAGTGAAAACTTCGTTTAAATGCGACATGTCAGAATTTTCTTAATTTGCGTGGCATATCTATAGGAGGTGACTTTTTCTGAAATATGCATTCTACATTCCGGTCTTGTTTGATTAAATTTCATTATGATCATGATTTTGATCATAATCATTTCTCAATATTTTGTTTATCGGTTAAGTTATTAACTTCAGTTCAGGTCACAGTTCATCAGTTCATCAGTTTAGCTCATCAATTCAGTTCATTTCACATCAGTTCAATCTATCAGTTCATTCATCAATTCATATCTTAATACATCATTTTACATTAACATCATTATATTGGATCATTGAATTAAAGATGAGCATGATCATGAAAATTGAAAACAGACCACCTAATTCGTCCCCATGACGAATTAAATTTCTAGTCTTATTTCTAACCACTTTTTTGTTAGCAAGATAACTTGAAAATGGCTCAATCAAATGCCTTGAAATTTGGCACACATATGTAAAGGCATATGTACAAAGCACAATAACGTTTTCAACATTGACCTTTACTGATGACGTCATCTAGGCGCCATTTTGTGAAATTTTCTGAAAAAAAACTCATGATCATATCTTCATAACCAAGAGCTATTTCTCATTCATATTTATCATGATTGAGGTCAATATCCGTCCAGTCAATTTCAGGTCAATAAACGCGCGCGTGCGCGTACGTCCGCGCGTCAATGGGCGCGCAAAATTTTAAAATGCTCAAAATCGTCTCAAAATTATTTTGCATACGTTTTAGGCCATTCTAAGCATTTTATAAAAAATCGCGCGTACCAGCATGCGCGCGCGTTTTCGCTCGTAAAACTATTACGCAACATAGAATCGCCATTTTTCTTCTTTCATAATATTCCACATATTTTTACAAACAAATTGTACCATGTATGTCTCTTTATGACTATTAATAACGGAATGATCGACCGTTAAACATAAATTTCCGTGCGCGCGAGCTCTTGTAATACATAGCATATATGGGCAAAAACATGCCTATACAAAATCCATTGTAGCTCTTTAGGATGCAAGGTGACCCCAATTTTTGTTCATATTTTAATAGAGTATGATTTGGAGATATTGTTTCATGTCTCATTTGACCCTCAATTAACTCATGACGTCATCATAATGGCCTCCGAACTCAAAATTCCAATTTGCATATTATGACGTCAGCATATTTATGGAAAATTGATTGTATCTCTGTAAATATTGATCGATTTTCTTCCAAATTTTGATATGTTTTAGCTGAGACAATTTTCTACAAATCCAATTGCCACGAATTTTCATTTTGACAAAGGCATCATGGCGTATTTTTGCGATTAAAGGAGGCATGTCAATTGTTTACATTTTGCGTGTATTCTCTATGGGACATGACTTTTTCTCAAAACTCGATTCTACATTCCCGTCTTTCGCGAGCAATATCTACGTCGTTTTAGCTTCGTTTACGCTGAACTTCAAGTATGTTGTAGATGAGACAAAAAGCTATCTCAAATGTACCCATTATTTTGTCTCAATTTTTTGTTGGATCAGCCCACCTATACTTGTTCCAAACAAGTATTACAAATCTAGTCAGGTGGGCTGTATAACGTACAGACCACCTTATAATTTCGTTAGAATTGCCTTTATTATTTATTTATTTATTTATTTATCAGGTGGGCTGTATCTAATACAGACCACCTTATATTTTTGTTAAAATCGTCTTTATTTATTATTTATTTATTATTTATTTTTCTTAATTCTACCCACTTTTTTGTTACCAAGATATCTTGAAAATGGCTCAATCAAATGCCTTGAAATTTGGCACACATATGTATAGGCATATGAACAAAACACAGTAATGTTTTAAACCTTGACCTTGACTGATGACGTCATCTAGGCGCTATTTTGTGAAATTTTCTGAAAATCAACTCATGATCATATCTTCATAATCAAAAGTCATTTTTCATTCATATTCATCATGATTAAGGTCAATATCAGTCCGGTTAATTTCAGGTCAAAAAACGCGCGCGTGCGCGTACGTCCGCGCGTCAGTGCGCGCGCAAAAATTTTAAATGCTCAAAATCGTCTAAAATTTATTTTGCATACGTTTCAGATCATATTAAGCATTTTATAAAAAATCGCGCGTACGAGCATGCGCGCGCGTTTTCGCGCGTAACACCATTACAAAACATAGAATCGCCATTTTTTTTCTTTCATGATATTTCTCATATTTTTTCAAGGAATTTGATACCATGTTTATCTCTTTATGACCATTATTAACAAGATGAGCGTAAATTCAATATAAATGTCAGTGCGCGCGAGCTCTTGTAATACATAACATACATGGGCAAAAAATGCCTATACACAATCCATTATAGCTCTTTGGGATGCACCTGGACCCCAATTCTGTTTTAATATTTGAAAAGAGTATGAGTCAGAAATATGATTCCATGTCTCATTTGGCCATTAAGTGTATCGTGACATCATCACAATGGCCTTGGAACTCAAAATACGAATTTGCATATTATGACGTCAGCATATTTATGTAAAATTGATTGTATCTCTGTAAATATTGATCAATTTTCTTCAAAATTTCGATATGTTGTAGCTAAGACAATTCTCTACAAGCGCAGTCATAACCATTTTTCATTTTGATGACGTCATCATAGTGAAAATTTTGATTAAAGGCCTCATGTCAAAAACTTCATAATTTGCGTGTTATGCCTATAGAAGGTGAATTTAGTTCACGTTATAAATCTACATGATATTGTCTTTTAAGAATTTGTAAGCAGTATGTCGCTTATTTTTGCTCTATTTTGTCTCAAATGTTAGTTGACCAGCCCACCTATACTTGTTCCAAACAAGTATTATATGTCTAGTTTATTAAATATTTTTCTTATTTCTAACCACTTTTTTGTTAGCAAGATAACTTAAAAATGCCTCGATCAAATGCCTTGAAATTTGGCACACATATGTAAAGGCATATGTACAAGGCACAATAACGTTTTCAACATTAACTTTTACTGATGACGTCATCTAGGCGCCATTTTGTAAAATTTTACGAAAATCAACTCATGATCATATCTTCATAACCGAAAGCTATTTCTCATTCATATTTATCATGATCAAGGTCAATATCCGTCCGGTCAATTTTAGGTCAAAGAACGCGCGCGTGCGCGTACGTCCGCGCGTCAATGCGCGCGCAAAATTTTAAAATGCTCAAAATCGTCTCAAAATCATTTTGCATACGTTTTAGGCCATTCTAAGCATTTGATAAAAAATCGCGCACACGCACATGCGCGCGCGTTGCGCGCGTGTTTTCGCGCGTAAAACTATTACAAAACATAGAATCTCCTTTTTTTTCTTTCATAATATTCCACATATTTTTAAGAACAAATTGATACCATGTTTGTCTCTTTATGACTATTAATAACGGAATGATCGACCGTTTAACATAAATTTCCGTGCGCGCGAGCTCTTGTAATACATAGCATATATGGGCAAAAACATGCCCATACAAAATCCATTGTAGCCCTTTAGGATGCAAGGTGACCCCAATTTGTTTTCATATTTTGATAGAGTATGATTCGGAGATATTTTTTCATGTCTCATTTGACCCTCAATTAACTCATGACGTCATCATAATGCCCTCCGAACTCAACATTCCAATTTGCATATTATGACGTCAGCATATTTACGGAAAATTGATTGTTTCTCTGTAGATATTGATCGATTTTCTTTAAAATTTGTATATGTTGTAGCTGAGACAATTCTCTACAAATAAAGTGACTACGATCCTTCATTTTGGCATAGTCATCATGGCGTATTTTTTGCGATTAAAGGAGGCATGTCAATTTTTCACATTTTGCGTGTATTCTCTATGGGACACGACTTTTTCTCAAAACTGGATTCTACATTCCCGTCTTTCGCGAGCAATATCTCCGTCGTTTTAGCTTCGTTTACGCTGAACTTTGAGTATGATGTAGCTGAGACAATTAACTATCTCAAATGTGCCCTTCATTTTGTCTAAAATTTTAGCTGGACCAGCCCACCTATACTTGTACCAAACAAGTATTACAAATCTAGTTTATTTTTCTTATTTCGACCCACTTTTTTGTTAGCAAGATAACTTTCAAATGGTTCAATCAAATGCTTTGAAATTTGGCACACATATGAATAGGCATATAGAAAAATCAAAATAACCTTTTCAACCTTGACCTTGACTGATGACGTCATCTAGGCGCCATTTTGTGAAAATTAACTCATGATCATATCTTCATAAAGGAAAGTGTTTTCTCATTCATATTTATCATGATCAAGGTCAATATCTGTCCGGTTAATTTCATGTCCTAAAACGCGCGCGTGCGCGTACGTCCGCGCGTCAGTGCGCGCGCAAAATTTTTAAATGCTCAAAATCGTCTCAAATGTATTTTGCATACGTTTCAGGTCATTTTAAGCATTTTATAAAAAATCGCGCGTACGAGCATGCGCGCGCGTTTTCGCGCGTAACACCATTACAAAACATAGAATCGCCATTTTTTTTTCTTTCATGACATTTCTCATATTTTTTCAAGGAATTTGATTCCATGTTTATCTTTTTATGACCATTATTAACAAGATGAGCATAAATTCAAGATAAATGTCAGTGTGCGCGAGGTCTTTTAATACATAGCATATATGGGCAAAAACATGCCTATACAAAATCCGTTATAGCTCTTTGGAATGCACCGGGATCCTCAATTTTTTTCATATTAAGATAGAGTATGAGTCGGAAATATGATTCCATATCTCATTTGGCCATTAAGTGTATCGTGACATCATCACAATGGCCTTGGAACTCAAAATACGAATTTGCATATTATGACGTCAGCATATTTATGTAAAATTGATTGTATCTCTGTAAATATTGATCAATTTTCTTCAAAATTTCGATATGTTGTAGCTAAGACAATTCTCTACAAGCGCAGTAATAACCATTTTTCATTTTGATGACGTCATCATAGTGAAAATTTTGATTAAAGGCCTCATGTCAAAAACTTCATAATTTGCGTGTTATGCCTATAGAAGGTGAATTTAGTTCACGTTATGAATCTACATGATATTGTCTTTTAAGAATTTGTAAGCAGTATGTCGCTTATTTTTGCTCTATTTTGTCTCAAATGTTAGTTGACCAGCCCACCTATACTTGTTCCAAACAAGTATTATATGTCTAGTTTATTTATTTTTCTTATTTCGACCCACTTTTTTGTTAGCAAGATAACTTTGAAATGGTTCAATCAAATGCTTTGATATTTGATACACATATGTATAGGCATAAAAATAAATCAAAATAACGTTTTCAACCTTGACCTTGACTGATGACGTCATCTAGGCGCCATTTTGTGAAAATTAACTTATGATTATATCTTCATAACCAAAAGTAATTTCTCATTCATATTTATCGTGATCAAGGTCAATATCAATCCAGTCAATGTCAGGTCAAAAAACGCGCGCATGCGCGTACATCCGCGCGTCAATGCGCGCGCAAAAATTTAAAATGCTCAAAATCGTCTCAAATTTATTTTGCATACGTTTCAGGTCATTTTAAGCAGTTTATAAAAAATCGCGCGTATGAGCATGCGCGCGCGTTTTCGCGCGTAAAACTATTACGCAACATAGAATCGCCATTTTTCTTCTTTCATAATATTCCACATATTTTTACAAACAAATTGTACCATGTATGTCTCTTTATGACTATTAATAACGGAATGATCGACCGTTAAACATAAATTTCCGTGCGCGCGAGCTCTTGTAATACATAGCATATATGGGCAAAAACATGCCTATACAAAATCCATTGTAGCTCTTTAGGATGCAAGGTGACCCCAATTTTTGTTCATATTTTAATAGAGTATGATTCGGAGATATTGTTTCATGTCTCATTTGACCCTCAATTAACTCATGACGTCATCATAATGGCCTCCGAACTCAAAATTCCAATTTGCATATTATGACGTCAGCATATTTATGGAAAATTGATTGTATCTCTGTAAATATTGATCGATTTTCTTCCAAATTTTGATATATTTTAGCTGAGACAATTCTCTACAAATTCAGTTGCCACGATTTTCATTTTGACAAAGGCATCATGGCGTATTTTTGCGATTAAAGGAGGCATGTCAATTGTTTACATTTTGCGTGTATTCTCTATGGGACATGACTTTTTCTCAAAACTCGATTCTACATTCCCGTCTTTCGCGAGCAATATCTACGTCGTTTTAGCTTCGTTTACGCTGAACTTCAAGTATGTTGTAGATGAGACAAAAAGCTATCTCAAATGTACCCATTATTTTGTCTCAATTTTTTGTTGGATCAGCCCACCTATACTTGTTCCAAACAAGTATTACAAATCTAGTTTATTTTTCTTATTTCGACCCACTTTTTTGTTAGCAAGATAACTTGAAAATGGTTAAATGAAATACCTTGAAATTTGGCACACATATGTATAGGCATATGGAGAAAACACAGTAAGGTTTTCAACCTTGACCTTGAATGATGACGTCATCTAGGCGCCATTTTGTGAAATTTTCTGAAAATAAACTCATGATCATATCTTCATAACCAAAAGGTATTTCTCATTCATATTTATTATGATCAAGGTCAATATCAGTCCAGTCAATTTCAGGTCAAAAAACGCGCGCGTGCGCGTACGTCCGCGCGTCAATGCGCGCGCAAAATTTTTAAATGCTCAAAATCGTCTCAAATTTATTTTGCATACGTTTCAGGTCATTTTAAGCATTTTATAAAAAATCGCGCGTACGAGCATGCGCGCGCGTTTTCGCGCGTAACACCATTACTAAACATAGAATCGCCATTTTTTTTTCTTTCATGATATTTCTCATATTTTTTCAAGGAATTTGATTCCATGTTTATCTCTTTATGACCATTATTAACAAGATGAGCGTAAATTCAAGATAAATGTCAGTGCGCGCGAGCTCTTTTAATACATAGCATATATGGGCAAAAACATGCATATACAAAATCCGTTATAGCTCTTTGGAATGCACCGGGATCCTCAATTTTTTTTCATATTAAGATAGAGTATGAGTCGGAAATATGATTCCATGTCTCATTTGGCCATTAAGTGTATCGTGACATCATCACAATGGCCTTGGAACTCAAAATACGAATTTGCATATTATGACGTCAGCATATTTATGTAAAATTGATTGTATCTCTGTAACTATTGATCAATTTTCTTCAAAATTTCGATATGTTGTAGCTAAGACAATTTTCTACAAGCGCGGTAATAACCATTTTTCATTTTGATGACGTCATCATAGTGAAAATTTTGATTAAAGGCCTCATGTCAAAAACTTCATAATTTGCGTGTTATGCCTATAGAAGGTGAATTTAGTTCACGTTATGAATCTACATGATATTGTCTTTTAAGAATTTGTAAGCAGTATGTCGCTTATTTTTGGTCTATTTTGTCTCAAATGTTAGTTGACCAGCCCACCTATACTTGTTCCAAACAAGTATTATATGTCTAGTTTATTTTTCTTATTTCGACCCACTTTTTGTTAGCAAAATAACTTGAAAATGGCTACATCAAATAACTTGAATTTTGGCACACATATGTATAGGCATATGGAGAAAACACGGTAAGGTTTTAAACCATGACCTTGACTGATGACGTCATCTAGGCGCCATTTTGTGAAATTTTCTGAAAATGTACTCATGATCATAATTTCATAACGGTAAGTTATTTTTCATTCATATTTATCATGATCAAGGTCAATATCAATCCGGTCAATTTCATGTCAAAAAACGCGCGCGTGCGCGTACGTCCGCGCGTCAGTGCGCGCGCAAAATTTTTAAATGCTCAAAATCGTCTCAAATTTATTTTGCATACGTTGGAGGTCATTTTAAGCATTTTATAAAAAATCGCGCGTACGAGCATGCGCGCGCGTTTTCGCGCGTAACACCATTACAAAACATAGAATCGCCATTTTTTTTTTCTCATGATATTTCTCATATTTTTTCAAGGAATTTGATACCATGTTTATCTCTTTATGACCATTATTAACAAGATGAGCGTAAATTCAAGATAAATGTCAGTGCGCGCGAGCTCTTTTAATACATAGCATATATGGGCAAAAACATGCCTATACAAAATCCGTTATAGCTCTTTGAAATGCACCGGGATTCTCAATTTTTTTTCATATTTAGATAGAGTACGAGTCGGAAATATGATTCCATGTCTCATTTGGCCATTAAGTGTATCGTGACATCATCACAATGACCTTGGAACTCAAAATACGAATTTGCATATTATGACGTCAACATATTTACGGAAAATGATTGTATCTCTGCAAATATTGATCAATTTTCTTCTAAATTTTGATATGTTGTAGTTGAGACAATTCTTCACAAGATTATTACCAATATTTATTCATTTTGATGACGTCATTAGATATTTGCTTAATATGCGTCTTATGCCTATGGGAGGTGATTGATACTACATTCCAGTCTAGACTTGTTCATTATGTTGCGTATGTAGTGCGTCGAAATATCAGTTCAATTGATTGGTAGGCTCTGCAATCAGGCGAAAATTTGAGCTTGTTTAGTAAATTAATAGTTTAATCATATAACAATTCTCTATCAAATACCTGAAGGGGGCGCTATACCACTTTTAATCATGGTCATCGTCATTTAAAACCAAAAAATCATCATCATCAATATCGTCATTATCGTATTTATGAACATTATCATTAGATCATCATCGGCACACATTCATGATACAAAAATAGCTTCGTATCACCTAAATCGTCAAAGTGACGAATTAAAGTCTAGTTTATTTTTCTTATTATTCTTACACGAATTTGTTCGCAAGATATCTCAAGACTGAATAAAGCCATTATCATGAAACTTGCCATGATGATAGATCTTAGTCTAACTTAGAACTGCGTGACTTTTTAGAGAGTCAAAATTATCGTGACGTCATCCAGGCGCCATTTTGTGAAAATCAACTTATGATCATATCTTCATAACGGAAAGGAATTTCTCATTCATATTTATCATGAACCAGGTCAATATCCGTCCGGTCAATTTCAGGTCAATAAATGCGCGCAAAAATGCGCGTACGCGTTTGTGCGCGCGTTAACGCGCGCGTAAAATTTTAAATTGCTCAAAATCGTCTTAAATTTTGTTTGCATACGTTTTAGGCCATTATAAGCATTTCATAAAAAATCGCGCAAAACACGCATTTTTTCGCGTTTTCGTTCGTCACGGCCGAACGAAAAATAATTACCACTCAGTTCGTTTTGACAGGATATTCCTCATATTTTTCTGAACAATTTGATACCATGTTCATCTCTTTATCACTATTAATAACGGAATGAGCGTCCGTTGAAGATAAATATCCGTGCGTGCTAGCTTATGTATTACATAGCATATATGGGCAAAAAAACATGACTATAAAAAGACCATTGGGATGAATAAGGACTGCCAAGTTTTTTTCATATTTAGATAGAGTATGAGTCGGAGATATGATTTCATATCTCATTTGGCCATTAAATGCATCTTGACGTCATCATAATGGCCTTGGAAGTCAAAATACAAAATTGCATATTATGACGTCATTATATTTATGGAAAATTTAGTGTATTTCTCAAATTATTGACTGATTTTCTTCCAAATTGCGTATCTTGTAGCTTAGGCAATTGCCTACAAGATCAATACACACTGCTTTTTATTTTATTGACGTCATCATAGTACAAAATTCAATTAAAGGCCACATGTCAGAATTTTCTCAATTTGCGTGTTATGTCTATAGAAGGTGAAATACGTTCACATCATGAATCTACATGACATTGATCTTTGAGCACTTTCTAGCTTATTTCCCTCCTATTCTATTGCTCTGTCTCCCTCTGCCCTTCACAGTTGAAACTTGACTCATGGATAGACCATAATGGGAGTAGTATTTTATAACGAAAGATGAAATCGTTAAAATGCGTTCTTCATTATGTTTACACATGAGCATAATTACGTATCACCTAATTCGTCAAAGTGACGAATTAAAGTCTAGTTACAATTTGTATTTGTATGATATCTTAATCTTAGAATTAGATATTAGTGTTTTTGTATAGATATAAGTAAATATGTACACATCAATAATGTCAATGAATACAAATGAGTGCATGTATGAATGTATGTTTTATTTATTCACGGTTAAAAACAAAATACAATAAATGTGCCCACATTTAGCAAAGACTGTTTTTTCAGCGAGGCCGCGATTACATAAAATTCGAACAAGAGAATATAAGACAATGAAAATACAACTTACAAACAAATATTATTAATTACCAATGATTTATGTGTGTATTTACAATTTGAATTTGTATGTTATCTGAAATGTATTAGGTATCTTAAAGTTAGACATAATTTTTTTTGTATATATATATAAGTAAATATTTACACGTCAATAATGTCAATTGACACAAATGATTGTAATCGTGTACTGTATAACAATGTATTTTGCACAACTTCCATCTCATATTATCGAATACAAAAACAAGGTGATAAGACATATCATACTACATAAGTATACTAAGTCTAGTGAATAATTTGCGGGATGAGATTTTGATGAGAAGTGGAAACACCACTGCAGATTGATGATTGTGTATTTGTGTATATATATATACTATAGTATTATAGTTGGTTGTCAGTTTGTTTGTATTACTTGACTGTTATTAAAGAAAGCATGGGCATGATTGTAAATAAGCTCCACATGACCGATGTTGCGGCTGTAAGTCCCTTTAGAGGGTCTTGGTAATGATTGCTGCCCTACCAAAGGGCACTGGGACATCGACTTGGTATTGAACCCGGGACCTTCCGGTTTCGACACCTCTGCTCACTGATGTCCCTCATTGATGACTTAAAGGCCATCTGTACTTGTGAACTGGAGGGATTAGAATACCTTGCAAGGTTACCGGACAGGTGATTATCTCATCAAATCAGCTCTCAATTGACATAAGAAAAAGAGGATCATGAGGGACCAATGGTCACCGATAAGGCATTGCTTCTTAAACAGAGGGCGCAAGTAGCTGTAAGAATAGTGCAGTGGACCTTTGAAGCCACCGGTCCCCTATTTGCTTACTTAGAAGCCTACAATGCTTTCTTAGCAGTCAGGTCAGACAAACAAACAAAATATTTGGAATGGTTGAAGGGGAAAAACTTGCATACTATCACATAAGTGTGGAAACTTTAGGGAATCAAATTATTTAAAGAGTAATAGCCTGGTGATGAATACTTATGTTCTACGTATGAAATGACAAATGTAACCAATTCATACTTGAAGCAGACATCTTAGGAAAAAAATGAAGTGAATGCAATATTTATAATTTGTTTTCGAGCTTAAATGTAAGATTATACTTATCAAATTTTTAAATTTTAGTAGTTTCTTAGTAGTATCTTTGTAATCTCTTTACTCATAGAGAAATAAAAGGTGTTCTTGGGGAGTAAAACGAAATTGGAAAAATAGGGCGCCCCCTATTACACCTTTTAGGGTGTAAAACACGGAAATACGCAAGGGTTTATATATTTGTGGGATGTAATTTTACACCCTATTTTAGTCAGACGAGCTCAGATTGGTCAGTGCATATGCGCATGCGCTACATCAATGGCGCATCGGGCCAATATAGGTACTGCCAAATGAAGAAAAATTAGCATAATTTACATATTTTAGTCATGTTAGGGGAATTATCATGTTTCATTTGGGCAATTATTTGTGTAGAAGTTATCCGATCAAGAATAAGGGGTTGTACCAAAGGTTATATTTGATAATTTAATGAAATTAGCAGAAGTGTTGCTTTACTAACTAGTACATAATTGTCTTCTTATACGTGTAAGTAAGGGGAAGATATTCGGTAAGGTAGTATTGTGTATTTAGGTAATTCCATTACATTTGAACCGATACGTCCAGCCATAAGTTAGTTTTTACAGTCTGCACGTGTGTTAAGTTCACACTAATTTTTGCTTAGGTAAGCATTAAAGACTTTCAACATGTAACTCGACATTCTGGTCTGATTTCTTTAGAGCAGTGAAACGTAGACAAAAGGGTGAGAATCAGTGGCTGTTAGGTGATTACGAAGCATGGATGATTGATTGCTCGAGGGATGATCAATTGGTTGATGCTGTGCATAAAAAGGGTGCAGATTTACTCCCCACAGGGTGTGGAATCGATCACAAGGGGGTATAAAATTCAACCCCACGGGTGTAAATTTGAACCCATTTTTAATGAAAATGGAACCAAAAGGTGTTAAATGAGCACTATTTGGTGGAAATTTCACTCCTTAAAGGGAGTACAATCATAACCTTGGGGTGCAAATTTACACCTTCTTATGAAGAACAAAATTTACTCCCTACATTGGGGAGTAAATTTACTCCCTGAGGGGTGTCACTTATGTGACAAGCAGTTACTCCCTATAGGGAGTCAATTTACACCTACTTTTCTCTGTGTGTAGTAGTCTCCTTTTGTTCATTCTTTTTTCACCCCGCATTAAACAAATATTCATGGGTATGAATAGACCTGTACACTAATTTTGTGAATACTTTTTGTACCAAAGTTTCTCTTGACGACTTAAAAACCTTGTCAGGTTTTTCCGACAAAGCAACGTTGAGTGCATGCAAAGTGAATACCATCCATAGAGATGCCATTTTGCATAGCTGGTTTATCAAATAGTTGGTAACCAAAGATTCGGATGGGGGGGGGGGGGGGGAGAAACATGCATTTATTGAAATACATTATTAAACGGGTCTAAAGATTAAAGTACAGGAAGGAAAGACCTCGCAAAGTAAGAAGTTTGTGTTGGGGATACTTGAACCATGTGCATAATACATGTACATATATGGGAGTGATAACAACATTTTGGAATAGGGAAGAGAAGAGAGGGATAAGGAAGAGCAAGAAAGAGAATAAAGGAGTGAGAGAGAGAGAGAGAGAGAGAGAGGGAGATGTGGTAAGGGAGGGGGAGGAAGCGAGAGATGAAGACAGAAAGAAAGAAAGAGATAGAGAGAAAGAGAGATAGAGTGATATGGGTTTCGGTTAGGGTTGTGGTTGATGACTCTATTGTTGTGGGCCTTGGTTATGGTTGCTATAATATCCATGCAGCTATAGCTGATCTTCAGTGTGTTTCTATTGCAGATTTGTTGTAGTTGGTGTCCCTTTGGGAAGTGCTGGTCTACGAGAGCAAGGAACCTTCTGCCCATATTCTTCTTTGTGTGCTTGCTATATGGGGGTTGAACCAGGTTATGTTGCGTTTCCGTTGGTGCTGTTTCTTCTTGTTGATGTCACTGGCCTTGGGTGTGTAGATTAAGTTGGTGTTGTGGCCGGCATTACGGAGTGATTTTTCATACTCCGGTTTCGCTGAATTCGTTGAATACCTCTGCGCTGCTGGAGATCGTGGATAGGCGGGTTAGTATGGAGTGCGGAATCTTCTTGGTGACGGTTGGCGGCTGGTTGGATTCTACATGGACGTACAGCTGGGTATTGCCAGGCTTCGAAAATGGATTGTGTTCTTTGCTATTGAGATCGAACATGGCATCTAGGAAGTCTACGACGGTAGAGTTAGCACTGGCTGTCACCTGGAGGCCTATCTTTCTGAATTTCTCATATAGCTTCTTTTTTATGGTCTTTGCTGCTATTGCTGGCTTGTGGACGATAGCTAGACCATCATCCCTGTAGAGCCCGATGTTTTCCTTGGGCACTATACTTTTGATCTCATTCAAGATGAACGAGCCTACGAGCTCTCATGTTTCCGCGCCATCGTATGATCCCATTGTGACATCGAAAAGATCATCACCTGTAGCCTTTTGCCAGGACATGTTACCATGGAAGAGGAGGGTGTTCTTGGCTTGGAAGATAATTTCTGCTTCGGATGGGGTTATGGTGGTGAACCTCTTGGCGAAATGAATGGCTTTTTGCAGGAGTTGTCGGTCGATGGAGGGGTAGAAGTTCACAATGTCGAAAGAGATGAACGTGGAGTTGGGTCTGGTTTCAATACCCTTGAACCGATCTATAACTGCGGTGGAATTTTTCCATTGGTTGACATACGTAGCTCCTATCACCTTGGTGTTGATTCTTTATAGTATTTTCTTGGAGATGATGCCGATTTCACTTTTACTTGGATTGATGGGTCTACATGTCGGGCGGCTTCGGAAGTTTTGCTTGTGATCTTTTAACGTTACATATGCGGGCTTCGGAGCTAGTACTTGCATCCTATCTGAGAGATCAAGGTTGTCGACGATCTTTCTTGCTTCTATGTTGGTGGTGTTTTCTGATCGCTGATCTGATCTCTTGTATGCAGCTGTGACGCTGTCTTTCATCAGCTTTTCGTACTGCTGCGGGGTGACATTGTAGTAGTTACTCGTCTTGTCAGCTGGTACAAGGATGTTCTTTTCGTTTCGGATTCTGTTCACATCTTTCTTATATATATATATATATATATATATATATATATATGTATATATATACATATATGTTTAATATTGTTTCCCGTAAACATGAGAGTAATTTTAATAGTTTCATACTTTTAATTAAACGTAATGTTAATTGTTATCGTATAATTGTTTCAAATGGGGGGGGGGGGGGGGCAGCTACAAGAGTCCTATCTCGCACCCCGGTGCATGTCTGACACGGCCGGTTGTAGCAACTACTTCGAAGATCAAAATACATTAATGTTGCTCTAAGGAGACACGAACGAACGAACTATATCCAACCGTCACTCCATGATTTTTTTTTTTTGGAATGATATTTTATTTCCTTCCTCATAAATTCACATTACAAGAAATTATCACAATAAGTCATATAAAACAAGATCTTCGATACAAGGCACTTCATGAATTACATCAATCAATGAACAATGAACATAGGAAAATCTCAAATTATACATGATTGTACATATCAAAATAACAATAGAGGAAGGTATAAAGTTTACATAGTCCCACCCAATCACACACCCGCACACCCTCAACTCGTACCGAACAAATTCATGACACCCCCACCACCCCCTCTAGCTCACCCACACTTCACACCCTTTCACACCAAACACACACACTGCATGCAACCTGTTCCGGCTTATCCACCTGTACCCGATGATGGTTCTGCTTTAATTTGTTGCAGCGCCATCTCGTGTTTCCATTCAATTAAGGGTTTTGTTGCAAGTTCCATTTTCTTTTTCTCACTCTCTTCCTTCTTCCCCGCCTTTCGTTCTCGAGGGTATTTAAGTTAATTCGTTGGAACAAGGCTTGACTAGCATTTGTGCTAACTTCTAGTTCTCAATAACAACTCCCCCTAATACACATATATATGTGTATAGCTTGTACATTAAATAGTTTGCAGATCTATGTCTAAATATTGTTTTAAAACCATTACTGTTCAATCAAAATTTCTCTTCTGTTACGTACAGTGCTTATCAAAAAGTTTACTCAAATTTTGTAGCTTGTTATTGAAGAGTTATAATCTGTGTAACCTTTAATCATTATTTTAGAAGTAAAGCCCATTCTTCACAATTTTAGGGATATTTCTGTTTATTAAAAAAAAAGGGTCCATGTTTAGGATTTTGTGTGTGAAAGAGTGACACATTAGAGTAACACCCCCGCACATCTCAATATGTGAGTACTATAGCAAGTCGGCAAGCGAAGCATGCATTCCAGAAACGTCTTTCTTGATAGCCGTCATATCAAGCTAAGGTATATAAACGTTATAGATACTTGTTAGACAATTTCCTCGAAGTCTGAACGTGCTACTGCCGACTTATCAGTTTTCCAATGTGAAAGGCCCATTTAAAAGCATGTTTGAATCTCTCGCTACTATAATCCGTGATTCTACTCCTTTCCATACTAAATGCGCTAACTATATGCAGTCCATTTCTTTGATTTCGTAGGATTTTAAGAAATTATTCTTTAGCTCTCAATGTGTTGTGCTACCGTCGTTCCCCATGGAGTGACGTCATCCTATAACTTATGTGTTATTTATTTATCTAAATCATATGACAAATTTCTTTGAAATACTTTCATTTACTCTCTTTCCTGATGACTCCAATATATCTTATCACACATCACGATCCTATCAAGCTTTTGAACACAATGAATAATGAACTTTAAAAAGTGACGAATTTGATTAAAGCCAAGGAACTTCTTTACATGCGCAAACGACCAACAAATTACGTGTTTTTCAGTTACTCATTGCTAAATCTACTTCATCGAATCACATTAGATAATATTGAAAACAAAGAAGTTCGAAAAATTCTTTTTTTTAGGTTTTACAATTGATAATAATATATCTTCGAACACATATATTGATAACGTTTGCAAAACGGTGTGAAAATACATTAGCATCACCTACCAACTTAATCACGTTTTTTCACTGCCAGCACTCATCATCTTATATTTTATTATCATCTTAAATTATGACATTCTGACGTTGGGAATTGCAGCACAAGCAAGACCGGATAAAATAGTACTGCTCCAGAAAAAAAAGGGTTTATCATTTAATTCAGTGACACAGTAACAAATTGGTAATACCTCAGTCACACGGCCAAACCGACTCCATCCCGAAGCCGATTTCCATTCTTCTGAGACTGGAGCTTTTGCTCCCCGAGAATTCAGAAATACCAACACTCAGGCAACCGTCACCTCGTATGGAGGATGCTTCCGGATATGTAATTTCGTCGGCGTACGAGGCGGACGGGGAAGGGGGGGTTGGGGGGATATGGGACGCATCGGTGGTAGCGGTAGTTTATTCGGGCAACCCATCAAATTCGGGCAGCGAGTTGAACGAATTTATCATACCTGTAATTTTCTCTACAAAATGTGGAAATTAGGATGCTGATGGGTTGATATTCGGACAAAAGGCGTCAGCTCCCTTCTATGCATCTATGTGTAAATTATATATCTTATTTAGTATATTTCTGTGATGAAACGAAGATGTCTTTTCAGAAATGAAAAGTTGAAATTCAGAAAAATGAGCAAGCCCCCCACACCCCCAGTCCCTGTCGAAGATGTGCCCGTTCGCTGACTTGTGAAGTTTTTATGAACTAATTTAAAATAATTTATAATCACTGTCCCGATTTTTTCCCATATTCTGAGAATGAGTACAAGGAAATAGAATTACTTGCATTCGTCACGGCTTGTTGTATTTGAGGAAGTTTACGGATATCAACTCTCTTTCTCTCTATGTAATACAGGATTTATATGCTTGTAGTACTCTAAATGATGATTTCTCGATTGATTGCAATATTTATAGTAAATGTACAGTCATCGAGGAAAGTCTTTCTGTTATAGGGACCACTTCATTGTTGAATCTTAAAAGTCACCTAGCAGAATATTTTCAGACAATATAAGGTAAGTTGAAACTCCTTTGTCGCTTTAATGTTGAAAATGTTGAATGTTTCTGAAATACCTTGCTATACTTTTCAATACTTTAGGCCAATAGTGAGAGGTAAAAATTATCATAACAAACTGTTTTATTTAGATATGTTATGAAATTAACAAACTCCACTCTAGCATAAGAGAATAACACTTCATATTTTCACAACAAACTTCCTTGTGTTGCCTTTGTTCAAGAAATGTTGGCGTTCTGTATCCGATGTTCTTGAGAAATCCGAATTAAGTCATGTGGAAATTAAAAAAAAAAATTAACTACATCATAATTATTTCATTATTACAGTGGCGCAAGTCATTTAATTGCTTTAATAATAATGAAATAATAATGATATTTAATCATTATAAGTCTTGATGCGTTTAAGCGAAATCAATTTTTGGGTAGGTCGTACAGAATAAAAGCTATGTAGGTCCAGGTTTTCCGTACTTCTTTTATTAATGCTCTGCCTTGTTCTTTAACATGTATACATATTGGGTGGTTTTGCTGCTTAATTTATTACTTTTTCTATAAAATATTATCTTATCTTAGTAACTGAATGTGTGTACGAATTCTCTGAAAAGCAATTCATGAAAGTTATCATTGCATGTTTTGTTTTTTAATGTGTGTTATTGTAAAACGGAACTTAACTAAAAAAATAAGACTCACTAAAATGATAAAGAACAAATGATGGTAGTTACCAACAAGACGAAAGGCTCATATATACCCGAAATTGATTATACATCTTTAAAAATGGCTCATTTTCATCAACCTAAATTTGATTTACTAACAAACCCTACATAATAAACTAACCTTAGCATCAGTTTCTTAAACCGATGTATTGTGTTGCATTCCTGTATTTATGTTTTTAGGGGCCCCATGGGAGACCAACTGATGTTGAATGGGCTACCCCGTACGAATAAAAATATAAATAAATAAATAAATTAACGTCTACGTTCTGCAAACGGAAGTTTGGACCGCAGTGCAAATGTACTTAAATAACATGATAATTGGGAATGCTCATGGGTTCTTGCTTTTGTTTTTATATAAATTATTCCCCCAGATACAGCCCTTGAGATTTAAAAAGAAAAATGGCAGCTGAGGGTACCCTTGAAACAATGACGGCTGATCCTTCAAGCGTATTTTACTATGAGCTGTATAAAGAAATGGACCACCAAAGTATCATTTTTGTTGTCATCTTCATCATGATCGGCGTCACAGGAACTGTGGGTAACCTTCTCGTGATCCTTGCCATCCTCTCTCGCAAGCTTAGATCGACCACCAATTGGTTTGTCATGAATCTTGCATGTACAGATCTTCTGACATCATCCTTCGTTGTTTTGTATACCGTAACTTTACTAAGTCTGGATTTCGGGTGGCACTCGGATGGATTGTTTGCTGTTGCTCAGGGTAGTTTTCTGGTATGCGTTGGCGTAAGCCTTACGACCCATGCTTTCATTGGCTTCACCAGTTGGTACCTTATCACCAAGAATCATTCCAAATCCAAGAAGCTCTTCTCCAATCGGAACATTAGCATCATGATTGTGTTTTCTTGGCTGCTTAATTTCATAGGTGCCCCGGTAATCTACTTCACTGGAAGTCTCCATGAATATGCGGGCAGGTGTGTTTTGGGTTTTTTGATAATCGGACATTTTGGAGTTATTATAACAGTTTACACAAACATATAGAGATTTGTTGTGCAACGGGAAAAGACCGTGCGACAAAAAAGGAAATCTTCTGCAAAACCACAGAGTGAGAGCGAAACGTCTACCAGAACCAGTGACAAAATCGTCGTCAATCCAATAGAGAAATGCGCAGAAGATACTTTGCAGGCATTTCCATCTCTGGCCCATCCAGCTCAAGATGAATGCCGAAGTTCTGACGGAACCAGCGAAAGAGCAGATGTCTGTCCACCAGAGACCCGTGGTAACCCGTCTGCTCTGCGGACATCCCAATTACTGGAGGTGATAGGAGGTGAGGAAGACGAACTACCCTCCAGTGCGAGTCCAGCAGAAGTTCAGATACCCATACCTGGAAGTGATCGTGTGATGAATGATATATTCAAGAAACAGACAAAACCTAAAGTTAGCCGAAAGACCATTGTTGTAACTAAAAATCTCTTGATAGTACTGGTGGCTTTCGTCATTTGCTTCATTCCCTATTATGTCTGCCTGTATATCGCGACAGGATCAAACGCAGAGCCCTGGCTCATGCTCCTGCTTTTTTTAACAGTTGCATTAATCCCATCATCTACGCCAGAATGATTCGTGCATTTAGGCAGGTGATGGTGTGCATCTTACGATGTAGGATAGGAAGTATTCCCATGCCCATCGACTTGGTACGGCGAATGACGCAAAGGAACTAAAGCAACTTTCCTTTTTCAAAGCTCCATAATACATCTCAGAATATTTCATCCCAAGGAGCGTCTACGGTCATTTTTACAACGCCTACTCACCGGCTTGTGGAGGTCGACCACTTTGGAACGCTTTCCAGTATTGCTACGCTCCGTGCCATACCTCGAAGTTTTTAAGGAGATCGCTAGAAACAGTGATTATAAACTTTTTCAATCAATGGAAAAAGTAAAAACGCACTTTAGTGGGTAATAGAAGCTCATTTGGCTCCGCATTTTTTGCATTTATTTATAACTGTTTTGTTTTGATCATGTGTTTGGTAATTGAATGGAAATTTATAGATACTTTCACGTCTTTGATTGTTCTTTATGATCCAAGTATTGTGGAGCATTTATTTTATTGTAAGTATGTTTAAACTGATAATCAAACATGCTCTACACAAAGTCATGTCACAATTTGACATGATTGTTTTATTTCATGTTTGGAAATGAATCTAAAAAAATAAAGACAAAAATGAAATCATAGATTATTATAATTATTATTTAAAAATAACATTTGGCTAGACAATGTCACATTGCATCATTGACCGCTTACAACTCTTTTATCATTCAGCTTCCGGAAAATACGATCTGGAACTTACCACTATGACAAGTAACAACCATATAATGATTGCAAAGACTTTCGAAAAATCAAGTCTAAGGGATTTGTAATACCCTATTGTATATACAGAGATCATTTTCGGATAACGTAATATGTTTGGACATATCCCTAGTTGATCATCATCCTCATAATCATCAAGTTTCATGTCTGTTACAGACATCGGCGGTCAAGGACCTCGATTGCTATCTGTCATATGCTATTCTCAAAAGCTTGTATTGCTAATATCATTTGTGGTTGCCCATTTGTTAAGACTTTGCAAATATATAATGCGTTGCTTTCCTACTCTACGCTTTCCAGCAATCCTACCGGTTAATATTGTTTTTACTAGATGATGTTTTCTTTATGGTTATGTGACCAAGAAATTATATTTGCCTCTTTCTTATTGTTTAGAAGAGTAATAGTTTTACTTTTGCTTTTCAGAACACTTCTCCATTTGTTTAATTCTTTCTGTCAATGATGATATATTCACAATATTTCTCAAGAAACAGGTCTATGTAGCCTTTAATCTTTCTAGCTCTTTGCTTATTTATTGTCCAACACTCACACTCGTAGAGACGAACTGACCAGATATATGACTTTAAGACAAGGATTTTGGTTTCATGGTACTGTTCTTAATTTTCATTACTGATTTCATGTAATTAACTGTATCTTGTGCCATTGCCATTGATTTCTTTATTTCATGAATAATTTTCCCATATAATCTTTTATACCTAGGATATGTAAAGGTGTGGACTTGCTTTTATTCCCCCCTTTATTTTTGAGATTGCATGGGGGTGCGTCAGTCTTTAAAAATATATTATCATACACGTTGTCTTTTTGTTGTATAAATCCAAGCGTCTATTAATACTTTCGTTTTAATTCTGCTGCTAAAATGGTATCATTTGCACAGCAAAGGTTGTTCATATTCTGACCTCCAACCTAAACACCTAAGTGATAGACAAGGCCATTACACTTACCTTGTGTTAATTTGTTGAAAGTCTTTTGCGATCGATCGTACGTGGTTCATGTATCATGTGTAAAATACAAAGGTCTCTTGCCCGCTCTCACGATGTCTGCCTTTTTATTATTTATTAAAATAACAAGGGCACATGAAATATGAAAATATAAATAATGGATTATGTTCTTTTACAGATAATACCGACTTTTTGTTTGGAGAAATATGTTAACAGATTTTGGCTCCACACTCAACCATAGGACAATACATAAACATCGTGTAGATATTTCGATAATATTTCCTTTAAATTTAAAATAAAATAAAATTCTACCATTCAGAACTATGAATATAATCGTGTATACTTACGCACGTAGGCCAACAAAAAATTAAAAAATGAGCAGAAACAAGGAAGTACTGGCTCTAAGATACCTTTACTTTCACTTTCAATACTGGAACACAAAATAATCTACTATCTCAGCGGAAATAGTTCTAGGTCAATAACTCTCGTGGAAAATAATTAGACCATTTCCTTAAAGGTTACATGAACTATTCGCATAACCCGAAAGAAGTGCTTGAAGACTTTGACATTTTGATTTATTTTCCATTTAATTTCAGTTATTCTAAAACAATGTGAACATATATAAGTGCAAGGGTAAGATAATAATAGCATTACAATCATAATAACCTTTATTAGAAGGTGGGATACTATACCTTAAAAAAGCGTATTGCTTATTGGCAGGGTGCAAGTGTTACAGAATAAAATTAATGTATGGTATTAGATAACATCAAAATATTCAAGATTTACACATCACTCACCAAAACACGTTGAGGTATATCGCGCACGCACGCACACACGCACACACACGCACACACACACACACACACACACACATACACACAGCTGGTGCAGAGAAAAAGAAATAGATGAAATGGTATCAAAAATAAGGAGCAATGAGAACTACTATAGTTAAACGGATGAATATTTTAAATGTTAATTTTATATATATTATGCAGCTTGGTCAATTCATGTTCCAGTACAAACATAACAACTTGCCACCTGTCTTTGATGCCCTTTTTATACTGAACTCTTCTATTCATTCATATGCTACAAGAAATGCAAGTAGTTTCTATAAACCCATAGCTAAGACTTCTTTCTTACAATAAACGGAAAACCTTCAATGAACCTATGTTTAAATATGGAGTCATCTTCCACCTGACATCAAAATTGTTCTCCATTTAATTACTTAAGGCTAAGTTAAGATTATTCCTGATAAGTAATCCATCCTTTACAACACTCACATATAGGTAGATGCACTTTTTTCCATGTCTTTGATATTTGTCTCCCTCATCTTTCTCGTTATTGGTACCACCTCATCATTTTACCCTATATTTACTTTTAAGTTATAATTGTATAATTCTTTTTGTATTATTGGGGGTAGTCCTCGACAAATCATTTTTGATTTTTCACTACCACTTCCACATTTGCTGATTTTTTTCTTTTTAAAACACATGTTGCCCCAACTGGAGTCGTTTTTTATATATGATGTACATGTTCTATTATTGTATTGTATATATGTAATTTATTTATGTCTCTCCCTATGTTTTGCATTTGTGGAGAAATAAATTGAATTGAATTTAATTTGATTGAATTGTAGATATTTTATGGTATCGTTTTACACATTTTAAGAGCAATAATATATTACTTTAAAAAGAAATATTGGTTTGACATCACCTAGCTATTTTAAGTACATGTATATGTGAAGACAGAAGCAGAACACGGGGCAATTGTAGAACGTATAATGACGTCGAAAAACTTTGCTTTTATACTAAACTAGCATTCCGGTAATGTAAGAAGGTGTAAATTTATAATTTTTTTTACAAGCAAAGTTATTGCTTAGTACCCAGGCTAGTTTACTAGTACCCAGGCTAGTTTATCTGTATATTTTTAAATTATCAAATACAATTAAATTAACATAAGCACAAATACTAAAGTAAAGAAAATGTATGACATAGATATTTTGTAAAGGCAAGTCGTGATGTAAATGTGAATTTCAGTATAAATAAATAGACCTAAACAGAATTGGAATAATATGTCTACCTTTGTTTTTGTTATTCGATATGATTACAGAACATCTAACATTTAAGTTAATGCAAAGGACAAAAGAGTAAAACATTACAGGATAGACCTGCAATTAATTTCCTTGTCCCACATTCTTTATTCAACTGAACATTGTCCCTCTTACAAAGGCGGCTCCAGAATTTGGATTGGGTCCAATTCCAATACACGATGATGTCAAGCTAAAATAAATGAATATACAAACACAATCAATAGAGTCGTGTCAGTCATAAATGGAAATTCATGAATTATTTAGTAAAGAACAAATAGATTAGGTCCTTGGGATGTAGAATTGTCGCGGATTTGCCAATTTACGTCTGATTGATCACAACTTTTAAAAACCATAATTGTCTTAATTGCAAAGATGTTCATAGCTTTCCCATTTCTAACGGATTTTCCTAAAGCATTCCGCTCCCTTAATTTTCCTCTTTTTGTAAAAGCTCAAGGTTCGAGTACCTCGAAATCCGGTTGCCTTTTGGGTTACAGGATATTATTTATTCCTTGAAACGCAGCGCGCGTAACAGCTGCACTGCTAAAGCCAGGGTAATTATGCTGCATTATTGTAGAGCGCTTAGAGACTTCTGACAAAGTAAGTGTTAGGCACTATATAAGCACTGTAATTATTATTATTATTATTATTATTATTATCATATTTTCCATGGAACATGTAACGTTTGGTTCCAGCTAATGATACGTTAGTATTCCTATGGACCTTGTCAGCTTTCAGCAGTATCACTTTCACTTCGTAATTTGACTGACAACATTGCGAAATTGGAAATCATTCATGAAAAATTGAGGACTGTGGCTGCTGGCAATTAGTGCATCTCGAGCCATTTGAGTTCGGTTGAACAACGAAAGAGTTAGATGTGACGAGTATTATTTGAAAGGGTAAGTGTACTCTCTGCAGGCTACTTTGCAGCTTGGTTTATATATATATATATATTAAGGAAATACCACCTTGTCTGTTTAATTTCAAGGAGCCACTCAAAGTGTATGAGTTTTATTCACACCTGGTAATTATTGGCTGCTAAAGTGTAAACGCAGTGACCAACACTGTTACTAGTCTAAACGCAGTAGCCAATAACTGCTGCAAGTGTATACGCAGTGACCAAGATCAGATAAAAGTCTAAAGGCATTGTCACACCTTGACGATTTAAGCAGCGTATGCCCATATATGAAAAATGTCGCAAATAAGCTGGCGTACGTCGAATAAGTTAGGTGTAATAGGGTTTCACACCGGGCCATACATCGAGTTGCGTAGTGTTTGTACCGACTACGCCGAGCATACGCTACCCTACGCTGGCCTACGTAACTATATGCTGAGGGACGCAAAGGGGGTACTTTCGGCGAAGACACTAGTTCGACATGCCTACGCAATAGTACGCTACCCTACGTCGCGACGAAGCAGTAAATCAATATAGCGCCAATGGCTACACTCGCGGCTTCTACGAGCGTCTATTGCATTTTTGCACGGCGCTTGATTAAACATTAAGCAACCGTACGAAACCGTAAGCAAACTTACGTACCATTTACGTCAGGCCTATGTCGGTCCCACTGCACTTACGGATGCAAAGAGGATGTAAAACGTAAAAAAATCTTGCCATCCGTTGGAAAACGCTATGCATCCGTTGTGTACTCATTGCATACGTGTTTCATACGTTCTATCCATCGAGCATCCATCCACTGTGATTTTATCCGTGCAAAAAGTTTTGAGCTGCACAAAACTTTTAGAACGGATGAACTTCCGCCGTGTACGATGTAAATCCGCGACAAATACGAGCAACAAACGTTCTATGTCCGTTATCATCCGTTAAACGTCCGCTGTATCCTCTCTGCATCCTCTGGGCATCCTCGCAACTCACATCCGCTGCAGCTGAAAACGTAAAGAGGGAGGAAAGATAAGGTACATGGAACGTCTATATATCGTTAGTAGCACGGAAATAGAAAGGATGTAAGCGTATACATCTCGTATATAAAGTATTCAAAGCTGTCATCCACTTCCATCCGCTTTCATCCGCTAGGCTTCCGATGAACATCCGTTTAACATCCCCGCTACATACTACCCACGTCCGTTATTTTCAGTTCTGTTTTCGCAAATTTTCGCAAATTTTGTCCATTTCTGGAGCGGATGAAAACGGATGGAGCCACCCTCGAAATTTTGCTCGTCCGCTGTGTCCTTTATGCATACGTTTTGTGTCCATCGGCCAGTGGGACCGGGCTATTAATTCATCCGCTCCAGAAATGGACAAAATTTGAGAAAATTTGCGAAAGCAGAACGGAAAATAACAGACGTGGGTAGTATGTAGCGGGGATGTTAAACGGATGTTCATCGGAAGCCTAGCGGATGAAAGCGGATGGAAGTGGGTGACAGCTTTGAATACTTTATATACGAGATGCATACGCTTACATCCTTTCTATTTCCGTGCTACTAACGATGTATAGACGTTCCATGTACCTTATCTTTCCTCCCTCTTTCCGTTTTCAGCTGCAGTGGATGTGCGTTGCGAGGATTCCCAGAGGATGCAAAGAGGATACAGCGGATGTTTAACGGATGATAACGGACATAGAACGTTTGTTGCTCGTATTTGTCGCGGATTTACATCGTACACGGCGGAAGTTCATCCGTTCTAAAAGTTTTGTGCAGCTCAAAACTTTTTGCTCGGATGAAATCACAGTTGACGGATGCTCGATGGACAGAGCGTTTGAATCACGTATGCAATGAGTACACAACGGATGCATAGCGTTTTCCAACGGATGGCAAGATTTTTTTACGTTGTACATCCTCTTTGCATCCGTAAGTGCAGTGGGACCGGGCCTAAAGGAACCGAGGGCCCGCCGCAAGAAGCTAAACCCCCTTTTCCGGACCATTTTAAGTAACTTTTTGTTAACTTGCTGTCTCCATCCCCTACTCTATAAAGTCCATACCATTTCTAACATATTTTCTCTATATATTTAGGTTTTAATAAATTAATTTCAATGGGTAGCTTATAAGTATCCAGAAACAAAACAAGTCGTATGGACAATAACAACTTTCTTGTAAAAAAAAAAAAAGAAAGAAAAAAAGAAAGAAAAAAGAAGAAAAAAAAGAAAAAGAGGACGACTGCTAATAAAAGTCTTCTTCTAAAATATGGAGACCTTTACCATAACAATTACTTTTTTAAAATAATTTCACAGTCATACAATTCTCTATAGTAAAACTTGTTTTAATTATGTAGAAATTGTAAAATAACAATAACACGAATATCAATTGAGAGTGCAATGAACCATATTCCAGACAAGATCATATGAGAAAGTTTGGACACCATTCATTTATTTATGACCACGTTTTGATCCATTTAATTCAGAAGTATGAAAATAAATCATTAAATTGACCTAAATACATACTTTATTTCCTCTAAATAAACATTATAAGAAGTGGTTATAAATTGTGTATGAAATGAAATCTTTCCCAACTGTCTCATTTCCAAACTGATTCATTCCACCTGTCTCTTTTCATCTTAAGCAACGAGAGTCGTAATATTCAATGTAAACGCATTGACGCGCGTTTATTGACCTGAAATTGACCGGATGGATATTGATATTGATCTTAATCATGTTAAATATGAATGAAAAATTACTTTCCGTTATGAAGATATGATCATAAGTTGATTTTCACAAAATGGCGCCTGGATGACGTCATGATGACTTTGAGTCTTTGAAAAGTCACGCAGTTCTACGTTAGACTAAGATCTATTTTCAATGAAAGATTCATGACAATAGCTTTCTGCAGTCTTGAGATATCCTGCGAACAAATTCGAGGAAGAATAAAAATAAAGAAAATCTTGACGAAATCAATAGGTGATACGTAGACTTCGTACGTATCACCTAATAATTACAGTTCTGGGGTCACTGCGTGTAGGCCGACACTTGAGGCAGTTCTTAGTTACTGCGTTATGGACTTGTCACACATTGAGCCAGCGTATGCCGACGTATCAAAATTTCTCTAAAACGCTGGCATACGCTGAACCTTATGGCCCAGTCCCACTGCACTTACGGATGCAAAGAGGATGTAAAACGTAAAAAAATCTTGCCATCCGTTGGAAAACGCTATACATCCGTTGTGTACTCATTGCATCCGTGTTTCATACGCTCTATCCATCGAGCATCCGTCCACTGTGATTTCATCCGCGCAAAAAGTTTTGAGCTGCACAAAACTTTTAGAACGGATGAACTTCCGCCGTGTACGATGTAAATCCGCGACAAATACGAGCAACAAACGTTCTATGTCCGTTATCAACCGTTAAACGTCCGCTGTATCCTCTCTGCATCATCTGGGCATCCTCGCAACTCACATCCGCTGCAGCTGAAAATGGAAAGAGGGAGGAAAGATAAGGTACATGGAACGTCTATACATCGTTAGTAGCACGGGAATGGAAAGGATGAAAGCGTATGCATCTCGTATATAAAGTATCCAAAGCTGTCATCCACTTCCATCCGCTTTCATCCGCTAGGCTTCCGATGAACATCCGTTTAACATCCCCGCTACATACTACCCACGTCCGTTATTTTCAGTTCTGTTTTCGCAAATTTTCGCAAATTTTGTCCATTTCTGGAGCGGATGAAAACGGATGGAGCCACCCTCGAAATTTTGCTCGTCCGCTGTGTCCTTTATGCATACGTTTTGTGTCCATCGGCCAGTGGGACCGGGCCATAATGGCCCGGGACACAAAACGTATGCATAAAGGACACAGCGGACGAGCAAAATTTCGAGGGTGGCTCCATCCGTTTTCATCCGCTCCAGAAATGGACAAAATTTGCGAAAATTTGCGAAAACAGAACTGAAAATAACGGACGTGGGTAGTATGTAGCGGGGATGTTAAACGGATGTTCATCGGAAGCCTAGCGGATAAAAGCGGATGGAAGTGGATGACAGCTTTGAATACTTTATATACGAGATGCATACGCTTTCATCCTTTCCATTCCCGTGCTACTAACGATGTATAGACGTTCCATGTACCTTATCTTTCCTCCCTCTTTCCATTTTCAGCTGCAGCGGATGTGAGTTGCGAGGATGACCAGAGGATGCAGAGGATACAGCGGACGTTTAACGGATGATAACGGACATAGAACGTGTGTTGCTCGTATTTGTCGCGGATTTACATCGTACACGGCGGAAGTTCATCCGTTCTAAAAGTTTTGTGCAGCTCAAAACTTTTTGCTCGGATGAAATCACAGTTGACGGATGCTCGATGGACAGAGCGTTTGAATCACGTATGCAATGAGTACACAACGGATGCATAGCGTTTTCCAACGGATGGCAAGATTTTTTTACGTTGTACATCCTCTTTGCATCCGTAAGTGCAGTGGGACCGGGCCTTTTATGGCAAAATTAAACAATTTTTTTTACCATAACCTATACTCAGAAAATGAAAAGATGGAGAGGACAGATGATCTCTTTTTTAATATGTCTCACTTAAATATAAGTGAAGCTAGTAAGAAGTCGTGTGATGAGAAAATTACAATTGGGGAATGTACTTCGCGTCTAACGTGTGCTTCAGCTCAGGATTTTTTGTGGAATAATATCTCTAAATATCATTGACATCAGGCAAGATTTTTAGGTGTTTGGTGATTATTCTTAGTGATTATATGTTGGATCAAGCAGATTGTGAAGGATTTTCCATATAGCCAAGAGGAAAATAGTGAATTTCAGCTCTGGAAATACAGTGGCTACAGTCAGCTTTTGCATGGAATTTACTTCAGCCCCATCTGTAAGTTTCTGTGTTACTATACTTTACATGTAGGAATTGCATGCAAAGGTATCTGCTATTGATGTCATCATTCTGGAAAACTTTGTAGTGGAATCAATTGTCACTGACACTGCTCCTGTAAAGGATTTTCCACTCTGCTGTCTGATAATACAGCAAACTAGTCCCAAACGATAGATACTAGTCTGATCCCAGGACCCAAATCAACTTGGACACTGCAGACTACCAAGTTCAATTTGATCTGATAGATCTAGATTATAGATAGAGGTTCCAACTCAAGATGGCAACTGGTGGTTGTGATCATGGTGATGTCTCTGCAGATGTAATTTTCGCGGACAGTGGGATTGATAGTAGTCAGACACAGCTCAACAATACTCAAACTCCTTGTATTGGACCATGCAGAACTATCTATAATGAGGCAACGCGTAAAATTGACATGCTACATTGTAGCTCTTGCCAAGGATGGATGTGCTTCAAATGCCTACCATATACTAAGACTGAAAAGAAAATGCTTTGCAAACCCGAAATCCAGTGGAGGTGTTTAACTTGTTTAAAGCAGGCTCCACAGCAGCCGCAGATCCAAACCCAAGCCCTGGATTCAAAAGATATGACCAGGCTTAGCAGCATAGAGTCCAAGCTGGACAAAGCTCTTGAGTTATTTACAACTAACTTAAAAAATCTAGCAAAGGAAATAGAAAAGAAAGCAGACAATGAAGTGGTTGAATCACTTCGTAAAGAACTATCTGGTGTACAGACAGAACTTCATGAACTAAAAACAAATCAACAAAAGTCTATTGATAAAAAGCTTGACTCATATGTCTCAGAGCTAGAGGCAAGAGAAGAAAGGAAGCTCAACTTCATTGCTTTCAGTGTAAATGAAAGTGACAGTGCTGATGGAATGATGAGAAAGAAAGAGGACACAGAGTTAGTACAGGCTATCCTTACCCAGATTGATGTGACCGCTATTGAAATTACGGACTGTAGGCGCCTTGGACCGTACGATCGAGAGAAAGCTTCATCTAAGCCCAGACCACTGCGTCTTAGCGTTAGATCAGAAAACCAGAAGGGCACTATTCTGAAGGCTGCCCATAAACTGAAAAAACTGCAGCGAAACAAAGGATATAGTCCTCAGAAAGGATCTAACTCCTCTCCAGCGTGATGAGGAAAAAAACTTGAGAAAGATATGGCAGGCAAAAAAGGCAGCTTCAACAGAGCAAGGGGATTTCCATGCCAAGTGGATAAGAAGAAATGGGAAGGTCGTCAACATAGGGAACTACCCAGGCACTGCCAGCAATTTCCAACTGCAAGAATCCAACAAAACATTTCAGGAAGAAGGGATTCAGCCAGTAGTGGATCTGCAGAGCAAGCAGAACTTCCCAGACCTCGCATAGTTGTCACAGATCGTGATTTTTACTCAGCACCAGCACAGCACAACTTGAAATGTATATACACCAATGCAGATACGCTACTGAACAAAAGAAATGAATTGGAAGCACTTATCACCTTGCACAACCCTCAGATTGTTGGAATCACAGAAGTAAAGCCAAAAAACTCTCGTTATGAAGTAATGCTTAGTGAAATACAATTGGAGGGATTCGAACTTTTCCACAACCTCCAGGAACATGGCCGAGGAATTTGCCTGTATGTAAATCTTTCTCTGAAAGCGGAAAAATCTACCAGAATGACAAATCATGCCTTTAAGGATGCAGTGTTTACAGAGATTTCAATGTCAAACTCAAAAAAACTTCTTATTGGTCTAGTTTATAGAAGCCCAGGAAGTACCGAGGCAGCAAATGATGAGTTGTGTACATTGGTTAAACAATTTGGTGTCTGTGGAAATTGTGACAAACTCCTAGGGGATTTCAACTTTCCTGAAATAGACTGGGAGACAGAATCATGCAACAAAGGATTGAATCATCCTGCCAGCAAATTCCTAGAGGCAACAAGAGATGCATTTCTTATACAGCATCAGCACCAACCAACTAGACATCGCTTTGGTCAGCAATCAAATGTATTAGACCTTGTGTTTACAAGCGAAGAGGACATGATACCATTCATTGAAACAACAGCAGGAATAGGCAAGAGCGACCACTGCACTCTGATTTTTCATATCAAAGGAGGACAAATCAATGAAAAAGAAAATACTGTGAAGTATCTCTATGCTAAGGCAGACTATGACAGTATGGCAGAGAAACTAAGCAAAATTGACTGGAAAGGCGAATTTTCCTCCAAAACTATGGACAATGCTTGGAATTTCTTTAGAGATAAGGTGCTAGAGGTTTCAGACAGATACACCCCAAAAAAAGACATCAGAAAAGGTCAATGTAAGAAACCATGGATGGACTCAGCCACATTAGCAAAAGTCAAAAAGAAGCACCAGCTTTACAGAAGATGGCGACGAACTAAGACAGAAGAGGACCGCAAAATGTACACCCGAGCAAGCAACCAAGTTAAATGGAGGTGCAAGAAGGCAGTGCGAAGATTGGAGAAAGATATAGCATCTGGAGTCAAGGAAAATCCCAAAGCCTTCTGGTCATACGTTAAGACTAAAACCACCGCTCGAGAAAGTATCGGCAGTCTTATTAAGTCGGATGGAACCACTACTGAAACAGACATAGAAAAAGCCCAAGTACTGCAAGACTTCTTTATTAGTGTGTTCACCCGCGAAGATTTGCAGAATAAGCCGACTCCTCCTGAAATTGACTTTGAATCAGCATTAACAAGCTTTGCTGTTGTACCATCAGACGTGTTCGAGTTGCTAAGGAATCTGAAACCAAATAAGTCCCAAGGACCTGATGGATTGCATCCACGTTTACTGCAAAGGTTGGCAGGCGTTCTTGATGTGCCACTTTCACTCTTGTTCAAATTGAGCTTAGAAAAGGGAGAATTACCCTTGGACTGGAAATCAGCTAATGTTACACCCATTTTCAAAAAAGGAAACAAGCAAGAAAGCAGAAACTATAGACCAGTGAGTCTCACATGCGTTGTGTGCAAGATATTTGAGTGCATGGTGAGAAAGCACATCATCAAACACCTATCAACAAATGAGATGTTGTCTGCACACCAACATGGCTTCGTTGCTGGTCGTTCCTGTACCACTCATCTGTTGGAAGTACTCAACGACTGGACACACATCTTAGAAGAGGGAGGTAACATTGATGCAATTTACATGGACTTTATGAAAGCTTTTGATTCAGTACCCCATTATCGATTGCTGCAGAAAGTTGAAGCCTTTGGCATCCAGGTTGAGACACTGGGATGGATCAAAGCATTCTTAGTTGGAAGGAGACAGCGTGTAGTAGTGAAGGGTCAACGGTCGGAATGGTCATCAGTGCTGAGTGGAATTCCGCAAGGGAGTGTACTCGGGCCGCTGTTATTCCTGATCTACATAAATGATCTTCCTGATTTCATAGAGTCCAGAATTAAGCTTTTTGCAGACGACACGAAACTGTATGCCAGATGTGACACCTACGAAGATTCCCAGAAATTGCAGGATGATCTGATAAAGATGCAGGAATGGTCAGATACATGGCAGCTTAGATTTCACCCAGAGAAGTGTACTGTGTTGAAAATTGGCAGGTCCCCCTCAAGTTATGATTATCGCATGAAGAATGGCAATGAAACTACAATCCTGAAAGAATCTAAAGTGGAAAGGGATCTTGGTGTGCTTGTCGATTCTAAGCTGACCTTCAAAGACCACATCTCCCATGTTATATCCAGGTCTAACAGGCTACTGGGGGTGATACGAAGATCATTCGCAAACATGGACACGGACACTTTCAAACTCTTGTACATAGGCCTTGTAAGGTCTGTCTTGGAGTACGGACAAGCTGCATGGTCACCATACAGGATAGGTGAACAGAAGAGACTTGAAAGCGTCCAACGAAGAGCTACAAAGATGGTGCCTAGTCTGAAGAATCTTCCATACGAAACACGTCTGAGATACCTGAAGCTACCGTCTCTTGCCCATCGCAGAAAGAGAGGAGATATGATTGACGTGTACAAGTACCTCCATGGCTTATACACCACTCAGACAAACCTACTACATTTATGCAAGGAACACAGAACACGAGGCCATACTCTGAAACTAGAGAAGACATTTGCACATCTCGACATCAGGAAATTCTTGTTCTCGAATAGAGTAGTGGACACATGGAATAGCCTATCTGAAGAAGTGGTTAATGCCCCATCTGTAAATGCCTTCAAAAACAAACTCGATAACTATTGGAAGAAATCACTTTCAGTATATGACTTTGAAAGTTAATAGAAGAATGCAGAACTATTCCACCCTCCACACACACACCTCGACACGAAACCACAACAAACAGAAGTATTGATGCAAAGGAATTCAATCGATCGATGAACAGGGCTCTACCAACATCGATGGATTAAAGTAAAGTAAGTAAAATGTCTTTAAACAAATCGCCTGGGAATGACGGTTTGTCAGTGGAATTTTATCACATTTTTGGCCTGATATAGGGAACCTTTTTTGGACTCCTTCAATGCCTCCTTTGAGAAGGGTGAATTGTCCACCACACAGAAACAGGGTGTAATAACGGTAATAAAAAAGAAGATAAAAACCCTTTTTATATTTGCAATTACAGACCAATTACCCTCCTTAATGTGGATTATAAACTTTTGTCTAAAGTGTTGGCGGAAAAAATGAAGAATGTATTGGAAGAGGTGATACATGTAGATCAAGTTGGATTTTTGCCTGGTAGGAATATAGGAGAAGCGGTGAGAATTATTGACGATGTCATATTTCAGACAATGCAATAAATTTTCAATAATTTATTGCATTTTACCCCGGTCCCCAACATAAAAAAATACTCTGGACGGCCATGCATTATGGCTCAAGACATGGGCACACAGAAGATTTGTTTATGTTGGGAACCGGGGTAAAATGCAATATAAAAATTATTTAAAATTTATTGCATTTTCTGTTTTTTTTTATTTATGGAAACTGCCCCCTACCCTAGCCCCCGCTGCGTACAGTCATGGTTCAGTGACAAACCAATGGCCTTGTAAATGTGAGGCCCCATGATCAAAACCGTGTCGATGTGCTTTATTAGTGCCCTTTTGTGGGGCATTAATCCTCATTACTGTCATTTATGACTTAAGGGCATAGGTCCCCTAGTTGATAAGCATAGTAGCATACGCATGCTTTAGCAGTCACGCAAAACACACATTGGCAAATTATTATTCAATACAATCTGAGAATCTATACTATTATCTAGATCTATTATTTTTAAATTATTTTTAAAATAATTCCATAAATTGGGATAAACAAAAAATATTCCACCTTTATGAGCGACAGTGTATGTTTATACTGTAAGAACAATTGTGTTCCTATTCATCATTTTGTATAATTATGAAGAGCTGAATAAAGGCAAAAAAGCTTTTTAAAAAATTAAAAATATCTTCATCATCATCAATATCGTCATTATCGTATTCATGAACATTATCATTATATCATCATCGGCAGTTTCGGCACACTGTCATGATCGTAATTCAAGAGCCTAGCTATTTATGCTAGAAATATTGAAGGCGTTTTTCTCAATTGCATCTCTCCCCTCTCTCTCTTTTCTCTCTTGCGCTGTCTCCCTTCAAGGTCCTTCACCTAGTCTTGTTCTGCCCCTCTCCTTCTCTTGGTCTCTCTCATCTGCATCTCTCTTGTTGTTCCTCTCTCTTACACTTTTACCCTCTCCATCTCACTGTTCCCCTTTCCCCCTTCTTCTCTTGATCTGTCTCCTTCTGTCTCTCTCTCTCTCTCTCTCTCTCTTTCTCTACTCCCACGTTCTCTCTGCATCATCTCAGCTCGTCTCATTTATATGTATAACAAATTAATCCAAGGAAACTCGAGGCAATTTCTATCGTTTGGCCATTCACTGCCATGTTTCTAGATTTTACGTCATAGATGTCGGGTTATGGAATATTAATATCTTACTCATATTTTATATTAAATCAGGACTAAATAAATCAATATGTACATATTGTAATATTTATTAAAAAAAAGTGTTTTAAGCTTGTTTAGTATAAGTAAACAGTTTAATCCTCTATCGAAAACTTGAAGGGGGCGCTGTGCCACTTTTAATCATGGTCATCATTCTAATATCGTCAGTATCGTATTCATGAACATAATCGTTTTTGATTATCGGCAACACTTTCATGATCAGTATTCACAAGAGCTTATTTATGCTAGAAAGGTGGAAGGCATTGTTCTCAATTGCATCTCTCTCTCTCTCTCTCTCTCCTCTCTCTTGCTCTCTTTTCCTTCTCCTCTCATGTTCTGCCCCTCTCCTTTTTTGGTCTGTCTCTGCATCTATCTATCTTCTCTTTCATTCTCTCCCCTCTCTCTCTCTCTCTCTCTCTCTCTCTTGCCTTGCCTCCCTCTTATTCTCTTGGTCTGTCTCCCTCTGCCCTACAGTTGAAACTTGACTCATGGATAGACCATAATGGGAGTAGTAAACGAAAGATGGAAATGGTGAAAATGCCTTCTTCATCATGTTACATATGAGCATACGTATCACCTAATTCGTCAAAGTGACGAATTCAAGTCTAGTTACAATTGCATTTTTGCACAGTGTGAATGAGCCTATTGATCATGCAACAAATATAACAAAGAATGGTTCCTCTCATGTTCTATACGGGAAAGAGTTTGCAGGCTTCAATGTGATTTTTGTTAATGATATGTTCAGATGTTATTTCTAGTTGAAATATATATTCGCTAACATATCTATTGTTAAAAGTATCGTGGTCTAATGGATTCGTCATCGGACTGTGGATCACATTATTCACGGTTCGAGTCTAGCTGGGGCACTCAAGTTCTTTGGCAAATTATTTGGCACGATAATAGCCACTCTCCACCCAGGTGTAGTAAATAAATAGCTGTTCTGAATGAATATATTCCATGAAAGCGTTCAGAGCCTTGGAGCAGCTGGACTTAAGCCAGGGTAATGGCAGTACTTTGTAGGTGCCTTGGGCATTCCTTGACATGGATACGTGCTTAATATAAATGTAGCTATCATTTTTAACGATGTTTTATTTTTGCTTTTGTAGATTCCTTCAGACACGTTTACAACTTGAGTTATATCTAGAGATGGCAGAATTGAGCACCATTTCCATTTTCACATCGACTCCACCAAGTGGCAGTTCTTCCAACTATTATCTTTTTAAAGACTTGGACCTGCCACAGCGTGTCATCCTAGCAATACTCCTCCTTATCACAAGCTTCACCGGAATCATCGGAAACTCCATCGTGATCCTCGCCATCGTTCTCTCTCGCAATCTCAGGTCAACCCTCAACTGGTTTGTCCTAAACCTTGCATGTGCCGATCTCTTGACGTCTCTGTACGTGCCCTTCCATGTCGTAGATTTGCTCGGACGGATGGGATGGTTGGCCGGGTCTTACGTCAATACGGCCTGCGTTGGCGTAAGCCTTACAACCCACGCCTTCATCGGCTTCACCAGTTGGTATCGAATCACGAGAAACCAAGAAAAATTCAAGAAACTTTACAAGGCTCGAAACTTGTGCCTCATGATTGCATTCACGTGGGTTTTTAACTTCTCCTCGCTCTGCTTATTTGTCAGACTAGACGAGGAAAAACGTGTCTATGTCAAAGCCTTTTGGATCTTCTGTCATTTTGTAATTGTTGTCACTGCTTACCTCAAACTATGGAGATTCATTGCACACCGAGCGGAGAAGATGAAGCCAACGAAGAAAGACGAAAAAATATGCATGGACACCACATGCCCCGATGAAAACAAATTTAGCCAACAAGGTGGTTTGGTCAATGAGAATACTGTTTTGAGGGCATCCCATTCGTCCGAGCATTTAGGAAGCCAACACTGCGACCTATCAAAAGGTGAAAGACTACAATCTGCTCACCCGGAGAACCACATGCAGGATGCGAAGACTTTGACGGTATCCCCATCTCTGGAGGAGATAGAAAGCACAGACGGCGCACCTGACCTGAGAGCGAAGGAAGTACCAGTACATGTCGATGGTTCCGATACCAAATTACCTGTCAAGAAACAGACAGAACCTAAAATTGACAAGAAGCTTCTTGCTGTAACCAAGAATCTGTTGGTAATTCTCGTTGCTTTTATCCTCTGCTTCATTCCCTACGCTGTATGCCTATGGTTACCGTATTCTTACAACGCACTTCCTTGGTCTTTAGCCTTTTTATTTTTTAATAGCTGTATTAATCCCATCATCTACGCGAGAAGGATCCGTGTTTTTAGGGAGGTGATGGTATGCATCATAAGATGCAGGCTCGGAAGTATTCCTATGCCCATCGACTTGGTACGGAGAATGAGAACCACTCGCTGAAGATAATAACTTGCAATCACCCAGTGAAACTTAAAGCAAGGTCAAAAGCATACCGTAGACAAATTCCCCCAAATTATTCTCGGACAATTGAGACCTGGATCATTTAACCATATAAATGATGTAAGGGGGACAAGTTTCCTAAAATTTACTCGCGGACAAACTGGAGGCTTACACATGGACAAACAAATCCGGTGAACAAGTTCCCCCCATCCCCCGTCCGCGGACAATGAAAAGACAGTTATCATGGGTAACTTTTCCAGATTTCGCCTGTCCTGAAGCAATCGCAAGGAATAATGCGATAAATTACAATAAAAGTATTTAAATATCAATCAATTACTTGGAACATCTTATCAATCTTATGGAAAAACTTATAATTTTTATTCTGTATAATAATATGTTGAAAAATATGAGAGTCGTTTCTCTTAAAGTATTTAGTTTTATTCTGAAAAAAGAAGCAATGCTTGTTCTGGTTTTTTTAGGATGACTAATATGTAGTGCGGTAATTTTTCCTATTATGCAATAGTGATATATTTTAGTCTTATACATTGTGAAATTATGAACGATGAATTATGTTGTATCTATGTTCGTTTATCAAATGATAAAAAGTCTTTGTTGTAATTATGTTGCAGTTTGTATAAACTAGGACTATTGAAAACGTTTTGCTTCTATGTTATGTACGAAAAGGAATTGGAGTTATTAGAAATAAATTCAATGAATACCCCCAAAAAAATCTTCAGTGTGTACCGAAGCATGTCAATTGGAGGTGCCGTGGTATGGTGATTCATTCACTAGACTCTCAGTCCCAAGGTTCAGGGTTCGAATCTCAGCGCTACATATGACACTCTCCATCCCGGTGTTAAAGGGTACCTGGTAATTGCTGGGAGTAATAATAGCTTTAGGGAAAGAGCGGTATTAATACTGTATTACTAATCAGTATTCATTATTTCCTTAAGATCCTTTGATATATTATATTCAGTGGAGTATCCAGCATTATACATGTAAAATGGAGCAAGTGTTTCCCCTCTAAAAGATGAATTAAATTGTAATATACCTTTTTATAACACGGGGTGTCGGTTAGAATTCAGAAAGAAAAAAAAGAAGTTTCAATTTGGGCGATCACACTTCCTATGGTTAGGGTTGCCTAAGGCACATTAGGCTGCCATTGGCAGTGAAGGTACAATAAGTATCAACCAATGTTCTGAATATGCCAATATTTGTATTTGTATGATATCTTAATCTTAGAATTTGATATTAGTGTTTTGTATAGATATAAGTAAATATGTACACGTCAATAATGTCAATGAACACAAATGAGTGCATGTATGAATGTATATTTCATTTATTCACGGTTAAAAACAAAATACAATAATTGTGCCCGCATTTAGCAAATACTGTTTTTCAGCGAGGCCGCGATTACATAAAATTCGAACAATAGAATATAGGACAATGAAAATACAATTTACAAACAAATATTATTAATTACCAATGGTTTATGTGTGTATTTACAATTTGAATTTTGTATGTTATCTTAAATGTATTAGGTATCTTAGAGTTAGACATAATTTTTTTGGTATAGATATAAGTAAATATTTACACGTCAATAATGTAAATGGACACAAATGATTGTAGTCGTGTACTGTATAACAATGTATTTTGCACAACTTTTATCTCATATTATCGAATACAAAAAGGATGATAGGACATATCATACTACATAACTATACTAAGTCTAGTGAATAATTTGCGGGATTAGATTTTGATGAGAAGTGGAAACACCACTGCAGATAGATAATTGTGTATTTGTGTATATACTATAGTATTACGGTTGGTTGTCAGTTTGTTTGTATTACATGACTACTAAGAAAGCATGGGCATGATTGTAAATAAGCTCCACATGACCGATGTTGCGGCTGTAACTCCCTTTAGAGGGTCTTGGTAATGATTGCTGCCCTACCAAAGGGCACTGGGACATCGACTTGGTATTGAACCAGAGACCTTCCGGTTTCGACACCTCTGCTCACCCCTTAATACTCTTACCAAGTCCCTCATAGATGACTTAAAGGCCATCTGTACTAGTGAACTGGAGGGATTAGGCCACCTTGCAAGGTCACTCGACAAGTGATTATCTCATCAAATCAGCTCTCAATTGACATAAGAAAAGGAGGATCACGGGGGACCAATGGTCACCGATTAGGCATTGTTTCTTATACAGAGGGCGCAAGTAGCTGTAAGTAGTGCAGTGGGCCTTTGAAGCCATCGGTCCCCTATTTGCTTACTTAGAAGCCTACAATATTTTCTTAGCAGTCAGGTAAGACAAACAAACAAAATGTTTGGAAGGGTGGAAGGGGAAAAACTTGCATACTATCACATAAGTGTGGAAACTTTAGGGAATAAAATTATTTAAAGAGTAATAGCCTGGTGATGATTACCTTTGTTCTACGTATGAAATGACAAATGTAAGCAATTCATACTTGAAGCAGACATCTTAGAAAAAAAATGAAGTGAATGAAATATTTATAATTTGTGTTCGAGCTTAAATGTAAGATTATACTTATCAAATTCTTAAATTTTAGTAGTCTTCTTTTGTTCATTCTTTTTTCACCCCGCATTAAACAAATATTTATGGGTATAAATAGACCTGTACACTAATTTTGTGAATACTTTTTGTACCAAAGTTTCTCTTGACGACTTAAAAACCTTATCAGGTTTTTCCGACATAGCAACGTTTAGTGCATGCAAAGTGAATACCATCCATAGAGATGCCATTTTGCATAGCTCGTTAATCAAATAGTTGGTAACCAAGGATTCGGAGGGGGGGGGAAGAAACATGCATTTATTGAAATACATTATCAAACAGGTCTAAAGATTAGAGTACAGGAAGGAAAGACCTCGCAAAGTAAGAATTTGTGTTGGGGATACCTGAACAATGTGCATAATACATGTATATGTACGACAGTAATAACGAAATGTTGGAATAGAGAAGAGATGAGAGGTATAAGGAAGAGCAAGAAAGAGAATACAGGAGCGGTGGAGAGAGAGAGAGAGAGATGGAGAGGTGGAAAGGGAGGGAGAGAAAGCGAAAGAGGAAGAGATAAAGAGAGAAAGAGAGAGAGAGAGAGAGAGAAAGAGAGATAGAGTGAGAGGGGTGATGGTAGTGGAGAAATGGACCAATTTACTACCATATTCAAATTCCATGCATACTGTTTAAAGAAAGGTTGTTCTTGACACCCCGACAAATTTCCACCAACTTAAAGCCGTCGGTCCCCTATTTGCTTACTTAGAAGCCTACAATGCGAGGCGACTCCCCCGCACCACCCCCTTATATGATATTTTTGACGGGGGCTCCTACCCTAACTTCGTTCAGTAGGTCATAAGGAAGCCCTGTACCAAAAATAGCATTTGTACAACAAATCAACGTTATAAAATTATTTGGGGGCTCCAAAATGACGCCCTCGCCCCCACACCCTTAAATTGAAATTTTTGCCGGGGGCTCCTAGCCTAATAATAGTTATTAGGTCCTAAGGAAGCCCCCTGCCAAAAATGGTGTTAGTAACGATAATCGATAAATTTGACGCTAAGCCACCTGACTATGAGCGGTCCCTTTCTGTTTCTCATCCCCTCCCATGATCGCAATACAAAGTGAGTCAGAAAAAATGTCCAACTTTTTAAAAGTTGTATTGTTTGAAGTATGAATATTTAATCATGGGTTTCATATATGTCTTGACAGAGTTATCCTCCCAGTTCATTTAGGTACCATTTTCATTTGAATCTCTGCATGCATGACTGAACATCAAACAATCTTTACAAGACTGCCAGATCTCACTTGTGCCAAGTTACTGGGTAAGGAATAAAAATAGTGCATTGAGCAAAGACAGTCAGACAGAAGCACACACTCAAACACACAAAGCAAGGTCTAAACAAACTGTGGGGAAGGAGAACAAAAACATATGCTAGGGCCCCGTTGCAATAAAGAGATAGTTGAGTTCTTGTTTCAGACAGCAAATGCCTCCAAAGTGCATGACTATTGCTCTTATTCTTATCTATGACATTTCTAGTGCCCTTTTAGAACCTAAAATTGCTATCGATGATATAGACCCCTATATGTGTGAAATTTAGCCAATACAATTATACCAATTCAGCTCTACTCTAAAAAAAATATGGTGACCGTTAATTAATTAATTAATTAATTGATAATAACAATACACGGGCCTGCTGGTTGTGCGTATTATAACCACCACGTAAAGGCCAACAAAAGGTCAACATCGGCATCGGCTAGAATAAAACGTTTAAGGCCCTATTTTGTTTTTACAACGGCTGGTTCAATATTATCTTATATTTGTGGTGGTACACAAGTACTAGAAATGCTTTATATTTATGGATATTTCAGCCGTCTTTGAACCGATATTGATAAAACAAAGATAATTTTATCATTTAAAATGGATGTTCTTTCAAATTTGACACTCAGTTTTTCATTATCTCACAAACATTTATTTTGGTAGCGCCCTCTGCAACAGAACTCAACTATCCCTTTAGGCTTATCATTAATGCTTACTTTGCCGTCACTTTTCCATACTATGTTAACATCACTCAACAGCCAATGCAATCAAGGTTTCCTTCCAAGTTACCATTATTGACTAATTAACAATCTATGGTCAGTTTATGCAACGGTGGCCAGATATTGGTAAGAAGCAAAACTGTTTGTTAAAATTCTTTTGTTATCGGAGTTGGTATCCCTTTGCTCCGCTTAAAGGCATCGTTTAACAATGTTAAATTTGAGATGCACGGCCCTACGTGTTATCAGTGTCTGTAATATGGTGTAATATTGAAGCCCTAAAAAAATCGCGCTCAAAATCGTTCCTCAAAAAAGTTAAAATCTTTGAGTGACCGGTTTTTACCATACTCGTTTCCCCCAATAGACTGTAGTGTTATTAAAACCGTTTGGCAAACGCAAAATTTGGTTTCGATTTCCAATCATAAATATCTTGATAATCAGACAGGCGATCGGCTTGTAAAAGTCATGGTGTTCCTGACTGACCTAAAGGTTTATAATTATCATTGCAGCATGAACTAAATCCAGGATTTGTTTCAGAATCTTAGACAAAGTTACCGGATCACTTTAATAAAATCCCAGCGTTGTTCAATTATCTAACTCAATTATTGATCCAGAAGAAAATGACCTTTTTTCTTCTCAGGCGGTCTCTTAAATTAATTTATTCCATTAAGAGCTATGTTGTTTTAGGCCATTTTGTATCATAAAGCCTGCTAGAAAACGATTATCTTCTGGGAGATAAACCATCCAAACTCTAGTAGCCCTTATCGTATATGCTATATTAGACTGTAATTTGACTGTAGTCATAGACAGAACCACTTTGGCATGCATAACGTTAGATGTGATTAATATTATTTCGTTTATAAGCCACCACTTTGATGTACACTTCAAAATAGTTCTTTCGCAAGTAAAGAAACTCTGATGAATGCTCATGACCAATTGAAAATTAATAGGAAAAAAAAGGAGGATGAGAACAAGAAAAATAGAAGTCTAAATATTTCCCATCAAGGATGAGGTCCTGATACTTAATCAAAGAAGATTCATTATAGAAATAGCTGGTCTTATGATGCCATTGTACGTCGCTTGTTGATCTTTAACCTATGTAAATAAACAACATTTGTTGAAGAACATTTAAAGTATTTTATAGCAAAGTAGAAAAAAGATCAAAGAGTATTTCTCAACTTTCACCTTTTCACCCATGAGGTGACACACACTTGGTTTAAAATCTGTCTTAACAAAGGTAGTTAGCCTAAGGTCTCATTTTACTCTTGTTTAACATGATTTTGTGTCGGGGGTAGGGTTTAACTGAATTAGTAGAATACGGAGCAAAACCTGCTTGGTACGTAAATAAAATGCGTCTAAAGGTTTTAACGCCCTCTGGATATTTTGCGAATGTCTTGAGAACGTTGCATGTTGGTTGGATGCTGTTCATTCTTGCGGTTTACTCTCAGGCGTACATTACGAAAAGCTTGATATCGTGTCTTTATTCTCATTCACTATATCTCGATTCCGTAGTCCCATTCATCTCTTGATATATCCTCCTACTAATAAGGAGGCTAACTAGATGCCAGCCTGCAATAACTGAGATTTTAAAGATTGATAACACAATTCAAACTTCTACCTTCTCTGGATAATGATAAATGAACAAATAAAAGAACAAATGAAAGTACAAATGAAAGTACAAATGAAAGAACAAATAAAAGATATGAGAGAACAAATGCACTAAAACTGCTATAGTTGATTATGCTTGAAACCTTATAAATAGTAAAGGTCAGCGTTTTTCAACCTTTTTTAAAGTCACAGTACCATTTTTCAGAAACGTTTTTTTCACGTCACCCAAGCCTCAATCCATTTACAAAATATTTATTTTGCAAGCGAGCGAAGCAAGCGAGCCAAAATGAAGGATACTTTTAATTTAGTAAAATTGTTACTTTGTAATGAACACACTGAATACAATATGCGTGCGGGCACCTCGCTGCCGAATACATGAATGGGAAAATCGATATGTACGGTCACCTCGATGCACAGATATGAGGATATTTGGACATTCTCTAGAACTTTCCTGTTTCTTAATTTTCTAAGAGCATGGCAAAACCTCGCTGTTATATAGAAAATCTATTCGGGCATGTCATTGCTCAAGTATGAAGGTATTCAGGCACTTCACTGCCTGAAAGCATCATGTTTTTAAAGCCAACGAGCAAGCTAGCGAAGCAAGCGAGGAAGAAAGACATGTTATTATCTTTAAATGCTATATCCTCGTGAAATAGTATGTACTCGCATTTTCTAATATTTAGTTTTCACGAAATCGATTTTATTCCAAATTAATGATACATTTTTGTTGGTATGTGTATATATAATCTTAAATACTCTCCAGGCATCCCTTAAGTATTTCTTGCGGCACCCCGGCGTGCCACTGCACCCCGGTTAAAAACACTGGTCTAGATTTTATGGTAACCCTTTATACAAAATTAATCCATCGTATATGTGGAACTTCTTATAGCACGAATTGAAATAGTTCCCGAATGAATGAATTTAAGACGAATCAATAAAGTATATTCATTATAAATCTATGAAATGAATGATATTATATTATTGATCGATTGTAAAAAATAATGTTGATATTGAAGATAATCATGAATTTCATATCTGAAACTACAACAGAATCTGAATTAACCCTTTTCAAATTTTATATTAGATAATGTCAAATGCGTTTGGGTAAACCAAAGTTTTACAAAGGCAGGCCTTTCTTCATGGTTTGAGGCGAGTGGAATATTCCCTCATAAAATTCAATTGAACCAAGTAATGTGCATGTGTTAAAAGAAAATGCAATTATAGTCTTGCCCATAAAGTTGGAATGAATTTTTCTTACCTCCTTTAATATAATGAATTTGACAAAATAGTTTTTGAGATAAAGTAAAGTTCGATTCTTCCAAGAACTTTATTGACCAATCTCATGGCTCTTTGGATCGCTAATTGAATTTCTGAAAATATATGATTTGATGTATCAAGAATAAGAATTACAATCACTTCATGAAAAGAGGCTAAAAATTGTTAAAACTTTATGGGCAACAATGTAGATAAAGAAAAAAATTGATCTCACAAAAATGTCGTTTAAATTCACGATTATGCCAACACGTGACATATGTATTTGTATTTTAACATGAACATTCTTACCTTGACTAGGGTATTCCAATGTAATTAAATATTATTTAATGAAATTCTATTACATGTAATTTCATTCTTGTGGGAGCTACAAAATATTCAACATAGTACTTACCTCATTATTTCAGGTATTTAAATAATAAGAAGGATGTATATTTGTCATGGTAAACTTATTTTAATTGAAAGCATTTCATGTGATTAAAACAAGATAATAATAAACTTTTGATATGAGGATTTCTTTATGATTTGTTGATAATTAAAGATAAATATATTCATGATAAAAGCAACCATACGACGATTTCCAGATGTAGCCCCTCTTTTACTGTAAACACTCTTTTAAAATGTTATTATCAGTTTCCATTCCTTAACCCAGAAATGATACCATAATGTAATATATAAGCACTTGATTGACAACGCAAGATTGAAAGCATTAACTTTTGTTTAAATTATTTCAAAAACCTTGTTTTGACAGGATGTATTCATGAATGCTGAAAAGAAAACCAAAACGTCATATATAAACACTTTGTCGACACGCAAGATTAAACAATAGATTTGGATTAAATTACTTCAAACCTTGTTTATAGCATATTTACATTACTCTCGGTTAAAAATCTCGTTTTAGTTTCCATTAATTAAAGATACAGTTGAGTTCTGGTCATGTGAACAATTATGGATATTTTTTGTTGGTGAGAGGGCGGTAATGCAGTACAACCGGTGAATATTGTAAGCTTTTTAAATCCTAAAACTTATAAGAAATCGAATAATCTTGAATGGAAGCCATGTGCACTGCTCACATAATTGGGTATACGGGACTACTCATACATGTGGCATGAAATTTTGGTCCAATTCTTTTAGCTATTTCTTATCGTATTTCGAATGTGGTTTTTTAGCTATAAACATACCAATACATTGGACCACTTAGCCAGTAAACAGTTCATTCAATTAATAGCACTAGTTCTCAGTTTCCATTTCCTAACAAAGAAACACTCATAAAATTATTGTCATGTGATAGCACTCCATAATTATTTACAAATGCTAAAACATCGTCGCCTTCGATGATTTAGAATCTGGTGTCGAAAGAACTTATGGACAACAATGGCATGCCGCATAAATGTCATAAAAGCTGCCTTTCAACCAATCAGATATCGCGAATAAATGGGTTGATGTTTCATATATTGACCACCGATTATTAATTTTCAACAAAATTGCAATTGGATGAATACAAGACGACTGATCAGAAAGTTGCTGATGAAATCACGTTTTATCTATATTCCCTTGTCCGGTTTCTTGGCTTAGTGATTGTTGGCTTGGTGGATCATTTTCGTCTCAAGGATTATTATCAAATCTAGACTTCTCCTTCACGATCGACTTTCTCGGATTACGTGACTCCTTTAATCAATGGTGAGCTTCATTTTGACATTAATACCATCAATGTATTTGATATGCACTAATTATCCGTATGTACTCCAGTGTATGGTTGTTATAGCTTATTCCACTATTTGCTATATCGTGAAAGAATAAATATTCAACAACCAACATCTGCGAATATCTTATTTTAAATGTATAATGTTGTTATATGTACAACGTACAGCAAAATAAAATTCACATCATACTTATCTTCCACAGGGTTCCTTTATTCACTATCAACATAATGGTTTTCACGAATTATCAATACATAAACTATTCCATGATTTGTCAGATAGGTCCTGCAGCCTCCATCAGTTATTACCTTCAGAAAGGCCTTAAAAACACATTTTGTTTTGCAGTTTGTAGTTGCAGTTCTTATTATATATGTATTTAAGTAATTTTAATTTTCATTCACTCTCAGCGATTTGGGCCTTTTTGGAAAAGCGCGGTATAAGTAATAATAATAATAATAATAATACAAATATTTCAACAATAAAATAATACAATATAACCTAGGCCGCACAGCGACATAAAATATATTAAACTTGACAAAATGTAACAAATTCTTTAACATAAAGAGAAAAAAACAACCTGAGCAAAGACTCTCCGAAACATTTGTTAATTTTCTTGAAGATTTGTTTCTGTTGTATATCTTTCCATATCATAATAAGTTTTAACAGCTGACATAACTTTTTCAAACAGTGGTTTCTGATTTTTGCATTGGCTGAATAGATTTATTTCTTACAATAATGAAAGTTATAAATAAAAGCGTTGTTATGACTTCCTTTCAAGCCAAACAATTCATTTTGGTTTGTGAGTTTGACCTTTTTACAATATTGGCCAAACTCACAAACCAAAATGAATTGGCCTTTGACAATTCAAACTTTCCTGCCATTTGCTTATTTTAAATTTTAAATCTTTGGGCTTGGACGGCGGTCAGAAATAGTCCATCATTCGTAATACCGTGTGTCTCAAAAAAAACGTAACACTTTTGAAATGGTTGCCAAATTGAGCATATATAATTTTATGAAAAAATGTCTATATGTATGGAAAGCTAAAGGACCAACCTTTCATATGATATGAAAAAATTAAAAAAAAATCATGCTTCGATGGACAGTGTTCACTTAAGTTAGAGGTATGAAAATGGGCCTGCGCAGGATTTTTCCTTCCAATTTTGGACAGGTAAATTACTTGTAACTTACAAAATAAGGTCGATATGAGATATTCATGATCGATGGATCAAAAGGATATTTTGAATCAAAAGGATATTTTGAATACCTCGAATTCTGGTATTTTCAATGCATAATGAATGATGTACTTAGCTATTACATGTTTGGGTCATTCATAAAACCTGAATAAAATGTGATTGATGATCCACCAAACTTACGGAAGAAAACTGATAAAGAAAAGGCAAGGGGTAGGTGATGGGATGGGAAAAGGTTGTGGGGGGGAGGAGAGTGGGTTGCATAATGTCAATTATGATTTTGAATACGGTATTTCAATTTAACATTTTCCCATTCTTCCTTCATCCTGTTCACATCTACCAGATCAATGATACAATAAGATGGGAGTGGAAGTTGGTGTGTGTGTGTGTGTGTGTGTGTGGCAGGGGTGGTGTTTGGGGATTGATAAATGACAGAGAGAAAGGACTGGTATTCAAAACATCCTTTTAACTCTTAATCCATCGATCATGAATATCTCATATCAAACTTATTTTGTATGCTAAAAGTAACTTACCTGTCCAAAATTGGAAGGAAAAATCCTGCGCAGGCCCATTTTCATACCTCTAACTTAAGTGAACACTGTTCATCGAAGCATGATTTTTTTTTCAATTTTTTCATATCATATGAAAGGTTGGTCCTTTAGCTTTCCATACATATCAACATTTTTTCATAAAATTATATATGCTCAATTTGGCAACCATTTCAAAAGTGTTACGTTTTTTTTGAGACACACGGTAGAGCAATGACTTAAATTGTTTCCAAATCTTTACAATAAGATTAATCGAGCCACAAAGACACTAGACTCTTAACTGTTGTTTAAAGTAGTGAGAAGATACCTTAAATATATACGTCCGCCATGTGCATTATATTTGAAATTAACGATTCAGAAGTGAAACAATTTTCTATTCAGAGGCAACTGTCCACAACTTTGAACGAAGTAATTTTCAATATTGCATGGAAACATTCGGTTGACCCGCATTACCTTGACAATTTGACAGAAAGTAAATTTATATCATTTAAGCTCTGTGTAAATGGTATACGTTCTTTTCTTTGTAATTTCTTTTCAGAAAGGTTAGCTGATCGCAGGCTCAAGATGGCAGATGAAAGCACTCTTCCTACGTCGGTATTTGATCCAACAAACGGCAGTCTTCCAGGCGGTTATTATGATTTTCAGTCTTTAGGCGTCACCCAACGTGTTGTTTTCGTTATCCTCCTCCTTATAATCAGCATCACAGGAATCATCGGAAACTCCATCGTGATCCTCGCCATTGTTCTCTCTCACAAGCTCAGATCGACCTTTAACTGGTTTGTCCTGAACCTTGCATGTGCCGATCTGTTGACGTCGATCTGCCTTCCATTTTATGTTGCAAGTTTGCTGCTCAGTCAGTTTGAATGGACCTTTAAATTTTGGCGTTTTGTCATATTGGCCTGTGTTGGCGTAAGCCTTTCGACCCATGCTTCCATTGGCTTCACCAGTTGGTATCTCATCACGAGAAACCAAGAAAAATTCAAGAAAATTTACACAGCTCGAAATTTATGCCTCATGATTGCTTTCATGTGGGTGTTTAACTTTTCCTCGCTCTACTTAATTGCCAGACTAGACGATGAAAAAGCTGTCTTTGCCATAGCCGTTTGGCTCTTTGGGCATTTTGCAATTGTTGTCACTGTGTACCTAAAACTATGGTGGTTCGTCGCACACCTAGCAGAGAAGATGAAGCCAATGAAGAAAAACGACGGAAAGATACAGAATGAAATATGCATGGACACCATATGCCCAGATGAAAACCAAGTTACCCAACAAGATGGTTTGGTCATTGAGAATACTGTTTTGAGGGTATCCCATTCGTCCGAGCATTTAGAAAATCAAAACTGCGAACTGTCAAAAAGTGAAAAATCTAGTCAGCTGAAGAACCCCATGCAGGATGCGAAGATTTTGACAGTATCCCCATCTCTAGAATTAGTGATAGAAAGCACAGGTGGCGAATCTGACATAGGAGCGAAAGAAGTACCAGTATGTGTCGAGGGATCGGAAACCGAATTACCTGTCAAGAAACAGGCAGTACCTAAAGTTGACAAGAAGCTTCTTGCTGTAACCAAGAATCTGTTGGTAATTCTCGTTGTTTTTGTGATCTGCTTTATTCCCTACGCTGTATGCCTATCTTTACCGGCGGTATTTTACAGCGCACGTCCCTGGCTTTCGACCCTAGTATTTTTTAATAGCTGTATTAATTCCATTATCTACGCCAGAAGGATTCGAGTTTTTAGAGAGGTGATGGTGTGCATCATACGATGTAGATTTGGGAGCATTCCTATGCCCATAGACTTGGTACGGAAAATGAGAACCACTGGCTAAAAAAAATAACTTGCAAACGCATAGAGAAACTTAAAGCAAGGACAAAAGCAAAGTGTGGACAAGTTCCCCTAAATTATCCGCGGACAATTGAGACCCGGTCCATTTAACCATACAAATAATGAAAGGCGGACAAGTATCCTACAATTTCCTTGCGGACAATTAAAAACTGGAAGCTCAACTATGGATAAAACCATTAGGTGAAAAAGTTCCGCCAATCCCTCTTCCGCGGACAGTGAAAAGACAGTAATCATGAGTAAGTATTCCAGATTTTGACTGGCTTGAAGCAGTCGTACGGAATAATGCGATAAATCACAATAAAAGTCACTATAAATCATTAATCAATTACTTGGAACATCTCATCAATCCCATGGAAAAACTCATATTTGCGATTCGGTATAGTAAAATGTAAAAAAATATAAAAGTCCTCTTTCTTAGAGTATGCAGTTTTATTTTGAAAATTGAAGCAATGCTTGTTTTTTGGGGATGACTAATATGTACTGCGGTCAGGCACGTACGCAGGGGGGGGGGGGGGGGGACGGGAGTTGAACCCCCCCCCCCCCCCCCCCTCCCCCCTTTTTGTATTTTGTATGTGTGTATTTTGGAGGAAAAAACCCCACTTTGGTATTTTTTTATTTTTAATTTTTTGATTAAACAAAATAAATAAAAAATAAAAAAATTATACCAATGGCTGACCTAAAAAAGTTAACCTTACCCCCCCCCCCTTCGCCTTTTCAGCGGCTGGCTGAGTCGATGCGAAATTTTCGACCCGATTTAAAAATGTTAAAACCCCCCCTTGAAAAATCCTGCGTACGCGCCTGAGTGCGATAATATTTTCCTATTATGTAATTGTGATATATTTTAGTCTTATACATTCTGAAATTATGAACAATGAATTATGTTGTATTTATGTTCGTTTATCAAATGATGAAAAGTCTTTGTTTTAATATGTTGCAGTTTGTGTAAATTAGAAGTATTAAAAATACTTTGCTTCTTTGTTATGTGCAAAGAGGAATTGGAGTTTTGAGAAATGAATTTAATAAATACAACAAAAAATCCTTCAGTGTGTACCAAAGCATGTAAATTGGAGGTGCCGTGGTATGGTGATTTATTCACTAGACTCTAAGTCCAAAGGTTCAGGGTTCGAATCTCAGCGTTACATATGACACTCTCCATCCAGGGGTAAAAAGGGTACCTGGCAATTGCTTGGGGATAATAAGGAAAGAGCGGTATTAATACTGATTAATACTGTATTACTAATCAATATTCATCAGTTCCTTAAGGTCCTTTGATATATTATATCCAGTGGAGTATCCAGCATGATACATGTAAGATGGAGCCAGTGTTTACCCTCTAAAAGATAAAAATAAGTTGTAAAATACCTTTTTATAACACGGGATATCGGTTAGATTTCAGGAAGAAAAAAGAAGATCCAATTTGGGCGATCACACTTCCTATAGTTTGGGTTGCAAAGACACATTAGGCTGCCACTGGCATTGAAGGTACAATTATTATGTTCCGAATATGCCAATAATTCATGTTTGTTTTTTTCAATTTGTATTTGTATGATATCTTAATCTTAGAACTAGATATTAGTGTTTTTGTATAGATATAAGTAAATATGTACACGTCTATAATGTCAATGAACACAAATGATTGTATATATGAATGTATATTTTACTTATTCACGGTTAAAAAAAAAATACAATAATTGTGCCCGCATTTAGCAAATACTTTTTTTCAGCGAGGCCGCGATTACATAAAATTCGAACAATAGAATTATAAGACAATGAAAATACAATTTACAAACAAATATTATTAATTACCAATAATTTATGTGTGTATTTAAAATTTGAATTTGTATGTTATCTTAAATGTATTAGGTATCTTAGAGTTAGACATAATTGTTTTTGTATAGATATAAGTAAATATTTACACGTCAATAATGTCAATGGACACAAATGATTGTAATCGTGTACTGTATAACAATGTATTTTGCACAACTTTCATCTCTTATTATCGATTACAAAAAGAGATGATAAAACATATCATACTACGTAAGTATAATAAGTCCAGTGAATAATTTGCGGGATGAGATTTTGATGAGAAGTGGAAACACCACTGCAGATAGATAATTGTGTATTTGTGTTTATACTATAGTATTATGGTTGGTTGTCAGTTTGTTTGTTTCACTTGACTACTAAGAAAGCATGGGCATGATTGTAAGTAAGCTCCCAGTGACCGATGCTGCGGCTGTAAGTCCCTTTAGAGGGTCTTGGTAATGATTGCTGCCCTACCAAAGGGCACTGGGACATCGACTTTGTATCAAACCGGGAACTTCCGGTTTCGAGACCTCTGCTCACCACTGAGACATGTTATCATAGTGTTTTTATAAATATGCGTTTTGTGCACTCTCTGATTGGAATAATAATTACTAAAGATGCAACACATTATACGAAAGAAGATTGATAATGGTGACGATTATTATGTTTGTCACTGACTCCGATGAGTGTAAGACAAAGAACTTAAGTATTTCTGTATTCGTTGCTATTCGATTATAGAATAAAGGAATTCAAGAATTTAAAAAAAGATAGCTTGAGGTAGAAAAGGAAGCGCACTAAAATATTTGAGAAGGTGCAATGGCTCAGGGGCAGAGCAGTGATCTCGTTACCGGGAGGTCCCTGGTTAGAAATCAAGTCGATGCACTAGTGCCCTGGGTAAGGCATTTATACTCTTACCAAGTCCCTCGGAGATAAAGCCGTCGGTCCCCTATTTGATTTAATACTCAGAAGCCTACAATGCTTTCTTAGCAGTCAGGTAAGAAAAACAAACAAAACAAATATTTGGAAGGGTGGAAGGGGAAAAACTTGCATACTATCACGTAAGTGTGGAAGCTGTAGGGAATCAAATTATTTAAAGAGTGAGAGCCTGGTGATGATTACACATGTTCTGCGTATGGATGAAAAATGTAAGAAAAGATACTTGAAGCAGACATCTTAGAAGAAAAATATCAACTGAATGAAATATTTAGAATTTGTACTCGAGCTTATTTGTAATATTATGATGAATAAAATCCTTTAAATTCGTAATAATCTTCTTGGTATATCGTCGTAATCTCCGTAGAAATTTTCTTCTTTTTTCATCTTTTTCACGCCGCATTTATATGAATAGACCTTTATACCAATTTTATGTAATTTTTTTAAAACCAAATTTTCTTTTGTCAGGTTTGCTCGACATAGCAACGTCGAGGGCATGTAAAGAGATGCGATTTTGCATAGCTGGTTAATCAAATAGTTGGAAACCAAGTGTTCGGGGGGGGGGGGAGAAACATGCATAAATAAATTAAAATACTTTATTAAATGGGTTTAAAGATTAAAGTACAGGAAGAAAAGACTTCAGAAAGTTAGAAGTTTGTGTTGGGGATAATTGAACAATGTGCATAGGCCTAATACATGTATGTGCATGACAGTGGTAACGAAATTTTGGAATTGAGGAGAGAAGAGAGGGATAAGGGAGAGCATAAAAAAGAGAATAAGAGAGTGGTAGAGAGAGAGAGAGAGAGGGGGGGTGGCAAGGGAGGGAGAGAAAGCGAAAGGTGCAGGCAGACAGAGACATGGTGGGAGGGAGAGAGAGAGAGAGAGAGAGAGGGGTGATGAAAGTGGAGAAAAAACAAATAAATTACTACCATATTCAAATTGAAGCATATTGTTTAAAAAAAGGTTGTTCTTGACAACCCGAAAGCTTTTCTGAGGCTTGCCCGACATAGCAACAAGTAATGTATGCAGAATGGTTTCCAAGTATTGTAGTTCATTCATTAATGAAAGGTTAATGGAATACCTTGTCACTAGGTCCCCAGGAAAGAAATATCAATACATTTGAAAGTGTTAGTAAACCGGTCGATTGAACTACTACAAGGATTGGGAAGGGGGCAGTCAACTGGCCTGCCTGTTGAATACCAGTGGCGGATCCAGGGGGGGGGGGCCGAAACGGCCGCGGCCCCCCCTATTGGCGGCGCAAAAAAGGAGAAAAAAAGAGAAAAAAGAAAGGAGAAGAGAAGAAAAAAAGGAGAAGAGGAAAGAAAGGAGAAAAGAGAAGAGAAAATAAAGAAGAGAAAAGAAAAAGAGAGAGAGAGAGAGAAAAGGAGAAAATAAAACGAAGAAAGCCCCCCCCCCCCCCCCCCCCCCAATTTGTGTTCCCAAAATCTCCGAAAAAGGGTTACTTTTCACGCAACAAAGTCCGGCCCGTAATACACAAAAATCCAGCCCGTACTGACTTTACACACCGGAGATAGAGGGGTGCTTTCAAAGAGAGGGAACATAAATGCGCGTACCCTAGATAACACTGAGTGGATGGGGGGGGGGGGGGGGGGGGGGGGTCGGGTGAGAAAGGGGGAAAGACAGGGAAATGGCGCTAAGTGACAGTAACGACGAACAAGGGAATAACTGTAATCGGGAGATTTGGGGTCATTCCAGTAGGCTTGGCAAACGTTATTGAATAGAGGGGGCCGGGCAGGCCGGCCGCATAAAATCTCGAGGCGCGGATTCAAAGTTAAACGTTAAAAACAGCCGCTGCGCTCCAAAGGTCACCACTCTTTAGTGAGAAATTTGAAAAGGGCACAATATTTTGGATGTCTTTTAATAGAAGCTATATATACTCAACGGTCAAATTTTAAATTAACGGTAGGGCCGCTTCACAACTTTAATTTTGCCCTTCATTTGGATTCAGCTCATACCAACTCGCTTGTGCTTGTATTTGAACTCATGTTGATAGTAATCATGGACAGGGGCGGCGATCCTGGGCCCGAAAGGGGGATACGTCCCCCAGGAAATTTAGAAATATAGCTAGAAAGAAATAAAGCGGAAAGAACGTACATATTGGTCTAAGGGATTTTCTAGAATGCATAATTTCAGCATTCAATATTGCAAAATCTCGCTTGGCCGCTACGCCCCGGCCCTCGCCCGATAACACAAAACTATGATATGACGCTCCCGGCCGTGATTTATCCATGGTTGGTGTAATAGATCTTTCATTTCTACAAACCTAATTGTGTGCTATCACAATCATGATTGTTTCATTTTCCCTTTAAAGCAGGAGCGTAGCCAGGGGCGGTAGGGGCAGTAAGAGGACATAGGACGAAAAAGGAGCAGACAAGGAAATATTTTTGAAATTCTGACAGGTCGAGATCGTCTTCTTTCTCTAATAATTTAATGAAATGTCAAAGCTTCCGCGCTTCGCTAGAGAGAGGGGGGGGGGGGAACTGAATTCAGACAAGGATTGAGAGTCGCGAATGGTACAACGAATCATCATCTTTCTCTAATAATAGAATGGAACGTCAAAGCTTCCGCGCTTCGCGTGGGAGGGGAAAAACTAAATTCAGACAAGGATTTAGAGTCGAGAATGGAACAACGAATCATCTTCTTTCTCTAATAATGTAATGAAAGGTCGAAGCTCACGCGCTTTGCGCGGGAGGGGGAAAACTGAATTCAAACAAGGATTTAGAGTCGAGGATGGAACAACGAATTATCTTCTTTCTCTAATAATTAATGAAACGTCAAAGCTTCCGCGCGAAGCGCGGGAGGGGGGGGGGACTGAATTCAAACAAGGATTAAGAGACGAGAATGGTACAACGAATCGTCTTCTTTCTCTAATAATGTAATGGAAGGTCGAAGCTTCCGCGCTTCGCGCGGGAGGGGGAAAACTGAATTCAAACAAGGATTTAGAGTCGAGAATGGAACAACGAATCATCTTCTTTCTCTAATAATGTAATGAAAGGTCAAAGCTTCCGCGCTTCGCGCGGGAGGGGGGAAACTGAATTCAAACAAGGATTTAGAGTCGAGATTGGAACAACGAATCATCTTCTTTCTCTAATAATGTAATGAAAGGTAGAAGCTTCCGCGCTTCGCGCGGAGGGGGAAAACTGAATTCAAACGAGGATTTAAAGTCGAGAATGGAACAACGAATTATCTTCCTTCTCTAATAATTTAATGAAACGCCAAAGCTTCCGCGCTTCGCGCGGGAGGGGGGAAAACTGAATTCAAACAAGGATTAAGAGACGAGAATGGTACAACGAATCGTCTTCTTTCTCTAATAATTTAATGAAGCGTCAAAGCTTACGCGCTTTGCGCGGGAGGGGGGGAGGGAGGAACTGAATTCAAACAAGTATAAACAGTCGAGAACGGTACACCGAAAAGGCTTCTTTCTCTAATATTTTTATGAAACGTTAAGCTTACGCGCAAAACGCGGGATGGGGTCAACTGAATTCAGGCAAGGATTAAGAGTCGAGAATGGTACAACAAATCGTCTTCTTTCTCTAATAATTTAATGAAACGTCAAAGCTTCCGCGCTTCGCGCGGGATGGGGGGGGGGGGGGGGGGGGGGGGGCTGGATTCAGACAAGGATTAAGAATCGAGAACGGTACAACGAAGCGTCTTCTTTCTCTAATAATGTAATGGAAGGTCGAAGCTTCCGCGCTTTGCGCGGGAGGGGGAAAACTGAATTCAAATAAGGATTTAGAGTCGAGAATGGAACAACGAATCATCTTCTTTCTCTAATAATGTAATGAAAGGTCAAAGCTTCCGCGCTTCGCGCGGAGGGGGAAACTGAATCAAACAAGGATTTAGAGTCGAGATTGGAACAACGAATCATCTTCTTTCTCTAATAATGTAATGAAAGGTAGAAGCTTCCGCGCTTCGCGCGGAGGGGGAAAACTGAATTCAAACAATGATTAAGAGACGAGATAGTCCGTGGGCCAGAGGGGGCTACCGTGCACCCCCCCTATGATCCTACTTTTTGGGTGTCATTTTGTTCATTGGGATCCATAATATAAGAAAAAAGATGTTCCAAGAAAAAAACTCATTTGGACACTGTTTTTTTGCTCCTTTTTGAAGATATGTAAAAATGTCAGTTTTTCGTGTTTTGCACACTTTCTTAGGGTTTGTGAATTATGTGCTTACATTTTACCCTGTTCTCAGCAGATATAACTCTAATCTCCACCAAATTTATAAGAAATCTTTGTAAACTATACAAAAATAGGTAGACAAAATTATTTTAATTTATTTTATTGTCTTCAATTATTAATGACGTCATAAATTTGCATATATTTTGATATGCAAATTTCTGTCTCAAAACCTGTCAAAATCACCTGAAGTTGTATTTTGTCTGCTATTATCATGAAATAAGTTTTCAAACCCCCTAATTTGGTGTAAAATTATTCATTGATATGTTATCTGATGTTTCCTGCAAACAAAATTCAGCCAACTCATGTAGACATTGTTTTTTCCCCATTATTTTGTATGTAAACATATCAGTTTTCCGTGTATTGTACATTTTCTTAGGGTTTGTGAATTATGTGCTTACCCTTTACCCTGTTTCTCAGCAGATATAAGTCTAACCTCCATCACATTAATACACAATCTTTGTAAATCATTCAACAACATGTAGACAAAATTATTTTAATTTATTTTATTGTCTTCAATTATTAATGACGTCATAAATTTGCATATATTAAATATGCAAATTTCTGTCTCAAAACCTGTCAAAATCACCTAAAAGTTGTATTTTGTCTGCTATTATCATGAAATAAGTTTTCTAGCCCCCTAATTTGGTGTAATATTATTCATTGATATGTTATCTGATGTTTCCTCCAAAAAAATTAGTATCAGTCAACTCGTATGCGCACCCCCCCCCCCCCCCCGGCGCTTATTACAACTAGTACATTCTGTATATATAATGTACATTACATTTAATCCAGGTTGGATAGCAACTCCTCTTGTACAGTCCACGAATCACTAAGTCCTGCCAGAGGTTTGACAAATTTGTGGCGTTGCTGCAACAGTTTGATTGGCTTGACTTTGCCGGTTCCTTTAAAGGCGCTTATGGAGTCACAGCCTGAGAAAGCATGTAGTCCAAGGAGTGCTGCGCAAAATTAGTGACATCTTTGAGCCGCTGCTTGTTGCCTCTCCCTGTATGGAAGAGTAATGTAATGTCTGAAGTGAGATGAGCGTAATGAAGCAATATACAAAATATATTGCTGTTAGGGCTTTTGATCACAACCTTGCTCCTTTACCGTATTGGCAGTAAAGGATCACGCGTGAATATGCTTCTTCTTGGGTTGAGTTGAGAGATGGAATCTCAGAACACAGTGTCTCTCTCCCATTCTGAGAAGTGAGCAGTTGGGTTTCTCCTTCTTTGATGAATATCATTTTTTCCCATACAGCCTCTTAGCCCGGCTCTTAGCCATGTCGTGCTTACTCCAGACATCCAGAAGAACTTGAATAGGTTGTTTCTTATTCTCATCATTCGTTAGGAACTGCTTCCAGTCAGATGGTCTTTTGGTCTTGCCTCCTTTAATCATCATCTTCTCTGCACACCCACGCGTGTCCATTCACTTGACTTCCCAGAGTCTGGCTTGTACATGTCTGCGCTAAGATGACATCGCATTTGGACAACACTCCATTGTGAATTTTGATGCAAATATCGTGGAAGTATGCAGGCATCTCTTTTAGGTATTGTAGAAAACAGCATTTAATGCTGTTTTCTACTACCTACCAAGGAATTGCCAGTTGTGGGAGGTTGCGAGTTCTCTACATCCTTACGGAGATAGTGTAGGCCCTTAAATGTATCTGTCTTAGCAAAGAAGTTGTTCCAATGTTCCAATTGAGTAGAGAACAGGGATCAAGAATTCCTG